>BSBK01006104.1:0-127500 GCA_027943335.1 Chamaecyparis obtusa | reverse complement strand
AGGATGCTCCTGCATCAGACACCTGGGGTATTTTGAGAAGTGACCCTGTCACGACTCAGGTGTGAAGAGGAAAACCAAGATGGTTAACCTCCTCCTTTGTTAGCCATGATGAATCTTCAACCGGTCATCCTTTCCTTTTGACCAAATACTCTTCATATGTCCTGTTCCTTGTGCTTCTACCAACACGACTGTCTAGTATGTCTTCAATCTCCTTGATATCTGAACTGGTTGCTGGAATACTCCATTGTGCTGCTGCAACCTCATCTTCAACACCTCCTTCATGATACTCTGTCAAATCTGAAATGTTAAACACTAGTGAAATATTCAGCTCACTAGGCAATTCTACCTCATATGCATTTCTTGAATCATGCTTCTTCAAGATCTTACATGGTCTAAACTTCTTCATTTTTAGCTTCTTATATGTACCAACTAGAAATTTCTCCTTCCGCAAATGAACCATGACTTCATCACCAACCTGAAATTCCTTATGCCTCCTTTTCTCATCTGCCTTAGCCTTATACTGCACATTCATCTTGGTAATATGCTTCCTCACCTCCTCATGGATGTTCTTCAAATGTTCTGCAAAATCTTCAGCTTCAGCACTACTTATTTCTTCTTTATCTATCTTTCTCAATTCAGATGCATTTCTTGGACTACTTCCATATACAATATGGAATGTGATTTACCAGTGCTCCTGTTGACAGAATTATTGTATACCAATTCTGCCTGTGGTAAAATCAAATCCCATCTTGTTGGCTTATCTCCAACCTAACATCTCAGCAAATTTCTCAAACTTCTATTCACCACCTCTGTCTCTCCATCAGTCTGTGGATGATGTGATGAGCTGAACTTCAAATCTATCTTCAACTTCTTCCACAATGTCCACCAAAAATATCCAACAAACTTAGTATCTTGATCTGAAACTATGGTCTTTGGAAAACCATGTAGTCTCACCACTTCTCTTAAAAACAATTCTGCTACATGAACAACATCATTAGTCTTCTTGCAGGGAGTGAAATGTGTCATCTTCAAAAATCTGTCAACTACTACAAAAATTGAATCATGTCCCCGTTGTGTCCTCGGTAAACCAAGAACAAAGTCCATACTGATATCCTCCCAAGGCTTCTCTGGTATAGATAATGGCTGATACAACCCTATGTTTTGCTTCACTCCTTTCACCATTTGACATACTCTGTAACTCTGTATAAACTTCTTCACATCTTGCTACAATTGTGGCCAATAATAATTCTCACCAACCAAAGCAAGGGTTTTATCACGACCAAAATGTCCAGCCAATCCTCCACTATGCTTCTCCTTGATGAGATTCTCCCTCATAGAACTTCATGAAGTGCACAACTGACTCCATCTGAATAGCATATCATCTTGGATGATAAAATCTAGCTATTTCATCTTGTCTAGAGTAATAGTTTCTGTACAAGCTTTCCAAGCTTCACCAAAATTAGGATCCTCTAGATATAAATTCTTGAGTTCCTTGAACCCAACCACCTCAATCTGCATCTCTGTTAGCAATAGTTGCCTTCTGCTAAGAGCATCTGCAACCCTGTTAGACTTTCCACTTCTATGTTTTAAAACAAATGTATAACTCTGAAAAAACTCAACTCATTTCAAATGCCTTTGATTCAACTTTCCTTGACTATTCAAATACTGCAAAGCTTGATGATCAGTGTACAAAACAAACTCCTTAAGAAGCAGATAATGTCTCCACTTCTTTAATTCCTGAACTATAGCATAAAATTCCTGATCATAAACAGAATACTTCCTCTTGGCATCATTTAACTTCTCACTAAAATAAAGAACAGGTTTACCTTCTTGGCTCATAACAGCTCCTATTGCAGTACCACTAGCATCACAATCTACTTGAAACACCTTATTAAAATCTGGAAGTGCTAAAACATGTTGTTCTGTAACTTTTTGTTTCAACATTTGAAAACTCTTTTCTACCCCATTAGTCCACTTAAACTCTTTTCTATCCCCTCTCATTGTTTCAGTCAAGGGTCCACAAATACTGCTAAAATTTTTGATAAACTTTCTATAAAAGCTAGCCAAACCATGAAAAGATCTTACCTCAGTAGCACTCCTTGGAGTAGGCCTTTCAAGGATAGCCTGTACCTTCTCTTGGTCCATTTTTAGACCTTCTACTGAAACTACAAATCCCAAATATACTAACTCTTTCTTCACAAAACTGCACTTCTTCAAATTAATCAACAATTTCTCATCTCTCAACTTCTCAAACACCATACGAATATGCATCATATGTTCCTCCAATGTCTTGCTAAAAATCAAACTATCATGTAGGTAAACAATAACAAACTTACGCAAAAAATTTTTAAGAACCTCGTTCATGAGCTGCATGAAAGTGCTCGATGCATTGGTTAGCCCAAAAGGCATGACTAACCACTCATACAGTCCTTCCTTTGTCTTGAATGTAGTCTTCCATTCATCTCCTTCTCTGATCCGAATCTAGTGATATCCACTATTCAGATCTATCTTTGAGAAATACACAGCTCTACTCAAACAATCCATAATATCATCCATTCGTGGCAATGGAAACCTATACCTGATTATGATCTTGTTTATTGTTCTGGAATCTGTACACATCCTCTACTCTCCATTCTTCTTTAGTGCTAATACCGTTGGTACAGCACAGGGATTCAAACTCTCTTGAATCAACCCCTTCTGCAATAACTCATGTACTTGTCTGTTCAACTCTTCACTTTCTGCTAGTGTCATTCTGTGTGCTACCTTATTTGACAAACTAGCCCCTAGAATCAAATCCATCTGATGAATGATCTTCTTTATCGGTGGTAATCCATCAGGTACATTATCAGATACAATATCCTAAAACTCATTCAACATGTCTGCAACCTCTACAAGTACATCCTCTACTTCTTTTTTACCAACTTTTAGAATTAAAGCAAAACACACATGCTCATGCTTCATACCATCTAGGAATTTTCTTCCATCAACAAATGTTATTCCTGCATTACCACATACCTTTTCTTTGGTCTCCTTCAATGGATTTGGCTTATGTCGCACTCCATCCTTTGTCAGAGAATAGGTATTCACACGACCATCGTGTACAGCACATCTGTCAAACTACCATGGTCTACCCAACAACATATGACATGCATCCATAGAGATGATATCACACAGTACCTCATCTTGGTACCCGTCGATCTTGAACTTTACCAGGCACTGTTCACTGACCATGACCTTGTGGTCATCCTGCACCCAGACAATCTGATATGGATGTGGGTGTTTCTATCTCTTGAGCTTCAATTTTGTCACCATCTCTTCTGACACTAAATTGTTACTGCTTCCACTATCGATAATCACATCACAACATTTACTCTCATACTTGCATCCAGTGCGAAATAGGCTCCTCCTTTGTTCAAGTTCATTCTCACCACTCAGCAAGACTCTTCTGTTAATTAGCATTTCTCCTCTTTCAACATCTTCAGAATTTGATGATCTAGCATCTTCATCTACATGTGCAACTCTGGCTTGGCCTTAATTTCTCCTATCTGTTCTGCCTTGGTGCTGAGGACTTTCAAATACCCTATGACCTTCTTCTCCACAGTGAAAACATGTCCCACGGAAGCCTCCTCTTCCAAATCCTTATCCTCTTCTTCTTTCTCTCTAATCTCTATTACTCTGATCTTAGAAATGATTGAAATTATTTCCTCTCTGGTTCTGACTGCTACTGGCCTCATCCTTCTTTTTTGGATCTTCATTTCAGCCACCATATGATCATCCACCAGATCTTCCACCATGACCTCTTCCATTTTGTCTTCTCTCAAACTTCTTGTTTAGCTTTTCCTCTACTTTTAGGGCAAACTGGTATGCCTCCTTAATACTGTTCATTCAAACCAGATTTAACTCCTCCTGAATGCTCAGCCTTAACCCATTAAGGTATCCGACAACTTTCTCCTTATCAGCTTCTGCATGGCCTGTCCTGATGAGGAGTTGATAGAACTCATCTGTATACTCCTGAACAGATCTTCCTACTTGCGTCAAACTTTGCATTTTCTTTAGTAGGTCAAACTCATAATCAACAGCAATGAACTGTCACTTCAATTTATCCACCATCCGATCCCATCTTGTGATTTTATCTTTCCCTCTTCTATTTTGCTCCAATTGAATTTCTTGCCACCAGATCTTCGCATGACCTTTCAATTTGGCCTTCATAAATTTGACCCTATCAGGATCCTCAACATCTTCATACTCAAAATATTCCTCATATTCATTGACCTAGTCGATCAATTCCTCTGGGTTAAGATTTTCAAAAAATGTAGGAACCTCAATCTTAGGTCTTTTCTCAATCTTGAAAATCATCTGAAAAAGTCTTTCTTCCTCCTAGTTCACAATTTCAGCTTCTCCTTCTTGATATTCTTCTTCGGCTTCATCTCCAAATTCATCTCTGACATTAAGATTCATTCCTCTGTGAATCTCTTCTTGCAATGCTCGCACTTATCTCTGTAGTTCTCTAACCTCAGGTGTCATAGCACCTGCTCTTCCACCACGTTCTCTTCGTGGAGGTATTTTCACAATGTGCACTGAAACCCTAACCACGGTCCTAGTGCAAACTGCCTCACAGTCGGTGATCTATTTACACACTCAAAAAAACCTGGCTCTGATACCACTTGATGAAGGGTGCTCCCCTTAATACCACAAACACATAACAGAAATAGAGAAACAACAATAATAATATGCAAGAACAAAAAATTGGCTTCTTATTATCTCCACAAATGTGGAATTACAAACTTTTAGAATTACAATATGCAAAGCCACATGGGCATTCCCTTACAATATTCTGTAGGACAAGCCTCAAATCAATACCCAGAACTGCCCTAGACAACAATACAGGCATTCTTTATACAGACAATTTCCACCGCCCGAGAAGGTTTTAGAAATTTAGCCCTTAGGGCCGACCAAACATAGAATTATTTTATTTTACAATTTATTACATCAAAGTCAGCTCAAAATGAGTTTTGAAACCCAAACAGAAATTTTAAAGAAAAATTATTTTCTGCCATTTCAGGTGACCCAACCTCCGAAGACCATAAGTCATCACTCGTTGACCTGATTGGCTATTATAACCTGATTCTGTAAATGCCACGAACTGCTTTACAGGCTTGACCCACATAATGCGCCAGTCACCCAAATTTTCAACCTCATCCGAGGCCTCTAAAGCCTTCAAAACTGAGTTCAAAGTTTCTATACCCTACTGCCAATACCAAAAATCTTCAATATCTTAAAAACTAGACCTAATCTAGCCATGAAACTTTGATGGCAGGCTGCTATAACTAAGATGAACTTCCATATGTAAAATTAGAACATTCCGAGATCGTAAGACCAACTTACTAAAAATAGCAAGTTTCCACAAATAACAACTCTGCACAAGATAGCCCTTATTGAATACAAAAATAGAAATATTTTTGGGTGATGCAAGATTGCTCTTACACCCAGGATGCTCCTGCATCAGACACACGGGGTAATTTGAGAATTGACCCTGTCATGACTCAGGTGTGCAGAGGAAAACCAAGACGGTTAACCTCCTCCTCTGTTAGCCATGATGAATCTTCAACAGCTCGTCCTTCCCATTTGACCAAATACTCTTCATATGTCATGTTCCTTGTGCTTCTGCCAACACGACTATCCAGTATGTCTTCTATCTCCTTGATATCTGAACTAGTTGCTGGAATACTCCACTATGCTGCTGCAACCTCATCTTCAACACCTCCTTCGTGATACTCTGTCAAATCTAAAATGTTAAACACTAGTGAAATATTCAGCTCACTAGGCAATTCTACCTCATATGCATTTCCTGAATCATGCTTCTTCAAGATCTTACATGGTCCAAACTTCTTCATTTTTAGCTTGTTATATGTAGCAACCAGAAATCGCTCCTTCCATAAATGAACCATGACTTCATCGCTTACCTGAAATTTTTTATGCCTCCTTTTCTCATCTACCTTTGCCTTATACTACGTATTCATCTTGGTAATATGCTTCCTCACCTCCTCATGGATGTTCTTCAAATGTTCTGCAAAATCCTCAGCTTCAACACTACTTATTTCTCCTTTATCTATCTTTCTCAATTCAGATGCATTTCTTGGACTACTTCCATATACAATCTAGAATGGTGATTTACCAGTGCTCCTGTTGATAGAATTATTGTATGCAAATTTTGCCTGTGGTAAAATCAAATCCCATCCTATTGGCTTATCTCCAACCAAACATCTCAAGAGATTTTCCAAACTTCTATTCACCACCTCTGTCTGTCCATCAGTCTGTGGATGATGTGATGAACTGAACTTCAAATTTGTCTTCAACTTCTTCCACAATGTCCACCAGAAATATCCAACAAACTTAGTATCTCGATCTAAAACTATGGTCTTTGGAAAACCATGTAGTCTCACCACTTCTCTGAAAAACAATTCTGCTACATGAACATCATCATTAGTCTTCTTGCAGGGAATGAAATGTGTCATCTTTGAAAATCTGTCAACTACTACAAAAATTGAATCATGTCCCCGCTGTGTCTTTGGTAAAATAAGAACAAAGTCCATACTGATATCCTCCCAAGGCTTCTCTGGTATAGGTAATGGCTGATACAACTTTGTATTTTGCTTCACTCCTTTCGCCATCTGACATACTTTGCAACTCTATACAAACTTTTTCACATCTTACTGCAATTGTGGGCAATAATAATTCTCACCAACCAAAGCAAGGGTTTTATCATGACCAAAATGTCTAACCAATCCTCCATTATGCTTCTCCTTGATGAGATTCTCCCTCATAGAACTTCATGGAATGTGTAATACCCCTCTAACCCTAATATAAGTTTTGTGTTTTTGAAAGAATTAAGATCCTTCGATGTTTTCTTACAGCTTAAGTTGTACATGATACTTGTTTGATCTATTCCTATAGTTGTTTATAATAATTTCATAAGCTAGTACTCAATGATTCTAATATTAGACATACTATCTAAAGGTATCATTTTTGTATGTATTGAGTACCTACAAGACCTTTATGAACATAGTTAGGATGTTATATGATATGTACTTGATAGATATATATAAGTGGTTATTTATATTTTCTTCTATTAAGGTTACCTTGGATGAATCTTGTATCTCACTTGATGATTTGATTATGATAATTTATTATTAGTATTGATAAGAGACTAACACAATGCTTGAGATTCTAACCTTCATTATGATGATGCTACATGCTTTGAGTGTATATATATACATGATGTGTTTTCATGATTCAGGACGAAGTCGTAGTTACTCACATAGCTGAGGTCCACACGATGTATCGATCCTGGTCATCTGTCTGCAATGTTTTCTTTTATATGTATATCCGTGCATATGTATTTCTTCTTTGTGATGTAGGCTTGCAGGTACCGGGCATCGACTTCACCTGGCTTCACAGGTCTGAGCATGCCCTCAAATCCTCGATGGTTGTTGTTATGGAGATAGTACTAAGGCCCCTACATGAGTCTTCCTTTGTCATTATTCCAATTTGGAAATATTAGGGTTCCTTCTTTGTCAGTCAACCTTTGGGTCAAAAACCCAGATCCAATGCACCCGGTTGGGCATGGTTGTAGTTAGTGCCTTGTGATCACTTGAATTCATTTGGTTGTATGATTTGTTTACTCATTTTATTTATTTCTCCTTCTTGGTATGATTCTTAGTTAATCTTTCTATGTTGTGTTTCAGGAGTTTGGCTTGACTTTCCTTGTTGACTTTGGTTGACCTTGTTTGATCCTATGGTTTTCTCGATATGTTTCATAGTTGATTTTTATGGCCTCTTTTGATGATTAGATTTATTTTGAGGCATGTGATTTTATTCTACCTCAGTGTTATATCTTATAGTAATTATAAATAGGTAATAATATTGTGATCTATTACTTCATAATCTTATAGATTATAGTGTTTGGTATTTGGCATGTATCTATATAAATATATATATATATATATATATATATATATATATATATATATATATATATATATATATATATATATATATATATATATATATATATATATATATGGAAATATATATATGGGTGCACACATATATGTATTTATATATATATAATTTATATGTGATTATATGTTAATTATTGTAGATATTGTTGATGGTGTATATTTTGGGATTAATGTAAAGTATAATATTATTAATAATTAAATATTAAATAATGCGAGGTATATTATTCTCAATTGTTAATTATTAATAATGAGGATAGGTTATATATATAGATATTGATGTAATTAATGATGGCATATGCATATCTATTAGGATAATATTACATATGTGTATGAATGAATACAAATAATCTTTTATTATATATTTGAGTAATATAGTTGTATGATATTAAGTTATTTTATAATACCATTTAGTTAAGAGTTAGTTGGAAGTTGGTTACTTTTCCTCTCAACCTTTGGAAATCTATTTATATGCACTACTTTCTCATTTGAAGGGAGGAGATTTTGGGGCTGAAGCATTGAGGAGAGGATGGCCTTAATTTTCATGGTGATTTTGGAGAGAAAACTTGGAGATGTGAAGGAGATTTTGTAAGCATACGTCTTTAAGAATTTTTGGTTATCTTTGCTTTTGGGAGAGAGACATTTTTGTGAGAATTTCAATAGTTGAGAGAGGGATTCTTTGCTGTGGAATTATTTCTTTCTTTCATGGAGATTTCTGAAAGTGGATAGGGTTTGAAGGATGCATCTCATGTTTGGATTTGTCTTCTCTTTTGTTTCCTTCCTTCTTCGATTCAACCTTCGTAGGACATGAGGTATGGATTGAATATGTTAGTTACTTTATGTCTTTGATAGATTATGGATCTATTTATATATTATAATTATTTATTATATCTGTACTTTTAATTTCTATAGTTTTTAGTTTTTGTTTGTAAGAATTGGCATGTGTTTTCCTAGGGTTTTTAGCAACCCATTTTTGGAGATCTATTATTATAATAATTTAAATTGCATCTAGGGTTTTACTAAATTGATTTTATAGAAGTAAAATTCACAGATCTCAAATGGGTATCTCTCTGATTTTATTTTTAGGGTCGAATTAATGCCTTATTTTTGACATTTTGGCAGACTATGCCTGTCCATTCTCGATTCTAAATTTTCTGTCAAATGTATTCGTATGCTAAAGGATGATATGATTATATAAAAGTCTAAATTTGATATAAAATATTCTCCTAAGTCTTATCTTTCATTTTCAATTGGTTTGGAGGATTTTTATTATGTTTTGTGAAAATTACAACTGTTTTAGTGAAGGCAGGTCTGAACCCTAACCAGAATTTTCTGTTTTAAACCAGAAGTCATAACTTTCTTTCCCACCATTGGATCTTTCTAAAAATCAAATTGAGAGTCCATAATTATGTTAGCTAAATCTCAACTGAAGAGATTTCCTTTATTATTTGTTTTGTGGAAGATATGGATGACTGTTCTATGATGACTATTCTTTGCATTTAATCCTTGCTTGAAATAATTCAGTTTAAGAACATCATTAAGTTTTAAGGTTTCGTATGGTCACCAGAGGCTATTAGAATGTTTTTTTGGTTAATTGGATCTATGTATACTCTGAATATGTTTATAATATCACTTGGATTTCTTCTTATATGTTTGGAACATTCTGTATGCCATATTGGGTTTAGGGTTGTCAAGTGGACTAGGGACAACATATGTTTTCCTAAACTCAATCAAATGTTGTTATGGAATTGGTATGAATTCTTGATGATGGATCTATTATGCTCTTATGATTTTTATATGTATGTTAGGGAACCTAAGTACACTAGGTGAGTGGCTCATAGTGAGGGGTCGGGGCCCTAACTGGCTAGTACCAGGATAACCTACTATGAGTTATTTAATCAAGTGATAACCTAAATAAATGAATTGGGAATGGAAGATTATTGGAATGGGAAATTACACACTAATAAAGATTAATTGTGCCTCGCCCATGCCTTTAGTGCTAGTAAAGACTAAGGATGGGGAGAAGGTACCTATGCGTAGGTACGACTGGATGACCTTGTCTGTACGAGAGGCATTCAGTTCCGCATGTGCCTACTTGGGGGCCGGGGCCAAGAGTGGCTAGTACCAGGACAACCCAAGGGGTGAGGGCTATGCGATGACACTCACCTAGCTTTTAGCTTAGGGTCTCTACTAAATTTGATCATGCCTCTGGTAGTCCTTGTGGTCTTCTTGTCTTTTCTTTTGTGTTGTGACTTTGGAGAAATTTTATCACCACCTTAGGAATTTCCTAGTTGTTACCTCTTGTATGGGCCTTTGGTTCTATCTCCTAGCTTGGGGGAGTGGGCCTATTGGTTCCACATGGTTGGGTGGTTAATATTTATATCGAGGTATTGATTGTGATTCTTTGGATTATCCTAGCACATATTCCTTTCCAAATCTGCAGTTGAAGATTTCTTATTGGATATTTTAATATGTTGAGATGTACTTATGTATTTGTATTCATGTAATTTTTAATCTCCTAAAATGAGTCTTGTAGTATTGATGCAATCTCAATTCAAAGCAATGCATAAGGGAATGGGTAGTTCTAGGTAAAAGAAAGGGAAAAGAATGTGGAATATTGGACATGTTACTAGCATTAAAAGAAAGTGTTTATGTTATTTATCCTATCCTCTTATGTTGTCCATGTGTAAAGGAAATAATCTTAAATATAGTTATATATATAATGATGTATCACAAAAATAATGTATTCTCTCTTGATGAAAGGATCCAAGGAAATTATTGAGAAATGATAGGTTAGTGATTGGAATTATTAACAATGAATGGTTATGAAACAATACAATAAAATAGTAACTTGATTATAATGTTAATACTTGGTTCATGTTAATGAAGTACCTAGGATAATGCCTACCTTAATGAATATTAATCTCTTACCTAAATTATTAGAGAAAAGTGATATAAAGGATAGTAGATGTAGATGAAATCAATATGAATTTATGGAATGAGTTGATAAAAAGAATAATGATGTTGGATGATTAACCTATGTTTAATAAAAAAAATAAGTTAGGGACATTTAACTTGGTGCATTAAAATGAATGTAGATCTTTTAAGCTCATGATTCCGTGAATATCTTATGCATGTAAATGGTTTATATGATGTTGCTTTAGTAGTGATGTTAGGGAACTCGGGAGGACTTAAGTTGTATAAATCTTACATTCAAGTAGTAGAAAATTATTTCTTCTTTTAGAAATATGAAGTGTAATGATGAATATTATTCTAGTTAAAATAAATAAATAAATAAATAAAATTCACTACTTGCATTTTATAGAGGTTTTATGTCTTGTCCTCTTGGGTTGCCCGGCGGGGTGTTACAGAATGCACAACTAACTCCCTCTGAATAGCATATCATCTTGGATGATAAAATTTAGCCATTTCGTCCTGTCTAGAGTAACAGGTTCTGTACAATCTTTCCAAGCTTCACCAAAATTAGGATCCTCTAGATAGAAATTCTTGAGTTCCTTGAACCCAACAACCTCAATCTACATCTCTGTCAGCAATAGTTGCCTTCTGCTAAGAGCATTTGCAACCCTATTAGACTTTCCACTTCTATGTTTCAAAACAAATGTATAACTCTACAAAAACTCAACCCATTTCAAATGCCTCTGATTCAACTTTCCTTGACTATTCAAATACTACAAAGCTTGATGATCAGTGTACAAAACAAACTACGTAGGAAGCAGATAATGTCTCCACTTCTTTAATGCTTGAACTATAGCATAAAATTCTTGATCATAAACAGAATACTTCCTCTTGGCATCATTTAACTTCTCACTGAAATAAGCAACAGGTTTACCTTCTTGTCTCATAACAGCTCCTATTGCAGTACCACTAGCATCACAATCTACTTGAAACACCTTATTAAAATTTGGAAGTGCTAAAAGAGGTTGTTCTGTAATTTTTTGTTTCAACAATTGAAAACTCTTTTCTGCCCCATTACTCCACTTAAACTCTTTTCTATCCCCTCTCATTGTTTCAGTCAAGGGTCCACAAATACTGCTAAAATTTCTGATAAACTTTTTGTAAAAGCTAGCCAAACCATGAAAAGATCTTACCTAAGTAACACTCCTTGGAGTAGGCCATTCAAGGATAGCCTGTACCTTCTCTGGGTCCATTTTTAGACCTTCTACTGAAACTACAAATCCCAAATATACTAACTCTTTCTTCACAAAACTACACTTCTTCAAATTAATCAACAATTTTTCATTTCTCAACTTCTCAAACAGCATATGAATATGCATCATATGTTCCTCCAATGTCTTGGCAAAAATCAAAATATCATCTAGGTAAACAATGACAAACTTACCCATAAATTCTTTCAGAACCTCGTTCATGAGCCGCATGAAAGTGCTCGGTGTATTGGTTAGCCCAAAAGGCATGACTAACCACTCATACAATCCTTCCTTTGTCTTGAAGGTAGTCTTCCATTCATCTCCTTTTCTGATCTGAATCTGGTGATATCCACTATTCAGATCTATCTTTGAGAAATACATAGCTCCACTCAAACAATCCATAATATCATCCATTCGTGGTAATGGAAACCTATACTTGATTGTGATCTTGTTTATTGCTCTGGAATCTGTACACATCCTCCACTCTCCATTCTTCTTTGGTGCTAATATCGCTGGTACAGCACAGAGACTCAAACTCTCTCAAATCAAACCTTTGTGCAATAACTCATGTACTTGTCTGTTCAACTCTTCACTTTTTACTGGTGTCATTCCGTGTGCTACCTTGTTTAGCAAACTGGCCCCTGGAATCAAATCCATCTGATGACTGATCTTCCTTACCAGTGGTAATCCATCAGGTACATTATTAGATACAATATCCTAAAACTCATTCAACAAGTCTGCAACCTCTACAGGTACATCCTCTACTTCTTCTTTACCAACTTTTCGAATTAAAACAAAAAATACATGCTCATGCTTCATACCATCTAGGAATTTTCTTCCATCAACAAATGTTATTCTTTCATTACCACATACTTTTTCTTCGGTCTCCTTCAATGGCTTTAGCTTATGTCGCACTCCATCCTTTGTCAGGGAATAGGTATTCGCATGACCATCGTGTACATCACATCTATCAAACTGCCATGGTCTACCCAACAACATATGACATGCATCCATAGAGATGATATCACATAGTACCTCATCTTGGTACCCGCCGATCTTGAACTTTACTAGGCACTGTTCATTGACCATGACATTATGGTCATCCTGCACCTAGGCAATCTGATATGGATGTGGGTGTTTCTCTCTCTTGATCTTCAACTTTGTCACCATTTCTTCTGACACTAAATTGTTAGTGCTTCCACTATCAATAATCACATCACAACATTCACTCTCACACTTGCATCTAGTGTGAAATAGGCTCCTCTTTTGTTCAATTTCATTCTCACCACTTAGCAAGACTCTTCTATTAATTTGCATTTCTCCTCTTTTAGCATCTTCATCTACATATGCAACTCTAGCCTAGCCTTCATTTCTCCTGTCTGTTCTACCTTGGCGTTGAGGACATTCAAATACCCTATGACCTTCTTCTGCACAGCGAAAACATGTTCCACGGAAGCCTCCTCTTCCAGATCCTTGTCCTCTTCCTCTTTGATCTCTATTACTCTGATCCTAGAAATGATTGGAATTATTTCCTCTCTGATTCTGACTGCTACTATTCTCATCCTTCTTTTTCGAATTTTCATTTCGGCCACCATATGACCATCCACCAGATCTTCCACCATGACCTCTTCCATTTTGTCTTCTCTCAAACTTCTTGTTTAGCTTTTCCTCTACTTTTAGGGCAAACTAGTATGCCTCCTTAATACTGTTGATTCGAACCAGATTCACCTCCTCATGAATGCTTGGCCTTAACCCATTAAGGTATTGAACAACTTTCTCCTTATCAGCTTCTGCATGGCTTGTTCTGATGAGGAGTCGATAGAACTCATCTGTATACTCCTGAACAGATTTTCCTACTTGCTTCAAACTTTGCATTTTCTTTAGTAGGTCAAACTCATAATCAACAGGAATGAACTATCGCTTCAATTTATCCACCATCTGATCCCATATTGTGATTTTATCTTTCCCTCTTCTATTTCGCTCCAATTGAATTTTTTGCAACTAGATCTTCGCATGACCTTTCAATCTGGCCTTCGCAAATTTGACCCTATCAGGATCCTCAACATCTTCATACTCAAAATATTCCTCACATTCATTGATCTAGTCGATCAATTCTTCTGGGTTAAGATTTCTAGCAAATGAAGGAACCTCAATCTTAGGTCTTTTCCCAAACTTGAAAATCACTCGAAAAAGTCTTTCTTCCTCCTGGTTCACAATTTCAGCTTCTCCTTCTTGATATTCTTCTTCAGCTTCATCTTCACTTTCGTCTCTGACATTAAGATTCATTCCTCTGTGAATCTCTTCTTGAAATGCTCGCACTTGTCTCTCCAGCTCTCTAACCTTAGGTGTCACAACACCAGCTCTTCCGCCACGTTCTCTTCGTGGAGGCATTTTCACAATGCGCACTGAAACCCTAACCACGGTCCTGGTGCAAACTACCTCACAGTCGGTGATTTGTTTACACACTTAAGAAAATCTGGCTCTGATACCACTTGATGAAAGGTGCTCCCCTTAATATGACAAACACATAATAGAAATAGAGAAACAACAATAATAATATGCAAGAACAAAAAATTGGCTTTTTATTATCTCCACAAATATGAAATTACAAACTTTCAGAATTACAATATGCAAAGCCACATGGGCATTCCCTTACAATATTCTGTAGGACAAGCCTCGAATCAATACCCAGATCTACTACCCATAACTTCCCTAGACAACACTACGGACCTTCTTTATATAGACAATTTCCACCACCCGAGAAAGTTCTAGAAATTTAGCCCTTAGGGCCGACCAAACTTAGAATTATTTTATTTTACAATTTATTACATCAAAGTTGGCTCAAAATGAGTTTTGAAACCCAAACAAAAATTTTGAAGAAAAATTATTTTCCACCATTTCACGTGACCCAACTTCTGAACACCATAAGTCATCACCCGTTGACCCGATTGACTATTATAACCCCATTGTGGAAATGCCACGAAGCGCTCTACAGGATTGACTTGTGCAAAGCACCCGTCACCCAAATTTTCAACCTCAGTCGGGGCCTGTAAAGCCTTCAAAACTGAGTTTGAAGTTTCTGTACCCTGCTGCCAATACCAAAAATCTTCAATATTTTTAAAACTAGACCTGATCTAGCCATGAAACTTTTCTGGTAGGCTGATATGACTGAGATGAACTTCCATATGTAAAATTAGAACATCCTGAGATCATAAGACCAACTTACTAAAAATAGCAAGTTTCCATAAATAGCAACTGCATAAAATAGCCCTTATTGAATACAAAAATAGAAATATTTTTGGGTGATGCAAGATTTCTCTTACACCCAGGATGCTCCTGCATCAGACACCTGGGGTAATTTGAAAAGTGACCCTGTCATGACTCAGGTGTGCAGAGGAAAACCAAGACGGTTAACCTCCTCCTTTGTTAGCCATGATGAATCTTCAACCGGTCATCCTTTCCATTTGATGAAATACTCTTCATATGTCCTGTTCCTTGTGCTTCTACCAACATGACTGTCTAGTATGTCTTCAATCTCCTTGATATCTAAACTGGTTGTTGGAATACTCCACTGTGCTACTGCAACCTCATCTTCAACACCTCCTTCATGATACTTTGTCAAATCTGAAATGTTAAACACTAGTGAAATATTCAGCTCACTAGGCAATTCTACCTCATATGCATTTCCTGAATCATGCTTCT
Organism: Chamaecyparis obtusa; assembly: GCA_027943335.1. NCBI lineage: Eukaryota > Viridiplantae > Streptophyta > Pinopsida > Cupressales > Cupressaceae > Chamaecyparis > Chamaecyparis obtusa. The sequence continues at coordinate 111,614 of BSBK01006104.1, read as the reverse complement.
TCAAGATCTTACATGGTCCAAACTTCTTTAGTTTTAGCTTGTTATATGTACCAACCGAAAATCGCTCCTTCCACAAATGAACCATGACTTCATCACCAACTTGAAATTCTTTATGCATCCTTTTCTCATCTACCTTAGCCTTATACTGAGCATTCATCTTGGTAATATGCTTCCTCACCTTCTCATGGATGTTCTTCAAATGTTCTGCAAAATCCTCAGCTTCAGCACTACTTATTTCTCCTTTATCTATCTTTCTCAATTCAAATGCATTTCTTGGACTACTTCCATATACAATCTGAAATGGTGATTTACTAGTGCTCCTATTGACATAATTATTGTATGCAAATTCTGCCTGTGGTAAAATCAAATCCCATCTTGTTGGCTTATCTCCAACTAAACATCTCAGTAGATTTCTCAAACTTCTATTCACCACCTCTGTCTCTCCATTAGTCTGTGGATGATGTGATGAACTGAATTTCAAATCTATCTTCAACTTCTTCCACAATGTCCGCCAGAAATATCCAACAAACTTAGTATCTCGATCTGAAACTATGGTCTTTGGCAAACCATGTAGTCTCACCACTTCTCTGAAAAATAATTCTACTACATGAACATCATCATTAGTCTTCTTGCAGGGAATGAAATGTGCCATCTTCAAAAATCTATCAACTACTACAAAAATTGAATCATGTCCCCGCTGTGTCCTCGGTAAACCAAGAACAAAGTCCATACTGATATCCTCCCAAGGCTTCTTTGGTATAGGTAATGGCTGATACAACCCTATATTCTGCTTCACTTCTTTCACCATTTGACATACTCTGCAACTCTATACAAACTTCTTCACATCTTGCTACAATTGTGGCCAATAATAATTCTCACCAACCAAAATAAGGGTTTTATCATGACCAAAATGTCTAGCTAATCCTCCACTATGTTTTTCCTTGATGAGATTCTCCCTCATAGAACTTTGTAGAATGCACAACTGACTCTCTCTGAATAACATATCATCTTGGATGATAAAATCCAGCCTTTTCATCCTGTCTAGAGTAACATGTTCTGTATAAGCTTTCCAAGCTTCACCAAAATCAGGATCCTCTGGATACAAATTCTTAAGTTCCTTGAACCCAACCACCTCAATCTACATCTCTGTCAGCAATAGTTGCCTTCTGCTAAGAGCATCTACAACCTTGTTAGACTTTCCACTTCTGTGTTTCAAAATAAATGTATAACTCTGCAAAAACTCAACCCATTTCAAATGCCTCTGATTCATAAGTAGAATGAAGCATAGAATAAGTAGAGGATGAAGCATAAGTACATTTATTGATGCATGTTTAGAATTTGATGATCTAAGGTATGTACCTTAAGTAGCATGATTCTGGTTCAAATTTCTAAATGGTATGAAGCATAAGTACATTTATTGATGGAAGAAAATTTCTAAATGGTATGATGCATGTTTAGAATTTGATGATCTAGCATCTTCATCTACATGTGCAACTCTGGCCTAGCCTTCATTTCTCCTGTCTATTCTACCTTTTCCCTGAGGACATTCAAATGCCCTATGACCTTTTTCTCTATAGTGAAAACATGTTCCATGGAAGCCTCCTCTTCCAGATCGTTGTCCTCTTCCTCTTCCTCTCTGATCTCTATTACTCTGATCCTAGAAACGATTGGAATTATTTCCTCTGTGATTCTGACTGCTACTGGCCTCATCCTTCTTTTTCAGATCTTCATTTCGGCCACCATATGACCGTCCACCAGATCTTCCACCACGACCTCTTCCATTTTGTCTGCTCTCAAACTTCTTATTTAGCTTTTCCTCTACTTTTAAGGCAAACTGGTATGCCTCCTCAATACTATTCATTTGAACCAAATTCAACTCCTCCTGAATGCTTGGCCTTAACCCATTAAGGTATCAGGCAACTTTCTCCTTATCAGCTTCTGCATGGCCTGTTCTGATGAGGAGTCAATAGAACTCCTCTGTATACTCCTGAACAGATCATCTTGCTTGCTTCAAACTTTGCATTTTCTTTAGTAGGTCAAGCTCATAATCAATAGGAATGAACTGTCACTTCAATTTATCCACCATACGATCCCATCTTGTGATTTTATCTTTCCCTCGTCTATTTCACTCCAATTAAATTTCTTGCCACCAGATGTTTGCATGACCTTTCAATCTGGCCTTTGCAAATTTCACTCTATCAAAATCATCAACATCTTCATACTCAAAATATTCTTCAAATTCATTGATCCAGTCGATCAATTCTTCTGGGTTAAGATTTCCAAAAAATGTAAGAACTTCAATCTTAGGTCTTTTTCCAATCTTGAAAATCACCCGAAAAAGTCTTTCTTCCTCCTAGTTCACAATTTCAACTTCTCCTTCTTGATATTCTTCTTCGGCTTCATCTTCACTTTCATCTCTGACATTAAGATTCATTCCTCTGCGAATCTCTTCTTGCAATGCTTGCACTTGTCTCTGCAGCTCTCTAACGTCAGGTGTCACAGCACCAGCTCTTCCACCACGTTCTCTTCATGGAGGCATTTTCGCAATGCGTACTGAAACCCTAACCACAGTCCTGGTGCAAACTGCCTCACAGTTGACGATCTGTTTACACACTCAAGAAAACTTGGCTCTGATACCACTTGATGAAAGGTTCTCCCCTTAATACCACAAACACATAATAGAAATAGAGAAACAACAATAATAATATGCAAGAACAGAAAATTGGCTTCTTATTATCTCCACAAATGTGGAATTACAAATTTTTAGAATTACAATATCCAAAGCCACATGGGCATTCCCTTACAATATTCTGTAGGACAAGCCTCGAATCAATACCCAGATCTACTACCTAGAACTGCCCTAGACAACACTACGGGTCTTCTTTATATATATAATTTTCACCGCCTTAGAAGGTTCTAGAAATTTAGCCCTTAAGGCTGACCAAACTTAGAATTATTTTATTTTACAATTTATTACATCAAAGTCGGCTCAAAATGAGTTTTGAAAACTAAACAAAAATTTTGAAGAAAAAATATTTTCTGCCATTTCAGGTGACCCAACTTCCAAAGACCATAAGTCATCACCCGTTGACCCGATTGGCTATTATAACCCCATTCTAGAAATGCCACGAAGCGCTCTACAGGCTTGACCAATGCAAGATGTCCATCACCCAGATTTTCAACCTTATCCGGGGCCTCTAAAGCCTTCAAAACTGAGTTCAAAGTTTCTGTACCCTGCTGCCAATACCAAAAATCTTCAATATCTTCAAAACTAGACCTGATCTAGCCATGAAACTTTGTTGGCAGGCTGATATGACTGAGATGAACCTCGATATGTAAAATCAGAACATTCTAAAATCGTAAGACCAACTTACTAAAAATAGCAAGTTTCCATAAATAGCAACTCTGCACAAGATAGCCCTTATTGAATAAAAAATAAAAATATTTTTAGGTGATGCAAAATTGCTCTTACACCCAAGATGCTCCTGCATCAATATATATATATATATAGTTAATAGGATTAAGTTCTGAATAAGCTTATCTCTCAAAATTAGAAGGCATTTGTTAAGGAAAGGAATATCCTTGATGTTGCGGTTGTATGCACCCTAAAATGTTCGCCTAGACTATGGGCCCACATTCTTCAATTTATCAAATGATGGAACCAATTTATCAATTTCCTAAATCAATGCCTTGCAATATTTTCAATTCAAATCAATTTCCTTGATCAAATCGTAATTAATTCAATTATTTTAATATTTCCTAAGGTTTGATCATTTTATCCTAAGTTTTATTTAATTAAGACAACATGCTCCCTTTTAATTAAATAAAAAAAAATCTTTTAAATAAATGATAAAATCCACCTTATTGTATGTGTGCACATGAAAAAGAAATTTCTAAATTTAAAATAAAAAGAAAAAGACTTTTTGTCTACACATTGAATGCACACTTTCCAAGATGAGTGGAATCTCCTTTTTCCTCTTAATCTCTTCCACAAATCTTTTTGCCTCTTAACTATGTCCTTTTATTTTTCCTCTTGAGAATATTGTGCACCAAAGTCAAAATGAGAATTTTTCTCCACCCTTGGATTTTGCCTCTTAATCTCTACCATTCATTTCTCTTTAAAAGGATCCCTCTCCTTCCCATTTCAGGCATGGAGATTTTGTAGATCCAGATTTTAAGCATCCAGATTTTAGGCATCCAGATTTTAGAGCATCCAGAGTTTATGCATTCATATTTTAGAGAATCCAAATTTTAGGCATCCATATTTTAGAGATCCATATTTTATGTTATTTTTATGCTGCAGGTTTAGAGAGTGATTTTAGAAGAGAGTTTGAGAAATTTATCTTGAACATTGCAACTTCTTTCTTCTTGTCTTCTTCTCTCATGCATCCATGGAAATTCATTTAGATTACTCTTACACTTTCATAATAGATTAGATTCATAGTTCATTTCATAGAATAATCTTTCATGCGTATTTTGTTTCATAGATTAGTTTTATTTCATGCATTGTTATCATATAGAATAAGCTTCTATTTTCATTTTCATGCAATATTTGATGATCATGGAGACTAGCATTTTTTGTTTTCCTGTCCAATCTCTTGTTTTATGGTGTACTTGCATGGGCACAAATTAGGTCTACACTGAGGGCCTCCATTAAAAACCCTTGCACTCCATAAATAGAGAGCTATGAGTCACCATTGGAGACCTCATTCTTGAGCAATCTTGGATATAATGACTCATAGAAGTGTGTCAAAATTTTAGCACATATTTTTGGCACCCACCGTGGGGCATAATCTTTCATGCTTGATGGTCTACCTTGGTTTTGTGATCGTTATATATTTCATCTTACATCAAGAACCTTATTTTTAGTTTGATTTGATCAAATTTATCAATTTTTTGTTTCTCCTCTATCTCATTTCGATTTCTATCATGAGGGGTAAGTACCTATCAAACTTCAATCCTTGATTTGGCTTTATCAATCCTATCAATTTCTCAGCTTGGGGAAACCATGATTGAGATTCTTATCTTGGACATTTCAATTACCTATTTACAAGGGTGTTGACCTTGTCTTTTTCCAATCATCTAATCTTTCTGCTGATGTGTTCTCGTCAGTTGATCACATGTCTAGGTTGTTTTGTGATCCCAAATTAATCTCACACTTCAAATGCATTCTTTAACTACATGTGTTCCCATAAAGATCACACATTAGTCAAATAAGGGAAAATGTATGGACCCTAAAATGGTCACCTAGACTATGGGCCCCCATTCTTCAATTTATCAAATGATGGAACTAATTTATCAATTTCTTGAATCAATGCCTTGCAATATTTTCAATTCAAATCAATTTCCTTGATCAAATCGTAATTAACTCAATTATTTCAATATTTCCTAAGGTTTTATCATTTTATCCTATATTTTATTTAATTAAGAGAACATGCTCCCTTTTAATTAAATAAAAAAAACTTTTAAATAAATAATAAAATCTACCTTATCCTATGTGTGCACATGAAAAAGGAATTTCTAAATTTAAAATAAAAAGAAAAAGACTTTTTGTCTACACATTCAACACACACTTTCCAAGATGAGTGGAATCTCCTTTTGCCTCTTAATCTCTTCCACATATCCTTTTTCCCCTTAACCATATCCTTTGATTTTGCCTCTTGAGAATCTTGTGCACAAAAGTCAAAATGAGAATTTTTCTCCACCCTTGGATTTTGTCTCTTAATCTCTACCATTCATTTCTCTTTAAAAGGTGCCCTCTCCTTCTCATTTCAAGCACGAAGATTTTGTAGATCCATATTTTAAGCATCCAGATTTTAAGCATCCAAATTTTAGGCATCCAGATTTTAGGCACCTCCATTACAAACCCTTGCACTCCATGAATATAGAGCTATGAGTCACCATATGAGACCTCATTCTTGAGCAATCTTGGATATAAGGACTCATAGAAGTGTGTCAACATTTTAGCACATAGTGGTAACCACTCATGAAATTATAGACTCTATGGCAAGCAGAAATAGTGAAGGTACAATTCTCAAACTAAACACTTGTAATGCTTATGATAGAGTTAAATGGGAATTCTTGTTTGATGTTCTCAAGAAGAATGGTTTTAAGGGAAAGTTTCTAAAGACGATTACTGAATGTGAGACTACCACTAAGTTCTTTATTTTGATAAATTGTTCTCCTAAAGGTTTCTTCTCAATGGGGAAAGGCTTAAGACATGGTGACCCTTGTCCCCTTATTTTTTTATATTAGTAGTAGAAGTGTTGGTTAGCCATATCCAAAAGTACAAGGATCAAAACAAGGTGAAAGGTGCTAAACATTCTTCCTAGATTCATTATATTTGCCAAAATTAATTTATTGATGATGCCATCCTTTTGCTGAGGCCTACCTTTCAGAAGCTAAGAAGTGGAATGAAGTTCTTGAAAGCTATGCCAAGATATCAGGACAACATGTTAAATTCCACAAGAGTAGACTTTTTTTCTTTAATTTCATTGAATCCCTTCAAACCAAACTCATGAATATTCTTGGTTGTACAACTATATCCTTACTTGACTAATACCATGGATTACTTTTCACTACAAAGTTTCTTTCTTCTAATTATTAGCACATTTTTATTTAAAGATTCTCTATAAAATTTCTAGTTGGAAGGAGAAAATGACGAGTCAAGAATGGAAAATCAATCTTTTAAAGGCTTTCCTACAAATAGTTCTAGTTTATTTCATGTCTCTCTTGAAAATACATTCTTTTGTGGCTGCCAGCATGGAGAAATTACCAAAAAGAATGTCGTGGAAAGGTAAAGAGGAAAATTCCAAATTTTCCCTAGTTGAATGGGATAAGGTCTACTCTTCTAATAAATCTTGAGGTCTAGGAATAAGAAAAATAAGATCCTTTAATAGAGATCTTAATGTAAAAATTGGTTGGTTGCTCATGAAGAATGAAAAGGATTGAGGAAATCTTATGAAGGATAAGTAGGTCTGTAGAACAATGATATGTAATCCTTGTTGTATGATTCCATCTCTATCTCGGTCTCTGTTATGTAGAACAAAATACTTAAATAAAATAAATGTTAATGAAGGGTAGAAGGAAAATCATTGGAAATGGTAGTACTATTATTTTCTAGGAAGACATATGGAATCTCAAAAAACCCCTTGGAGATCACCACAACCTTAATAAACCTATGAGGTTGATTATAAGAACTAATTCAAATTACGTCATTAGATACATTTTATAACAAAATGGAAAAGATCATTGGAAAGACTTTCTCAAATAGGTCCTAGATTGTGCTAATAGTCCCCTCCAAACTAGTAATGGTCTTATAGAAAACTGAAATTTCTATAATCCTTAAGGATACAAATTTCTCCCTCTTATATCATACTAGTGAAGACATTTAGATTTGGAAGCACAATTGCTCTTTTCATTTCTTAGTTAAGTCTTCTTATAAAGCTTTGGAAGTTGAGGATATTCACAACTATTTTTGGAAGCAGGTTTGGATTCCTTACCTTAACCCAAAAATGAATATTTTTTGGTGTATTATTACATATGGAAAATCCTTCATTGTTGATAATTTGGATATGAAGGGGTTATACTTGATTAATAGGTGTGTGATCTACTATAAGGATTTTGAATGCATTGATAATTTTTTTTGTACTACTCATATGTGCAAGAGGTGTGGGTAATGTATTTGTTTTTATTAGTGTGGACTCAGTAGTGAAAAATTATATGAGTTTTTTTATTTAACAATGGAGCTTTAGCCTCTTTAATCATCTCATCCTTAAAACTCTATGTGTCCACATCCCTCGTTTTGTCATATGGAATTTTTTGAAGGAATGAAATAACATAATTTTTAGGGAGCAAGCTTGAACTATTGCTACCATTTTTCAAATTATTAAGAAACAAGGTAAAGAAAATATTAATGTTGATAATTTTGGTAAAGGAAAGTTCAGCCCTACTCTCTAATAGATGAAAGTTAAATAAGCCTAGGATATTTAACAAAATCTCTTAACATCAACTGGGATAGTATATTGAGGAGAAAACTCACTAGATGGATTTCTCTACCTACTTGATGGATGAAATACAATATGGATAGATTTGATAAGGTAAACCCAATAATTTTAGCTATTGGACATGTCATCATAAACTAGTAAAGTTCTCTTATTGAGGAATTCTACATAAATTTAGGCATTGGCTCAAATAACAGGATGAAATCTATAGCAACTTAGCAAGGCATTAAAATAATGAAAGAGCTAAACTTGGATTGTGTCATCCTTGAAGGAGACTCTACTCTCATAAAATATTACTTAAAAGGTATTGTCGAATTCCCTTAGTTCCTATTGTCAAATTTTTAATATTGTAAAAGAATTTTGTCCACCTTCAAACAAGTTAAAATCTACCACACTTTGAGAAAAAGTAATTGCATACTGGATCTTATAGTCAATATGGGCCTAAGTTATCATGACTATCACTTTAAATTTTTTTATCAGTGCCCTAATGATCTTAAAGAAATCCTATCTAAAGAAATGAGAAACAATATCTCTAACCAAATCCATATTAAAAACAATATGCTATATTAACCTTTGGGGTTTCTTTGTCCTAGGTTTATTCCTAGGGGAGATTTTATTAGATACAAATTCATTTGAATGATTCATTGAATAGATTTTATATCCCTAAGGAGTATAATTATACTTGTATCAACTCCCCAACTAAAGTGACAGAAAAATTAAAGTCTCAAGTAAGGACCATTATAAACTTTGTATTACAAAAAATCACATGTTGAATTTTCATAGGGTAAAAAATTATATAAAGATTAATGGGTTCACCATTTACACAAAGTAATCTCACTTGGATGACAATCCTAGCTAGATGCATACCTATCACTTCAAAATATAAATTTAAGGTAACTAGAATCATAATAATTATATTAATTATTATGAGAGGGGATTTTTATTTCACCATTCTTTTAAATTCTTTCGTAAAGGGAAATGTGAAATTAATAGCTTCATAGATCTTGGCAAAATCACTTGCAAGTTTAAAGATACTGATATCATTATTATGGGGCATGATTAAGATTTTTTTTTGGATATTTTCAAAATCATTTTGGCCTAGTCTTTGAGAAACTTCATTTTCATTCTGGTAGGGAAAAAGGACATGACTTGTTTGTATTTCTTACTACTTCTAGTAGTAGTGGTCCTTTTTCATGTCCTCAAATCAATACTTGATCTTGTCAAAAATCAAAAGTATAGAGGGGCCTTTGAAATGATCTCAATCTAGAGATTGTTGGGAATTACTAAAAAATCATGAGCTATGGGACATTTTTAGAAGAGGTAGCATGATGTCATATTTTTAGGTTGTGAATGGGTATAATACAACCCTTTCACTAATTTTTTGTAAATATTGGCATAAGGGAAATGTCATTATTTAGAGTATTAATTTCTAGGTTAGTCCTAAACTTATTGTAGAAACCACTGGGCTAAAGTGCAAGGGTGATAAGGTGGAAAGGAAAATCTTGATGGATTACAAGTTTTATGTGAACTAGTTCTATAGAGAAGGAGAAATATTGGAGATTCTAGTGCATGATGATGAGTATGACCATTTTTATTTGAATCCCCAATATGCCCTAGTTTCTTTTTTGATAAATATTTCACCTTGGAAGGCAGGTATACTACCTTCCATAGTTATCATTTTCTAATTCTTAACCATCTGAGGAATAGCCATAAAATTGATATTCTCTACTTCCTATTTTCCTCTTTAAGCTCTAGTATTGAAAATAGGGCCTCTCCTCCACTCCATCATATTTTTATTTACATCCTCTATCAATATTTTTTTTATAAGTCTACATTTAGAATCCATCTTCTATCGTACCCAAAATGGGATAAAAAATGCTATGTGAACCCTGTTAAAGGTACAATGAAGATTGAGCTTCTTGAATCTACCCCCTCCTAAATAAAAGAACTCAAAATGGAAAAAATACCAATCCTCCAATGAAAAAACAAAAAACCCCAAGAACTTGGAAAAAGAAAAAAATCTTAGAGAAGGAGATTGTTATAGAGGAAAGTCTACTTCCAACCACACCCCAAAAGAGGAGTGTAAATACCAAGCCTACTCCTTAAAATCCAATAATAGAAATAAAAAGGCTAAGAAAACCACCCCTTTCATAGATGTTTAGAAGGAGGACGAAATTGATAATGAAAAGGATGTAGTGGATGAACATAAGAATGAAAGAAGCTATGTGAAAAGAAGGTCTACTAAGATCTGCAATAAAGAGATAAAAGGGAAAAAAATTGGAGAGGAAATTATTCCATTAAAAGATGAGGAGTATGAGCCCAAGGAGGAAGATGAAACCACAAAGAATACTAAGGATGATGATTATGTGTTTGACGTGTAGGAGCTTGATGAAGTGTCAAAAGAAAATTTCATTAAAATAATGGTGGACCTAAATGAGTCGGAGGACACAATTAATATGGCTTGTAATTCCCCTCCCATCCAAGAAATGATCCTATGGATAATGTCCACCCTTCCCATATTTAGGATGATAAAATTACCCCTTCAAGCATACATACTAAGGTTGAGGATTTGAAGAATAGACTAAATGCTATTGAGGGTTTTGTTTGGTCATATGAAAATTTCAAGAATGACTGCAAGAGTGATATTTTCTCTATGTACCGGGTGATGGATGTGATTATGGAAAGAGCTCTTTTTGGAGTGGTCACAGGAAGAAGACTATAAACAATTGCGAGGAAAAGGCAAGAGGACCAGACTAATGACGAGGAGCACTAAGAGGAGGACACTGGATTTCATCCCTTAAAATTTTCTCCAATGATTGGGACAAGATTGGTAGTTTAATGATACCTAGGTCTTTTGTGCTGGTTGTGTTTTTCTTTAAGTACTTATTCTGGTTCTATGACTATTTTAACATTACGAAAGATCAAGTGGTTATCACAACATGTCTGATGTTTGATGAATTTTACATACTCTGAGGTAATGCTCTCTATTAGTAACTATAATAGTGTTACTATTAAGGTTTCAAACTAGATGGATGGTGTTAACTTTCGCGATGTTAAAGTTAGTACTTGTTATAGAAACTTCCTGAAGCTAAAGTTTTATGTTTCTGATTAATTTTGTTTTTTATTTCTCCCCACTGGCTTAATCAAAAATATTTTGTATATAATATTATAAAAATTGATCTAATGAAAAATAACTAAATCAAATAGAAAGAAGAATGAATATTTTTTGTCATAAATTATATATTAATTATATATGATGTATATTACTATATATATTTTAAAAATAAAATAATATTTTAAAAGTATATTTTCTATTAAATACATTAAATAGTTAAAACGTGTATTTATTATTTAATTCTACAAATTTAAATTATGATTATATATTATTAAATATAACATATTTATAATACATATTAATTTTAATATCTTATATTAAATAAGCATATGTTTTTAAAATGTTTCTTAAATTCTTACTTATAGGTATTTTTTTAGCATATGTGAAATTGTGTATAAGACTCAAATCCTTTTAGCTAATTAAATTGTAATTGTTTTTTTTCCAATTTAAACACTTCAAAAATATTTATATACACTATTACAAATTGAATTGTTTTAGTGAATTAAAAATAGAAATAAAAAATTCTAGTTACACAATGGGTGAAAAAAATGGAAATGTGGCATAGAGAATGGAAAGAACCTAAAATATCTGAAGGAGAAAATTACAAAATACTATAATATCAATGGAGTACAATAATTATTGCTATCAATGAAAAACATTAAAATAGAAAATCTTAAAAAATTGTTCCTATAACACAAAATTGATTGAACTCATAGTATTGTAAATAAATATTTTCTTAATTTATTAAATTTAAAAATATTTCTTTTAACTTTATAAATGATAGGATTATTTTAAAAATTTAAAAACAATTTGTTTTGATTAGTAGAATATCATTGATTAATTGAACACACATTGCCTGCAGCAAGGCAATTTGTTGGCCCCAGCAGACTTTTAAAATCCCCTCTGAATCCAATTTAGCGTAAAGGCAGCCCTTGGGTGTTGATACCTTAAATAACGACAATCTTGACCTCTAGGACAACATTTGTTGGACTGATAGTCAAACTGAAAATAAGATAACTTTACACGTATAGGTTCCTCGGGATATCTGGAATACATTTTAGCCGGTGCAGAGGCTGTAAACATAGCAAAGCCATCGTGAAGCAAGGTGCAATATAAACGAACTTCGCTTTTATTCTTTGGAGAAATGCTTGCAGTAATGCCCTCGCAGCTGGGTATCCGTGAGATAATCAAAAGACTGCCATATGATTGTACCAGAGGTATTATAGAGAACAAGATTCCCAGAATCTTGCATTGCCATCCTTTGAAAAGCATGGGTAGAAGTATTTGTAAAGCAGACAAGAGTGCCATCTGAGTTCCTTAATGCAAGCTCTCCTGTGGAGGTGAGTGTTAGGGATGCGTTTTCTTGCACTATCTTCTCTCTGTTTGAACTCGACACCATTTGCATATGAAACAGCCTACCATCACTAGAGTAGACAACAAAGAAAGTTGCAAATATGTAGCCTGTTTCACAAGGGCTGCCATAACAGAAGAATCCACATCCAAATTGCACAGTCATATTAACATATGAGACATTGCTGCTCACAAGGATCGATCTGGCTAGTGCATTGCTGGAAACAGAGAGTGTCAAGAAATCCAGAGAGTGGAAATGGTTCCACCAAGCTCTCCCTCCATGCGCAGTTGTGGGAGTAATTGTGAAACTCTCTGCAAACAATGAGCATGATATAACAAATAGTGGCAGAAGTAGGGAAAATAAAGGAGAAGAGGACGTAAAACAATCCGTTGTCATCATTTTTTCAAAGCAGCAGTTCTGTCCAAGAGAGAAAACGCAGAATAATAACATGCTCGATTGGAAGACGATTTGAATTTAGATAGCTTTACTGGTAATTACTGAGGAAGCAAGTTGTTAGGTTAAACCATAACGTCACGTTCAAATAAATCAATGATATTGAAGTGAAAGTCTCTAGGGTTACTATAGATTAAAAGAAACCTAAATAAGACCGGGAAACAATGGCTTTGTAAAGTCTTCGGTTAGCGCTCGGAGAAGTACGTACTACCCAATAATAATAAAATGCATTCATTTCTCCGCCATGAAGTCAATTGGATATCGGATTTTCATTTCTATTTCATGTAGAATTAACGATTTCTAAGGGCCCAAGCGAACACACGGTCAGCGACGCATATGTGACAGGAATAGAATATACTTCCTCAGTTTTGTTGCATATGAGATAGTGACATTGTCGAGTCTTCTAGCCAAATAAATATTTTATTTATATTATTAAATAAAGTAATATATATAGTTAAATTTTGTATAAAAAAGTTGTTATCGTTATGTCGATAATTAGATATACTTTGTGTTATATGTTTGAGGATTGGGAAGATAATTAGGATCAATGGTCAAAATTACGATTATAAATAAGATTTTACTGGCCTCTATATAGCAGTGTTTGTTTCTGTACTTGTTCAAACCTACATTACTTGTTCATTTCCAAATGTTTGTTGTGGTACTTATTACAATTGGACGATTAAACAAATTTGACATTTTTATATTGTGTTGCTTTACCTAATCATTTGTAGCAAACATGTGCATTGAGATGTCAACCTTTTCCCTTTTCCTTCTCACTTAATTTAAGTTATTTGTTTATGATTAATATCAAAAGTAGCCAAACTTCTCTTCTCAGTTCTGCATTCTATATATTTTACAATATTTGCATGTAATCATGTTTGTATTGGAGTTTCACCTTATTGACAAATCATTGTTTATAAAGTGATGACAATTGTATATTAGTCCCACAATATTATGGCATTTGCATGTAATGCATAGATAGGTGTGTCTATCATAGGTCGCATTTGTGTGAAATCACTGACCAATATTGCAGATACTACACAAAAATACATATACACAAAAATACATATGTTTTTATGGCATTTGCATGTAATGCATACATAGGTGTGTCTATCATAGGTCGCATTTGAGTGACCTCCATTGTGGTTTGTAATTTTCATGAGTGTTTGTTTTTGTTTTAGTGACAATGTATATCTTAGGATGCCAAAGTTAATTAGCATGTTTTCATTTTGGTTCCATGTTTGTTTCATGTTTATGAAATATGTTGTAGTTTCTTGTAAATGGTGTAGTATTGCAAGTTGATCCTATCAGTTATTGTCATCAAAATCCTATCTACCAAGCATGTCAAGTTTGTCCAAGGTAACATTGTTCAAAAGACTCATTTGTGTTCAAATAGTTTCTATGCGTTCATTTCTATTATGTCCCTTGTGTTCTTCTCCTCCTTCTCCTCCCTCTTCCATTTTGATGGTTCATTTGATGTGCCCTTGTGTGTTCATTTTCTTCTAATTTGTGTTAGTAATCGTATGATATTTCTATGTTAGATAAATTATTCTATATTGCTATTACTAAACTCACCATTATAAATAATTTTGTAAACATCCCAATTATAATATTTAAAGAGTTGAACTATAAAAATAATTAACTCCCTAAAGTAAAGTAAAATTTAAGTACAAAAAAATACAACTTTAATAAATAGTAAACAAAAATGTAAATATTAAGTCATGTAATAGATAATAATTATCAAATTATTTAAAATTATAATATTAAATCTACTTAATTTATTAAAGACTTATTTTTAATTTTAATGTTAATTTTTTTAATTTATTTTTTTGATATGTAATAGGCCTAAGCCAGTAATTTAATTTATTGAAAAAATTAAAAGTAGAACTCTATTCAGTGTGGGTGCCGGTAGGAAAGAATAGAGTAAAGAAAACCTCAAGTCTAGCCCGGGATCTTGAAACATTGTGTACAATAAGAAGTTTACAAATTTCATTATGGTAGTGATGTAGGAGCATCTTGCGTGTAAGAGCAATCTTGCATCACCCAAAAATATTTCTATTTTTGTATTCAATAAGGGCTATCTTGTGTAGGGATGCTATTTATGGAAACTTACTATTTTTAATAAGTTGGTCATACGATCTCAGAATGTTTTGATTTCACAGTTGGAGGTTCATCTTAATCATATCAGTCTGCCAGTAAAGTTTCATTGCTAGATCAAGTCTGGTTTTGAAGATATTGAAATTTTTCAGTATTGGCAGCAGGGTATAAAAACTTTGAACTCAGATTTGAAGGCTTTAGAGGCCTCGGATGAGGTCGAAACTTCAGCTGGCTGGAGCTTGTGCGATTCAGGCACTGTAGAGCTCCTCACACCCTTTCTGAATGCGAGTCATAATAGTCAATCGGGTCAACGGGTGATGACTTATGGTCTCTGGAAGTCGGGCCACCTGAAATGGCAGAAAATAATTTTTCTTCAAAAATTTTGTTCAGGTTTCAAAAGTTATTTTGAGTTGACTATGATGTAATAAAATGAAAAATAAAATAATTCTAAGTTTGGTCGGCCCTTAGGGCTAAATTTCTGGAACCTTCTTAGGTGGTGGAAATTGCCTATATAAAGAAGGCCCATAGTGTTGTCTAGGGCAGTTTTGGGTAGATCTAGGTAATGATTCAAGGCTTTTTCCTACAGAATATTGTAACAGGAATGCCCATGTGGCTTTGCATATTGTAATTCTAAAAATTTTTAATTCTACATTTGTGGAGATAATAAGAAGCCCATTTTTTGTTCTTGCAAATTGTTGTTATTTCTTTGTTTCTGTTATGTGTTTGTGTTATTAAGAGGAGCATCCTTCATCAAGTGGTATCAGAGTGGGAGTTCTTGAGTGTGTAAATAGATCACCGACTGTGAGGTAGTTTGCACCAGGACCCTGGTTAGGGTTTTAGTGAGCTGTGTGAAAATGCCTCCACGAAGGGAATGTGGCAGAAGAGCTAGTGTTGTGACACTTGAGGTTGGAGTGCTCCAGAGATAAGTACGAGCATTGCAAGAAGATATTCACAGAGGAATGAATCTTAGTGTTAGAGATGAAAGCGAGGATGAAGCCGAAGGAGAAGGAAATTCTGATCAGGAAGGAGAAGTCAAAGTTTTGAATTAAGAAGAGGAAAGACTTTTCCTAGCCATTTCCAAGATTGGGAATAGACCTAAGATTGAGGTTCCTACATTTTCAGGAAATCTTAACCCAGAAGAATTGATCGACTGGATCAATGAATGTGAAGAATATTTTGAGTATAATGATATGGAGGATCCTGATAGAGTCAAATTTGTGAAGGCCAAACTAAAGGGTCATGCGAAGATTTGGTGGCAAGAGATTCAATTAGAACAAAATAGAAGAGGAAAGGATAAAATCACAAGATGGGATCAAATGGTGGATAGATTGAAGCAATAATTCATTCCTATTGATTATGAGCTTGACCTATTGAAGAAGATGCAAAGTTTGAAGCAAGTAGGAAGATCTGTTCAGGAGTATATGGAGGAGTTCTATCGACTCCTCATTAGAACAGGCCATGCAAAAGTTGATAAGGAGAAAGTTTCCCATTACCTTAATGGGTTGAGGTCAAGCATTCAGGAGGAGCTGAATCTAGTTTGAATGAATAGTATTGAAGAGGCATACCAGTTTTCCCTAAAAGTAGAGGAAAAGCTGAAAAAGAAGTTTGACAGTAGACAAAACAAAAGAGGTCATGGTGGATGATCTTGTGGATGGTCTTATGGAGCCTGAAATGAAGATCCAAAAAAGAAGGATGACGCCAGTAGCAATCAGAATCAGAGAGGAAATAATTCCAATTGCTACCTAGATCAAAGTAATAGATATTAGAGAGGAAGAGGAAGAGGACAAGGATCTGGAAGAGGAGGCTTCTGTAGAACATGTTTTCACTATGGAGAAGAAGGTCATAGGGCATTTGAATGTCCTCAGTGCCAAGGAAGGACATATAGGAGAAATGAAGGCCAAGCTAGAGTTGCACATGTAGATGAAGATGTCAGATCATCACATTTTGAAGATGCTAAAAGAGGTGAGATGTTGATTAATAGAAGAGTCCTACTGAGTGGGGAGAATAAACCTAAGCAAAGGAGGAGCCTGTTTCGCACTAGATGCAAGTGTGAGGGTAAGTGTTGTAATGTGATTATTGATAGTGGAAGCACTAAAACTTTGGTGTTAAAAGAAATGGTGAAAAAGTTGAATCTCAAGAGATAGAAACACCCACATCCATATCAGATTTCTTGGGTGTAGGATGACCACAAGGTCATGGTCAATGAACAATGCCTAGTGAAGTTCAAGATTGGTAGATACCATGATGAGGTATTGTGTGATATCATATCTATGGATGCATTTCATATGTTGTTAGGTAGACCATGGAAGTTTGATAGATGTGTTGTACATGATGGTCGTGCGAATACCTATTCCCTGACAAAGGATGGAGTGCGACATAAACTAAAGCCATTGAATGACACAAAAGAAAAGGTATGCAGTAGTGCAAGAATAAATTTTGTTGATGGAAGAAAATTCCTAGATGGTATGAGGCATGAGCATGTGTGTTTTGATTTAATTCCAAAAGCTGGTAAAGAGGAGGTAAAAGATGTACCTGTAGAAGTTGCAAATTTGTTGAATGAGTTTTAGGATATTGTACCCGATAAAGTATCTAATGGATTTCTTGGCAAGTTGTCTATACTAAAGTATATGACTAGATATAGTGTTGTCATTATGGAAATAATGTCATATAGCAGTTTGGAGTCAGTGCACTTAGTGTAAAGATTAGAATTTAGTTAAGTGTTGAAGACTAGATAGTGTACAGAGTTCCTACAGCTCAGAGCATCAGCACATGTGTGTACGGATGAATTAAGGTATGTGCCCTATAAATTAAGGTTGTTAGACTATACTTATGCTTATTCTATGAGCACATATGTAGATATGCAAAGATGTGAAAGTTACAGTCAATTGAAGTTGCACAACCAGTGTGTGCCAGCAGAGAATAGAGCATGGAACCAACAATTAGCATTTTGGTTTGTGATTATAATATAATGTTGTAAAGAGCATGCACCCATTGTATTTAGATTCCTAACATGTTTATATGTGTAATTATAAGAACGCTTAATCCAATTCACTAGGAAACATTGTTTGTAATTAGTCTTAGGGAAGACCTAATTGTTTTATTTATATGAGCGTATAAATATAAGATGCGCCCATTGTATTCGGTATGGAAATTATAATAAAGTTGTGTTAAGAAGAGTAGAGGTATGTGAAGAGAGCATAAGATGTATTAGAGATTTGCAAGAGGTCAAAGCATTAGTGCATCAAAGGAACTGATCTGGCAAGTAGTGTCACAAGGACAGTTCACCAGCAGATATAGTGTGTATATGAATTTAAAAGGTTGTAGCCTTCATCATTTGAGTAGTGAGATCTAGCATAGTGAGTCCACTCCCCTAACATAGATCATTGTAAAAGACTCCTAATAGGGTCCAACCCTTAACAAGGTCTATTATACTTAATGCATTGTAAAGCTACTCCTAACAGGGTGAAGGATCTTCTAGCAAGAATCACAAAACACTAGTGCAAAATATTAGTGGGTATCAAGTCCCACCAGGGTTTTTACCTATTTGGGTTTCCCCATAACCATATTGGTGTCATGCTTTGATTTCATGTTTCATGTTTATGTGAATGTTTAATTTTGTACTTAAGCATTTATAATTCAATATAAAGATAAAAGTGAAAAGTTAAAGTATAGTGAACATTGATTCACCCCCCCCTCTTAGTGTTCTCATTAATAAAAATTGGTATAAGAGCTCTGGTCCATAGCAAAGAAGTTTAACCACTTGAGGAGATCATGGACAAAGTAGAAATGAAACATCTGAAGAAGAATCTTGAAGCCGCTCTTGAAGACCTGGATAATTCAGAAAGAGAAATTGAAGAACTAAAAGAAAAAGTCAGCGATGCTCAATTAGTTATCAAAAGATTAAGAAAGGATTTGAAAGGACGCTCTAATGGTGATCTTGAAGAAAAATTCAAGAAGTTGAACAAAGAAAATGCATCTCTATTGAGCCAGCTTGAAGAATTTGATGACAAACTGATGAACAATCAAGATGTCTACAATGAACAGGTCAAGGAGAACCTTCAACTCAATGAGGAATTGAGGGAAGCCAATTTGGAAATCTTGGATCTAAGGAATTGCAAGGAAAGATTGGAGTCTGAATTAAATGAAGTAAAGAATCACATTGACAAATTACACACTAGTTCTGATTTGATAGAATCTTAGTTGTATGCAAGAAGAGTCAAAGGAGACACTAGCTGTATTGGATACAATGAAGTACAAAACCAAATTGATAATATGTGAGCAAGAAAGGAGACATAAAAAGACTCTAATGATACTGAAAAGACTAAAGGTCAAACCAAAGACAATGGGGGTCCTCTTAAGAATGAGTGCAAGCCTGTAGAATGCACCTATTTTGCATGTAACAAGCATGGATATATTGCAAGGAACTGTACAGAGGTAAGACCTTTTAATGGCTACTATTATTCATGTAATAGATTTGGTCATAAAGCTATGAATTGCAAGACTAGTAAGAAGAATAGTACTCAACATGATCAGAGGAATCAGAATCAGACAAATGTAAGAAGTTCTTAGAATGTTACATGTTAGATATGTAACTATAATGTTCACTCAGCCAGAACAAGTAAAATGGTGACTCATGTCAATGCACCAGGGAATAATAGAGCTCCATTCCTTTTTCACTCCTATACAACAAGGATGGACATATCTCAAAGTTTTGTAGATCAAGGATGCAAGGTCAGGAAAGCCCTAAAAAGATTTAAGAACTAGTATTGGATCCTAAAGAAAAAGTCAAGTTTTTGAAAGCCTCAGAGGATGTGAGCTTGATTTGGTTAGAATGGAAGAAGAAAAAGTTTGATGAGAATGTATTGGATGCATCTCCAGTGGATGCACCCTCTACATCTGCATGAATGGCCCTCAAGGTCATAGGGGGAGCTAATTTAGCTCTAGACCCCTGCATGGCTGGTATACTCATCATCAGAGTATGCACCTTTGGAATTAATCTTTTGGAGTGTATAGGGACCTTTGTGCAAGAGCGCACATGTTGATTGTTAGCTGAGCTCGAGTTTGAAATTTTGAAGTGACAACCTAGTTTATGCGATCTGCATTAATGTCAAATTTCTCACTTTAAGTACACATAAAGTTGTTTGTTCACTCATTGCCTTCAAATTCAGAGTGATTAAAGAGTAGATTGAGCCTTAGAAGTTGTTGTGAAGTCTTGGAGATTGAACTATTAGTATTTGGAGTGCATTTGATCGGTTGCAGAAACCCTAGTTCGTTGCGCTGATTCAAAAGTCATCAAATCATCTCAGAGATCAATTTGAAAGTGATTACCAAGTAAGTCATGGCCACTCCCATTGTTTATGATGTCACTAAGAAGAAAATATATGTTTTCAAGAAGCACCCATTTAAATCAACCCTAGATGATTTAGAGGGAGTTTTCTTCTGCACACCTCTAGGTGTCATGCATGTGGAAGACATAAGGGCTTACATCTACTATAAGAAGGAACCTGTTGGACAAGATAGGTTAAGGGTGCATATGGATACAATGCTAAAACTAGATAAAAATTTCATGGATGAATACACCAAATGGAATGACCACCCTATTATTCAATATGCTACGACATATGAGTTCTATGAGACTGAATGGATAAAGATCTTATTGAGCAGAATCCATGATGATTTTTTTTGGATTGGAGATGTAGCAGTAAGAATCACAAGTGATCTAATTCATAAGATAATAGGCCTTTCTAGGGTAGGCGCCATCATTTATATGGTCAAGGATGTCAGGAAAATGGTGGAGCAAGTTTGTAAGTCAAGGAGCAATAAGCGCAGCATGACTATTGAGCTGATTGAGCAAGCAAACATCAAATTGATGTCAATGATACTTGGTTACAGATTTCATCACACCAGCAAGGTGAATAGTGTGTCTATAGGCACTATTCTAGCAACCATCTGAATTATAAAGGAAGATGGAGAGTTCAACTTGTGTGAGATCTTTCATGCATAGTTGATAGATAACATCAAAGATATCAAACATGACAAAACTAAGATATTCAGGTTTGGGTCCCTAATCATCTATATGTACCTTCATATAGTTGGAAGATTTTTAGATTCATATTTGGACAAGTCCATTCCTACCATGCCTCAAATATCTAACATAGCATCCAGAGAAAGCACACTAAGAGACTATATTACTTTGGAATTGAAGACCTTTAGAGAAAAGATGCAAATGAGGTATAAAATTCCTGAAAGTATTGTAGAGAAGTATAAGGACTCAATATGCTTTATGGTAGAAATTGATACTACTTGCATGGAAGTTGTGGAACCAAGAACAAAGTGGATTCATGCACTTGGCTATGAGGTAGAGGAATAGGTCCTTGAAGCATATGCACAGGTGCTTTTGTTAGACCCTAAAGATCCCAATGAACCTAGATGGGTAACCTATGAGGAAAAGACAAAAGAAGTTGATGCTAAGATAAACAATGCTACAATAAAAAGAAAGGTTGCAAAGGTCACTTCTAAATTCTTGAGAATACCTGGTGTGTCACAAGCAGACCTCGATAAAGAAAGGGATGAAAATATTGCCTTAGAATTGAAAGGCACAGCAGCAGAGGAAGAACAAGAAGATCCCAAATTGAAAAAGATAAAAAATGAATCAGATGACAGTTAGAAAGATGACAATACTCCTTTTGCACCCAAAGATACTCCTCTGTAGTATAAGCAAATGGCAAAGAGGAAGAAAGAAGCTAGCACTGATCATGCATCCTCATGAGCAAGAAGCAGCAAGAAAAACATTCAAGAACCTCCTAAGGCGGGATTCAGACCAAGCCTTAAATTTTTAAGCACTAGAATTGTTGATGAGAGCATAATTGATCAAGTAGGGAAACATTATGATTCATTTAGTGAGATTGACAAGTCAGAGATACATGACATAATTATCAAACATATGATCAAGTTCAAGAAAATAGTTTTGGAATTGAAGACCTCTATTCTTGATAAAGTTTGGGATATTTTAGAATACCAAAAGAAACAAGCAAATGAAGAGGATCTAAGGATCAAAGAAAAATTATTACAAGATACTTTGCCAATATGTTCTAAAGAAGAAGAGGCACTGATATTGAATTTGGTGAAGTTTCACCTAAGGAAAAAGATGAGAACTCTTCACATCATGAACAAAGACTATGAGCTGATAATGAAGGAAACAAAGAAGGCCTTTGAAAAGGTGTTATTAGAATAATATATAAAACTACCTACTGTGCCCATCACTTATCCATCTAATAAGAAAGAAAAAGTAGCAGAGACCTCTAATGTACTATTGACAGGTCCTCAAGACTCAGTGCCCATAGATGAAACCCAAACAAAGGCAGATAAGTATGTGCCCATCTCAGAATCACACAAAGACAGTACTATTATCATTGAAAATGTAGAGATAGCCATGGCGGCCACTGACATAGAATTGGATAAGTTTGAGGAAGCTCTTGTGAGCACACAAGAAGTTGAAATCTTATGTAGCAGCTCACCTCCCACTCATCAAGAATAAATACACATTGAATTCATATATGATGAGAAAGAAGAAGAAAAGAAAGAAGAAGTAGAGGAAGAAGAGAAAAGAGAAGAAAAGTAAAAAGAAAATAAAGATGAATATGTGGGCATCACCTAGATCCAATGACTGCTAAGTGTTCCATTCATTCTCATGAGAGATGGGTTCATGTTGAACCACTTTTGATGAATCATGGGTCAATGAGTTTGACTCAAAAAACTACACGATTGAATCCTAATAGCAATATCACAATTTGACTTGTTGTGGAAAATATCTCCTACTTATCAATGAATCTTCTATTGAATTGATCAAGGTGAAACAAGAAATGATGGATAGCACTCCCATCACTCCCTCCTTAGCATTATTGTCAAGTTTGACACCTGACACAAGCAGTTTGGAGTCTTGGAAGGAAGAAGACCTGATTAAGTTTAGCATCCTGGCTATGGAGAAGGCAAAGGAGAAACAAGTCATGAGGAATCCTCTCCTTATGGAATCAGTGAATATTTTGAACAGTTTACTAATAGAAGAAAGTGTAGAAAGTACATTTGGTTGATGATGTGAGTACAGTCATCTCACAGTTCAAAAGCAATTTCTCTTGCCTAGAAGAATCTGCGTCCAAAGTAGCATAAGAGAAGTATCTAAAGAAGACACTCAATGAAATAATGGGAAACTTTGCACTAGACTTGAATTCTCTTAAGTCTAGTCTAGCATCATTGAAAGAGTTTGTTGATGAAGGAAGAAGGATCATTGTAGCATGCATGGATCAAGACAAGCTCACCAATGCTCATTTAAAAAAGATAAAAGAGGCAGAAGCAATGATTGAGAAGGTAAAGAACTTAGTGATAGAAACATCCACTGATGTGAACATGTGCAATAATGTCTACCAAGGACAGATAGACAAAATTGAGAAGGAAGAAAAAGAGATATCAAGGATAAGGTTCAAACAGACTTAGTTGAGGAATGGTCTTGCACCCTCTTTAGACATCCTCAATCAAAACATAAAGGATTTTCATGCCACCATGGGTACTTATGATCATGGTCCCATAAGTGACTTGGAGAAGATGGAGAAGCTTCAATATGCATTATCCACCCATCTCCAGATAGTTAACTCTCTGATACTTTTTGGAAGAAGGAGATCCAGAACCTCAAGATAGCATATCTGAATGTTTTCCCTCAATGAGTATGTAGAGATATAGTTTTTTGATGCACCTTTGTCATTAATGTCAAAGGGGGAGTTGTGTATAGAACATGGAGTATGATATGTATAGGGAGATATAAATTTATGTATAAAAAATGTATAGAAGACAAAAAGATTTTTTGTGTTAAGGATGGTTAGAGACTTGGCCATATTCCTTTGTTACCATCAATGAAAAAGGGGGAGATTGTTGGAAAGTTATCTATACTGAAGTATATGACTAGATATAGTGTTGTCATTATGGAAACAAAATCATATAGCAATTTGGAGTCAGCGCACTTAGTGTAAAGATCAGAATTTAGTTAAGTGTTGAAGTTTGGACAGTGTACACAGTTCCTACAGCTCAGAGCATCAGTGCACGTGTGTATGGATGACTTAAGGTATACGTCTAGGAAATTAAGGTTGTTAGACTATACTTATACTTATTCTATGAGTGCATAAGTAGATATGCAAAGATGTGATAGTCACATTCAGTTGAAGTTGCATAGCTAGTGTATGCCAGCAGAGAATAGAGCATGGAGCCGACAGTTATCATTTTGGTTTGTGATTATAATATAATGTTGTAAAGGGCAGGAGCCCATTGTATTTAGGTTGATGACATGTTTATATGTGTAATTATAAGCATGCTTAAGCCAATTCATTTGAAAGTGTTGTTTGTAATTAGTTTTAGGGTCGACCTAATTATTTTGTTTATATGAGCGTATAAATATAACATGCACCTATTGTATTCAGTATGGAAGTTGTAATAGAGTTGTGTTAAGTAGAGTAGAGGTATGCAAAGAGAGCATAAGATATATTAGAGATTTGCAAGAGGTCAAAGCATCAACGCATCAAAGGAACTGATTTGACAAGAAGTGTCATAGTGACAGTTCACCAGAAGATATAGTGTGTATCAGAATTCAAAAGGTTGTAGCCTTCATCATTTGAGTAGTGAGATCTAGGACAGTGAGTCCACTCCCCTAACGGGGAAAATTGTAAAAGACTCCTAATAGGGTCTGACCCTTAGCAAGGTCTACTATACTTAAAGCATTGTAAAGCTACTCCTAACAGGATAAAGGATCTTCTAGCAAGGATCACAAAACACTAGTGCATAATATTAGTGGGTATCAAGTCCCACCAGGGTTTTTACCTATTTGGGTTTCCCCATAACCATATTGGTGTCATGCTTTGATTTCATATTTCATGTTTATGTGAATGTTTAATTTAGTACTTAAGAATTTATAATTGAGTATAATTATAAAAGTGAAAAGTTAAAGTATAGTAAACACTAATTCAATCCCCCCCCCCCTCTCAATGTTCCCATTCCTAATAGGATTACCACCAATAAGGAAGATTAGTCATCAAATGGACCTAATTCTAGGAGCCAGTTTGTCAAATAAGGCAACACACAGAATGACACCAACAAAAAGTGAAGAGTTGAACAGACAAGTACATGAATTGTTACAGAAGGCGTTGATTCAGGAGAGCCTGAGTCCATGTGATGTACCAATTGTATTAGCACCAAAGAAGAATGGATAATGGAGGATGTGTACAGACTCCATGGCAATAAACAAGATCACAATCAAGTACAGGTTTCCATTGCCAAGAATGGATGATATTATGGACTATTTGAGTGGAGCTATGTATTTCTCAAAGATAGATCTTAAGAGTGGATATCATCAAATTCAGATCAGAGAAGGAGATGAATGGAAGACAACCTTCAATACAAAGGAGGGACTGTATGAGTGGTTAGTCATGCCTTTTGGGCTA
The DNA here is from genome assembly GCA_027943335.1 of Chamaecyparis obtusa. Classification (NCBI taxonomy): domain Eukaryota; kingdom Viridiplantae; phylum Streptophyta; class Pinopsida; order Cupressales; family Cupressaceae; genus Chamaecyparis; species Chamaecyparis obtusa. The sequence continues at coordinate 86,114 of BSBK01006104.1, read as the reverse complement.
GCCAATGCATCGAGCACTTTCATGTGGCTCATGAACAAGGTTCTGAAAGAGTTTCTGGGTAAGTTTGTCATTGTTTACCTAGATGATATTTTGATCTTTAGTAATACATTGGAGGAGCATATGATGCATATTTTTAGGGTGTTTGAGAAGTTGAGAGAAGAGAAATTGTTGATAAATTTGAAGAAGTGTAGTTTTGTGAAGAAAGAGTTAGTGTATTTGAGATTTGTAGTTTCAGCAGAAGGTCAAAAAATGGACCTAGAGAAAGTATAGGCCATCCTTGAATGGCCTACTCCAAGGAGTGCTACTGAGGTAAGATCTTTTCATGGTTTGGATAGCTTTTATAGAAAGTTTATCAGAAATTTTAGCTGTATTTTTGGACCCATGACTGAAATGATGAGAGGGGATAGAAAAGAGTTCAATTGGACTAATGGGGAAGATAAGAGTTTTAAATTGTTGAAACAGAAAGGTACAGAATAGCTTGTTTTAGCATTTCCAAATTTTAATAAGGTTTTTCAAGTAGATTGTGATGCTTGTGGTACTCCAATAGGAGCTGTTATGAGCCAAGAAGGTAAACCTATTTCTTATTTTAGTGAAAAGCTAAATGATGCCAAGAGAAAATATTATGTTTATGATTAGGAATTTTATGCTATAGTTCAAGCATTAAAGAAGTGCAGACACTATCTCCTTCCTAAGGAGTTTGTTTTGTATACTAATTATCAAGCTTTGCAATATTTGAATAGTTAAAGAAAGTTGAATCAGAGGCATTTGAAATGGGTTGAGTTTTTGTAGAGTTATACATTTGTTTTGAAACACAAGATTGGAAAGTCTAACAGGGTTGCAAATGCTCTTAGCAGAAGGTAGTTATTGCTGACAAAGATGTAGATTGAGGTGGTCGGGTTCAAGGAACTCAAGAATTTGTATCCAAAGGATCCCGATTTTGGTGAAGCTTGGAAATCTTGTAAGGAACTTATTAGTCTAGACAGAACAAAGTGGTTGGATTTTATCATCCAGGATGATATGCTATTCAGAGGGAGTCAATTGTGCATTCCACAAAGTTCTATGAGGGAGAATTTCATCAAGGAGAAGCATAGCAGAGGATTGGCTGGATATTTTGGTCATGATAAAACCCTTAGTTTAGTTAGTGAGAATTATTATTGGCCACAGTTGTAGCAAGATGTCAATAAGTTTGTACAAAGTTGTAGAGTATGTTGGATGGCGAAAGGAGTGAAGAAGAATATAAGGTTGTATCAGCCATTACCTCTACCAGAGAAGCCTTAGGAGGATATCAGTATGGACTTTGTTCTTGGTTTATCGAGGACTCAGCGGGGACATGATTTAATTTTTGTGATGGTTGATAGATTTTCAAAGATGGTACATTTTATTCCCTGCAAAAAGACTAATGATGCTACTCATGTACCAAAAAAAAATTTCAGAGAAGTGGTGAGGCTACATCATTTTCCAAAGACCATAGTTTCAAATGTGGACACTAAGTTTGTTGGATATTTCTAGTGTACATTGTGGAAGAAGCTGAAGATAGATTTGAAGTTCAGTTCATCACATCATTCACAAACTGATGGACAAACAAAGGTGGTGAATGTAATACCCCAAAAATGGGCTATAAGTTCATTAATATCCTGCATCTACATATCGAATGAAATCGACATCAAAGACCTAATCTAAGGCACATCTAAACATCATCGAATCATAATTGATTATCTTAAATTCTGTATCAGGGAATATTCCTAGCAATATTCCTAATTATCTTAATTATCTTTAATTTAATGATTATTTGGTGATAAATCACATTTATCCTAAGTTTGATTAATTGAATATTTTCATATTTAATTAATTAGATTTAATATCTTGCCAAATTAATTATGTAATTAAATTTAATTCTATCTATTATTAATTGTATTATTTAATTTTGACAATAAATCAAAATTCCTATCAATAATTGATTAAATTCTTATTTACTTAATTAAAGCATGTTGTCATTATTTAATAGTATAATTTTTAATAAAAATTTGGTAAAATAGTTAATTAACCTATAAATTAATTATTTTATTTCAAAAAACAGTTAAGTTGAGCATAAATCACTTTATTTATTTATTAAATCATAATTATCCATGTGCACATTCAAGGACCAGTTAAACTCAAAATTGGAAAATCAATGAAAGTTGTTAGCTTTTTGAAACTCAACATCTTTTTGAGTTTTAAAGTTGATCTAAACTTCTAATTCGAGTTGAATTGTGCTTTTGCATGATTTTTGTGACTTAATTATTCTTTATTTAAAAATAACTCAAAAATCAAGCTGAGTTATTTGAGTGATTTATGGCTTTTTCTCATGCACCTCCAAAGCCCTAGATTTCTATAAAATCAAGGCTCAGCTCTTCATACTTCATCCACAAATTTGCACAATCACGTTGGAGAATTGGAATTGGGAGAATCAAAGCTTATTGCAAATCAAGGCTATTGTGAGATCAATTTGTTGTTTTTTTACATTCATTTAGATTCTTTTTCATATCATTGTTAGATCATTTTAGCATATCATAGATCAATTTTCATATTAGCATAGATTTCATATCAGTTTTCATCTTATTGCATAGAAAATATTAAAAAAAAAAGATTAATTACATTCATATTTCATATCTAGATCAATTGCATTCAAATCCTTTGTTTAGGTGTCGTCTAGGTCACTGATCTTGATAATAATCTGAGAACATTAATCTCGCACCTACTAGAAGACAGTAAATCCCTTGGTTAGATAGTTTTCAATTTTGCATGATTTTGATTATAGCTAACCTCTAATGTTTTACTGAAGTGTTGTGTTTACAAATTAGGTACAATTTTCACACACACATTTCTGGTGCCCACCATGGGGCAACCCACCTTTGCATGCTGGTTTTGATTATTTTTTTTGGGAGCTAAAATCCCAAAGTTTCAAAGATTTAATTTTATCTCCCAAATGGCTTGGAGTTTGGGTCTAAATTTTTTTTAAAAAGTTGGTGACATATCAAGGAAGCTACAGTTAGAAATTTAGAATTTTCTAAGATGTTTTGAATTTTTAATAATTTTTTCTTTAAATTCCAAAAAAACTTAATATCTGACGCAAATTAGCATTTTTTTTTGAAATTTTTATATTTTTGGAAAGCTCTTGAAATTATACACGGGGTACATTCTTTTTGTTTTAAATTTGGACATGATATAATAGCTCAAATAGTCAATTTACAAAAAATGGTCTATTTTGATAAAATGGGTCTCTAGGGCACAAATGAAGAGATTTTTCTAAACTTTTTGCATTTTTGGAAAGCTCTCTATTTTTTAGTTGGGATCGCTATTCTGAATTTCTATTTTTCTGGCCAAAATCATATCAAAAAAATTAGATCTTGTTGACTAGGTCAAATGCAGCAAAAAAATAAAGTTTTGTGATGGGTATGCACTTTTTTTTTTTACATGGTTCAATGAATGATATGAGTTGTCATTTGGGTTAATTGCTGGTTATTATTAATAATAATAATTGATTTTTAGAGCTAACCCTATGGTTTTCATAAGTTGAATATATTTTGCATATCTTGTTTGCTTGTTTGCTTCTTGGAGAGTTCGTCACTTGCTTGCATGGAAAAGCTCAACAAGAATTGCTAAAAATCAAGTAAAATATACTAAGCATGTTGCGAGGATCCCAGGTATTCTCCTTCATCTAATAATATTTTGATTTGGGACTTAAAATAAATCTCTTATGTGTCAAGCTTGTGTGCATCTTTTCATGCTTTTGATCTATTTCTACACACTTGCATAATTGATACTAGGTTGTGACCCCTTAAAGATTCATGAAGTAGTCTTAGATACATGTGATTGATCTTGATTTCTATCTTAGGTTATTGGACTTGCTAATCCGCCGGCCCCTCATTTTTGCCTCGTGGTTGCAATCTGAACGCCATAAAGGGGAGGGGTCAATAGGACAAAAGCGTCAAGTGTTCCACTTGGCAACCCTTTTGTGCTTTTAGGAACTCACTTGTTTTCTAAGTTGGGGACTCATTTTTAGCTTTTGTGAGGTGTTAAGTGTTCCACCTTGTGGACTCATCTCATATACGCTTTAAGCGTTAAGTGTTCCTCTTTCTACTTTTTGGGTATTTTTGGTAGATTTCCTTTCGGGAATATATCTGTGCTCACATAGTAATTAGGCCCTATGAACACTATTCATGATTCTTGAGAGATTGGATTTCTAGTGAAATCTTTCTTGACGATAGAATCCTTGTAGGTAGGGAGGATACTTAGTGCATTTCACATTCAACTTGGTTAGTGTGTCTTCTCTTATTGATCGATACATTCTCTCCCAGGAGAGGTTGATAGATCACGTGGGGTTGACATCATGAGCTTTGGTGAATCAAAATTGGTTAGTGCACCTTCTCTTATTGATTGATACATTTTCTCCTCGAAGAGGTTGATAGATCACGTGGAGTTGGCATCATAGACCTTGGTGAAGCAAAACTTTGTCTTAGCATGTCAGATTAATTTGCTTGCTTTGTTTGGGTTAAAAGTGAAAAGGTGTCAAAAACCTTGGATCTGGAGCCAAGTCCCCTTGTGGTATACTATTGTGAGTTATCTTTAGAGAGGGTTAAACATAGCAGACAATCCCTTCACAGGGCAAACTATGTTGACGGAACCTCAAGCGGTCATAGCCATTTTCACCGTGGTAGTGACAGCCGCTATATAAATGTCCTTGTGGAAGAAATCTCCATGAGTATGGTTCATTATTGGGTTGTCAGATCTCCCTAGTAGCTCCTGAAGATTAAGTTCTCAGACTGTGTCAAAACCCTGGTGCGCCGGGATTGGAGTTCACCCCTTTGGATCATAAAAGTTGCAGAGTCAAGCCATTACTAAAAACCCTAGCGAGGCCAAATTTTCATTTTATAGGGTATATGTGCGTTATTGCAAAACATTTTTGGAACATACACAATTAGCACTTTTGAGGATTAGAATGAATAAGTCACTTGATTGTTCATGCACAAGGTTGCTTTTGCCCTTGTTCATTATTTTCAGACATGCTTGAAATCATGTGCTTTCTATTTTGCATGCTTGTTTATCTAACTGGTTCTTGAAAATGAACAAATCTGTTACAATCCTCAAATCTGGACATTGAAATTTGCAAACAATTCAAATCTGAAAACTCAAAATTTGCAAAATCTGAAGTAAAATTCTTTTCTGGAGTCAAAAGTCATCTCAGGAAGTCAGAAAGTCATACGAGTTTCTATCAAGTGTCGTTTCATTACAACCCATCTGTCATATGATTGAGTACCCAATGTCATATGAGTTTTCATGCCAACAAATTCTAAAAGTCAAAATCTGACTTGCAACTATCGTACGAGTTTTTCAACTATCATTTCATTGCCTACCAACTGTCGTACAAGTCTGCAAAAATTCATTTGGTAAAATTTTGAAAAGTTGTTAGAAAATTGTCAGAATTGCCAGATACTTAGCTTTTTTCAGCCTATTTCCAGAATCTGTCGAATAAATCATTGTATCAAGAACAAAACAATAGCTATTGAAAATCAGTACATATGTCTCAAAGAATCAGTACACAAGAGGAAGAAGCTCTAATCACTGCTATGATGAAGTAGCTACAAGCTATGCAAGTCTAGCTTGACAAACTTGAGAAAGAAAAGAAACCTAAAGAGTTCTCCATGGAAACTCTATGCTCTTTTCCATTTGATAAAGACTTGTACATGTCACCATGCCCTCAGAAAAAATGTGAGCAATGTGACAACCCTTATGATACCTCTTCCACAGAGAGTGACACATCAAGCTTTGGAGACTATGATGACTATGACGATAGACAATGTAATGATACCTATGACACCTCTGTTCCTAAGAGTCCTCATCGTGTGTTCCTACTTACTACAAATGGGCCGTCACATTGGATAGATCGTGATGGTGATCCATATGATTCTAATTTTGAAAGAGATTTTGATGGCTTTTGTGGATAATACCTTGATTATGATCCATCTACTACTGCTGAGGACTATAAAATGCATCGTGCTAGATTGAAGCATCAATATTATAAGAATCCTTCTCCTAAAGACTCTCTTGCTGAAAATAAAGATTATCTTCTCAAGCAAGATCATGTTAATACTGAACCTTTGTCTTGTGATGGTTCCCTTCCATCCCCTACTTCCTCCATTACACGTACATTTCCTAAAGCTTCTGAGTCTTTCAAATCTTTCAAAGAACCTTCATCCAACACAAGCTCTAATACTTTTCATGCCGTTCCCTATAGTTATCCTCCAGGGCTACCTCTTAAAGAAACTCAAGCTAACCTTCACTTGGCTGCAAATACTTTCAATAATGATAAACCTAAAGAGCCTAAGCCTTCATATGCTATAATCCCTACTTCAGCTAGTCCTCCACCATATCTTCCAAAGTCTTCCATACAATCCCAACATGCTTCCTTGTCCTTAGAAGTGACTCCATGTCAAGAGGACTCTAAAATTGATAAAGAAAAGAACATAAAGAAAGATCAAGATCAAGAACCCTCTATGTCATCCACTCCTTTTCATGATGTCTCTTATCCACTTCAGGGTTCTTTTGATCCTGCACACCCTTTTTCATGTATTCCACCATGTCTTAAGACTTCTCCTAAACAAGATCTAGCTACTACTTACACTGTTGAGCTTATTGACAATCAAAATAACCTTACTACACTTGTGCTTTCCAAAGATGATACTTCCATTAAGGTTGTTAAAAATGGTGTTGTTACTTCCAATGTTAAGCCTATTCAAAATCAAGAGAAAAATTATGAGCTTATGCTATCCGAAGATCCTTGTCAAGATCAAAGTCTTCCATCTTCTTATTCTACCATTCCATGTTTGCTTCAACTTTCTACTCTTCCTAAGTCTTTGCAAGCTTTGAACAATCCTATCAAAGAAGGTTCTCATATTCAAGATATCCATGATTCTATTGAAAATCCTAATGCTTACTGTAAAGATGTTGATATGCTTGGTTGTCATATAGATGCTGATGAACTTATTGATTATCCTTTTGCATCTTCCACTTCCATCCTTGGACCTCTTCCACCACTACTAAGAGCATCACGTCTACCTTCCATCTTGGGTCCTTATGTCCCTTCACTTTCCCCTCCTAACTCTCCTAATTCACCATCCATATTGGGCCCTTACATCCCTCCATCTCCCATCTTTCCTCAAGATCAACATAGATGGATACCCTTGAATCTTTTTCATCCACCCACCCATCTAAACCAGTCATATCCTCCTTCTTCCACAAGTCCCAAGTCTTTTGGAAGTAACTTGAATGTTCAATACAAGAAAAAGAAGCAATACAAGAATCCATCAAAAAAAGATCACCATGTCTCCTCTAATAGACATGGAAATATAAAGTCAAAAGAGATATCTAAGAAAAAAACTACAAGACAAGTATGGGTTCCAAAATCCATCATTAAAGATATTCTTTCCAAATTACCAAAAACAAATGAAAAGCCTATGGCTATATGGATTCCAAAGTCTCTCTTGAAAGAGTATGGTGTTGAGCAAAAAGTTAAGTTGACATTCAAGCTTCCAAAGACTTCCACTTCATCTTCTTCCAAAAGCATTCCTCATTCCATGCATCTAATCCACAACCTCTGCTATCCATTCGCCATATTCCTTCACGTATTCCTTCATTCATGATTCCTCCATCCTCTCACCACCCTTCAAGGTATGTGTTGACGTTGATCTTGCCTTCCTTTCCACCTACCTTTTTACAATCCTTCCATGCATTATCCTTTTACCTTCTATCATTTTTCCTCATTTTCCTATTCCTCCTATCTTCCAACCTCACTTGCTTTACATAAAACCTTATCCTCCATTTTCTCTTCCATCTCCCTCTCCCTATCAGCATCTTTGAGCATATCATTTTGAATCCTTGGCATATCATGGTTTATCCTTTCAAGGAGCATTATCTAAAAAGCTTGCCTTCTTCCAAAAAAAAAATTAAAAAAATGAAAAATACAAAAAAAAGAAAAAAAAAAAGAAAAAGTGCCTTGGTGAAAACCTGAAAATAGGCACCTTGGTAGAAAAAATAGAATCTCTGCCAAGATGGTGAAAACTCAGCAAACGAGCACCACTTGTTCCAAATGCTCCATCTATCAGTGCAATCTTGGTCTTTCCTAGCTTTCAGTCTTGCTTTAGTTTGTACATATCTCCCGGTTTGTTTCTGCATTTCCAGTTTTCAATAAGTCGGTCTGTACACCAATCAGCTCAAGCATTTGTATCCTATCAATGTTTAACACTTGGGGGCAATGAATGTCATATCCAATGGTCTCCCATGTATCTGAGATGTGTCATATCTAGTCAGAGTCCTTTTGAAGCTTCATGTGAGTCAGTCAGTCAGTCTTGTCTCCAAAAAGGATTTTGTATCTACAACAACAACAATCAAACATCAAAACTCAACTGAAAACAATCTGTGCTTTACATGCTTTTATCTCCTTGTATGCTTACTGATTCGCATTGAGATTTTTGCATATTGTGTCCCTTCAAGCTCTTTGATGATGTCCTTTATAGGATTTAGAGAGTGATGACTAGGGGCATAATCTTTTCTTTGTCTTTTGCTTGTATGTGAAAATCTAACAACTTTGGAAATTTTGGATTGAAATGGTGTCCAACTATAAGAGCCTCTATCTCGAATTGGATGGCCATGCATACTTCGACCATTGATACCCAGAAAATTCAAGGAAGTTTGATCTAACTATTGTCTTTTTGAGTGAGTTCTTTCTCCTACTGTGAAACACAATCTTACCTAAGGCTGTGAACGATAAAGGGTCACTACAGGTAATTCACATTGGATTTAGAATAATCTCTTAGCTATTTGATGTGTTTGTAATGCAAAGCGTATTCAGGTCATCATGACATTCATGTTTTGATGCTTATACAAATTGCTATATCAAAATGGACATGATATTCAGGTCATCCTGACATTTATGCCTTGGTGCTTATATCTAATCCGACATTCCAAAAATAAAATCAATATTCATATGTCCATGGTTGTTTGACCAGTGGGGGTTGCATTGATTCTTGCACATACAAATCAATATTCATATGTCTATGGTTTTTTTTTAGCTAGTGGGCATTGTATTGATTTATCTAGTTACCTAAAAGTTCAATGATGATAACAAATTGACACATGATCAGTGACTAGGTCTTAGGTCTTAGGTTGCATTTCATATTGCATGTTTCTTTGCATTTTTGCACTTTGCATGATCTCACAAATTGCTTGAACACTTAAAAGATTCTTCAATCACCTCTTCCAATCTAACAAGAGCTGAATCTCACACGAAGGTTCCTCCAATGAAGCAACAAGTAGAATCCTTTTTCGGGATCAAAATTCAAATATGAGATCATTCATATTATTAACTACTTGCATATTCAACCTTCGATCATCACAGAAATCCATAATTCAACTTAACTTATTATCTTACATCAAACTATCAAAATTTCAACCATGGTCAACTCATGGTCAAACCTAGTCAAACTTGGTCTCCAGGACCTTCCAACAATGTAGAATGCATTCCTGGATGTGTTTAACCACTTCTCAAATCAATTAACATACTTTTAAACTATCAACACTGACTTTTCTTGTCAGATTTCAATTTTCATCCCGAAGGGGGCATGGTATTGCACATCATTCAAAGTCTGTAATCAAATTTGAAATCATATCTTTGCCGAAATCAATATCTTTCATCAGTGATCAAGACAACAATCATGTCTAGTTACTGATTCATCAAAAGACCTCATCGCTTGGGGTAAATCTATCATCACTTAGGGCATATCAGATTCATCAAGATCCATATCAATCTGGTATTCTTGTAATCTTGTAAACGGTATTAGTTTTTGCAACCATCGAATCATATTGTTCTTTCCTTGGTTCTTCGGCAACTGAAGGATTCGAATGTGATACCTGCTAGTTCTGCTAAGAGAATCAAGTCTAGAATGGGTCACTCACTTCTTTGCAATCCTAATGTTTGGAATCAGGCGTTTTGACATTTTTTCGCAATCATAGGTTCATTTTCTATTATAGTGAACATTATCTTTGGTCATTCAGGACCTATTATCTCCATATCAAATCAATATCAATCAGCTTATGTCTCATATCAATTATCAATTTCAAACATCAGTTCCATATCTTTATCAAACACAGACTATCTTTGAACCACTGGGCTTCGCACAGTAATTCAAAGAGGGGCAAAATGTAATACCCCAAAAATGGGCTATAAGTTCATTAATATCCTGCATCTACATATCGAATGAAATCGACATCAAAGTCCTAATCTAAGGCACATCTAAACATCATCGAATCATAATTGATTATCTTAAATTCTGCATTGGGGAATATTCCTAGCAATATTCCTAATTATCTTAATTATCTTTAATTTAATGATTGTTTGGCGATAAATCACATTTATCCTAAGTTTGATTAATTGAATATTTTCATATTTAATTAATTAGATTTAATATCTTGCCAAATTAATTATGTAATTAAATTTAATTCTATCTATTATTAATTGTATTATTTAATTTTGACAATAAATCAAAATTCCTATGAATAATTGATTAAATTCTTATTTAATTAATTAAAGCATGTTGTCATTATTTAATAATATAATTTTTAATAAAAGTTTGGTAAAATAGTTAATTAACTCATAAATTAATTATTTTATTTCAAAAGGCAGTTAAGTTGAGCATAAATCACTTTATTTATTTATTAAATCATAATTATCCATGTGCACATTCAAGGACCAGTTAAACTCAAAATTGGAAAATCAATGCAAGTTGTTAGCTTTTTGAAACTCAACATCTTTTTGAGTTTTAAAGTTGATCTAAACTTCTAATTCGAGTTGAATTGTGCTTTTGCATGATTTTTGTGACTTAATTATTCTTTATTTAAAAATAACTCAAAAATCAAGCTGAGTTATTTGAGTGATTTATGGCTTTTTCTCATGCACCTCCAAAGCCCTGGATTTCTATAAAATCAAGGCTCGGCTCTTCATACTTCATCCACAAATTTGCACAATCACGTTGGAGAATTGGAATTGGGAGAATCAAAGCTTATTGCGAATCAAGGCTATTGTGAGATCAATTTGTTGTTTTTTTACATTTATTTAGATTCTTTTTCATATCATTGTTAGATCATTTTAGCATATCATAGATCAATTTTTATATTAGCATAGATTTCATATCATTTTTCATCTTATTGCATAGAAAATATTAAAAAAAATAAATTAATTGCATTCATATTTCATATCTAGATCAATTGCATTCAAATCCTTTGTTTAGGTGTCGTCTAGGTCACTGATCTCAATAACAATTTGAGAACATTAATCTCGCACCTACTAGAAGGTAGTAAATCACTTGGTTAGATAGTTTTTAATTTTGCATGATTTCGATTATAGCTAACCTCTAATGTTTTACTGAAGTGTTGTGTTTATAGATCAGGTACAATTTTCACACACATAGTGAATAGGAGTTTGGAAAATTTGCTGAGATGTTTGACTGGAGATAAAACAACATGACATGATTTGATTTTACCACAGGCAGACTTTGTATATAATAATTTTTTCAACAAGAGCACTGGTAAATCACCATTCCAGATTGTATATGGAAGTAGTCCCAGAAATGCATCTGAGTTGAGAAAAATTGATAAAGGAGAAATAAGTAGTGCTGAAGCTGAGGATTTTGTAGAACATTTAAAGAACATCCATGAGGAGGTGAGGAAGAACATCACCAAAATGAATGTACAGTATAAAGCTAAGGTAGGTCAGAAAAGGAGGCATAAGGAGTTTCAGGTTGGAGATGAAGTCATGGTTCATTTGCAGAAGGGGCATTTTCTAGTTGGTACATATAATAAGCTAAAAATGAAGAAGTTTAGGCCATGTAAGATACTGAAGAAACATGATTCAAAAAATGTCTATGAGGTTGAGTTGCCTACCGAGATGAATATTTCACTAGTGTTTAACATTTTTGATATTATAGATTATCATGAAGGAGGTGTTGAAGATGAGATCACAGCAACACAATGGAGTATTCTAGCAACTAGTTTAGATACCAAAGAGATTGAGGACATACTGGACAGTCGTGTTGGAAAAATCACAAGGAACATGACATATGAAGAATATTTGGTCAAGTGGAAAGGATGATCGGTTGAAGATTCATCATGGCTGACAAGGGAGGAGGTTAACCGTTTTTGTTTTCCTCTTCACACCTGAGTCATGACCAGGTCACTTCTCAAATTACCCCAGGTGTCTGATGGAGGAGCATCTTGTGTGTAAGAGAAATCTTGCATCACCCAAAAATATTTCTATTTTTGTATTCAATAAGGGCTATCTTGTGTAGAGCTATTATATATGGAAACTTACTATTTTTAGTAAGTTGGTCATATGATCTTGGAATGTTCTAATTTCATAGTTGGAGGTTCATCTTAGTCATATCAGCCTGCCAGTAAAGTTTCATTGCTAGATCAACTCTAGTTTTGAATATATTGAAATTTTTTGGTATTGGTAGCAGGGTACATAAACTTTGAACTCAGTTTTGAAGGCTTTAGAGGCCCCAGATGCCCTTTCTGAATTGGGGTCATAATAGTCAATCGGGTCAATGAGTGATGACTTATGGTCTCCGGAAGTCAGGCCACCTGAAATGGCAGAAAATAAGTTTTCTTCAAAATTTATGTTCGGGTTTCAAAAGTTATTTTGAGCTGACTATGATGTAATAAAATGAAAAATAAAGTAATTCTAAGTTTGGTCGGCCCTTAGGGCTAAATTTCTGGAACCTTCTCGGGTGCTGGAAATTGCCTATATAGAGAAGGCCTGTAGTGTTGTCTATGGCAGTTCTAGGTAGATCTAGGTAATGATTCGAGGCTTTTTCCTATAGAATATTGTAATGGGAATACCCATGTGGCTTTGCATATTGTAATTCTAAAAATTTGTAATTCCACATATGTGGAGATAATAAGAAGCCCATTTTCTGTTCTTGCAAATTGTTGTTGTTTCTTTGTTTCTATAATGTATTTGTGGTATTAAGGGGAGCATCCTTCATCAAGTAGGTCAATGACCTTATTACAATATGGGCCAAACATATATTCTATGACTCAAATTTGTAGGATCATGCCAATATTCGCTTAGATCCTTTATGCATTGTAACCAGGGATCAAGGACCTATCCAAATAGAATTAGTATAGATACATGTGAAGGATTTTAATGTGAAATTTTATCAAAAAGCTATCTTAAAAAAAAACTCATAAGGTTATGGTATAGTTTCAAATCTTTTAGATATAGTAATTTCAATATATCAAAGTAAAATTAGCCATATTATTATTAGGAAATGAAAAAAAAAGTCATTTTATTACAAATGAAATATTGACTCATTTACTTCTTTACTTTTAACTATTAAAAATGTGATATTCTATTTAGTATAGAATTATAATTAATTTAAAAAGAACACAATTTAGTTCTAACAAAATATTAATTTATTGAACAAACGTTAGCAATATTCAATAGTTATATTTTTCTAAATAAATTTATTTATTTATAATCTATTATTAAAGATATAGATCATTGATTAGTTTTTTATATAGAAAAGCAGAAAAAAAAATCAATTTGAATCTCTCTTAAGAAAAATAAATAAGTAATTATTGACATGAATGTTTTTTTTTTAAAATAAAAGGTGGCAGTGCCACATGATATATTATATTTATTAAATTTTACATATGTTGGTTCTAAAATACAGAGCTCCTAGAGAAAAGAACCAAAAGAAAAACTTTGTTCATTACCCCATCAGGAGAAAAAGTTTTACATTAAGATGTTGTGGCTGAGTGAGAAAAGAACCCTCATAAATTGAGCCCGTTACATACAACATCAGGAGGACATTTGAATAATGAAAGATCAACCTACAGAAGCTAAATACAAAATTAAGCCCAATGGGAAAATACAATATGCCATGAAACATAGGAAAATTAAAACATATGGCATATGAGATGAGAAAATCAAGAGACCCAAGTTGAGGGCACCAAAATGAGGAGCTAACGACAGAGAGAGCCCCCACCAAAATACTACTTGATAGATAGAAACCACTAAAGCTAAAGAAAAACTCTCTGACTATAATCATGAGGCTAAACAAGTAGCACTATGTCGATACCAAATGCTTGAAAACCTACACACCTAATTGAATAGCCAAAAACCAAAAAATGACCAGAGCTCGTAGCATAATATACCAACAGTTAACCTTCCATAAAGCCAGAGGGGATATCTGTTGAACCTAGTTTGATATTAAAGTCAAGCAGGGGTTGGGAAGGGATTGAAAATGGGGGATGTGGTGGCAGAACAACAATGGAAGAGTCCTACTCCAGTAAATCAAGGATTACAAAAATAATTTGATGAACATTGTTTACACAATCCTTAGACAGGAAATTTCAAAACTGATCTAGGGAAAGCTTAATCAGACAAAATGAGTATTTTTTGAGACCCTTTTTAATGCTGTCTAGAACCATGTAAACATCATGGTTATGAAGAACTTCCTGATGGTGAAAAAGACCACCTATTAACGCAGCCCCTCCCCATAAATCATATTTTTGGAGAGCTCTACAAATTTTGTTACACTGCAGAAACACTGGTGAAACATATCTACTACTTATCAACTCAAGATGGAATGGATATTGAAGGAAGTCTAACACATTAGAGATAAATATTGACAGAATATGAGACAGGTAAGTAATATGTCTTCGTGAAGGGAAGAGAGCATCAAACCCAATAATTCGCTTGATACCATGGTGAATGTGCGAGAGGTCACAAATAAAGATGGTGGCCAGCAGGTCATCTTTGATGAAACCAAGGAATGGCTTCTCCCAATCCTCCACTTCTAGTAGCCACCTAAATTTCTTTGGATAATAGTCCATGTGCAAAGATGAGTAAGGATCATAACTCCACAAAAGAGCTAACACTGACTAGGAAGCTAGGGTGACTCATCATTAAGCAAGAAAAAAGATAGTGGGAGAGAACTAGGGAATCAAATAGTAGCAAAGAAGGGGAAATGAAATGCAGGAGCCAGAAAAACCCATAAATAAGATGGGATAATATCACTACAGATAAATGGAGGCTTTATTAAGCAATAATGTCACTCAATGGAGAAGAGAAATGAGATCCCAAGCGATGGCCAAAGGACATAGTCGACATGAGGGAGATGTCACACATAAGAGTTAGTGCAAAAATTTTCATTATGGAAAGGGATGCCAAATAAATCACAAGATGAATGAGTGGTTGATAGAAACTCAAATTCCCGTAATGATTAATGAACACTAGTCAAGGACAGCTAGCTGTTGATAAATGCTTTGGGGAGAAGTACTCATCAAAAAAAGTGGCCCAACTATGAAGAGGCCATCAAGAAGGGGTGATGTAAAGACCAAATTAAATCAATGATGCTGACCAGAGATGACACTTCATATAAAAATTAGTAGATATTTCAGCAAAAGTTGCACATGTGTCACATATGAAGTACCACAAAAGACCTTGAAATGGCTATAACTCCTGCTTAATTCCCTCGGAACCAAAAGCAACAACAAAATGTACTTTCTTGCAACCATAACTAATTCAAAATTCAAAATCATGTGTAAGTAGCTATGGGTGTGAAAGAGACTCTAGATCACAAATAATATTACATGATAAATGTTTACGGGGCCACGAGTAACAAAACATTATACTTTCTAGAAATAGTACATCTCCTAAATAATGTTGATGGACCTAGATGTAACCAACATATCATACTTTCTTGAAACCATAGTTGCTTAATCAATTAAATCCATGAATAAGCAGTTATGGGTGCCACAAAAAACCTAGATCATAAAAAATATTACATGAAACATGTTGATGGGGCCACACGCAACAGAACATCATACTTTCTAACAACCATAGTTGATTAATCATCTAAAGACCATGAATAAGAAACTATGGGTGTAATAGAAAGGCTAGTTCATAGAAGTATGATGAGTATAATTAACACGGAGTACCCACGTACATTTTAACAAGAGCAATAAAATATTTCAAAAGAAATAGAGCAACTTTAAGGGATAACTGGGATAGAACAATTATGAAGACTCCTTCTGTATAATTTCAGATATGGCTAGGAAGTGAGATAACATAGTAATCAAAGATCGAGAATCTAGTTAGATCTTGCTACAACCAAAATTGGCCAAGTAATCTGCGAGAGAGTTGCATTCTCTATAATATGGGAGATAAGATAATTTTCCAAAGAATAAATGATACCCCAGATTTGATGAATAACATAGTTTAAGTGCCAATTATAAATTTTTCTATGAATGCAAGCAATAATAATAACCGATAAGTCACCCTCAATATGCAAATTTTGAAGTGATAGCTTCTTAGCAAGGATTAACCCTTCTAGTAAGGTGATAGCTTCTGCCATATTATTGGTACTTGGGGCAATAGGGGTTGCTAGAAAAGACAAGACTTTACCTTCATGGTTTCTTAAACAAGCCTCGATACCTGACTCCCCTGAATTCCCTCTAAAAGATCCATCAAAGTTAAGCTTGATGAAAGGGGGAGCATGAGGAGTCCATTTAATTGACAACGTAGAGATAGGAATTTTCCTAACACGTGGAAAAATAGGGCAGGAGGGAAAGGAAATAAGCTTCCAAGAGTAAGCTAACTGGCTATCCCATGAAGAAAAAATGGCATGAGGATTGAAATGACCAAAGGACATGTTGTTAACTAGCTCAGAAAAAAGTCTTTCTATAGTAGATGTAACAGAAGAAACATCTGAGAACTCTTTTCTAAAGATTCTTTTGTTACGTTCCCACCAGATTGACTAGATGATAGATGAAGGAACTACTATCTAGAGACATGCAAAGATTGAGGAAGAGAATAGGGTTGGCTAGGATTGGAAGATTTCCCACAGCGACTTAGGAAAGGGGAATGATATGGAAAATTTATCCTTAACAAAGGACCAACATTGATGGGAAAAAGGGCAGTGAATGAAAAGATGATCCATAGAATCCTCTTGAGAATCACATAATACACACCTAAAAGGCATAGCTATATGGAACTTGGCTAGCCTATCACTGGTTAGAATTCTTCTTTGAATAGCCAGCCAAGAGAAAACACCAACTTTTGCAAGGATGCATTTATTATAATAGAATATGAAAGCTCTCTGATAACTATGATGTTCAGCTAGTTGTTGGACAGCCTCATAGCTAGACTTAACAGAGTATAATCCTTTATTAGAGGGGCACCATAGTACTTTATCACTACCTTTGGAGAGAAAGACTAGTCTATTAGCAAGTACTGCTGCAAAATCCTTAGCAAGATTGATGTCTATAGGGAAAGAAGGGTCTTTCTAGGTCACCTTATGGGACACAATATCAACATAATCCACATAGTCTACTAACAACTCTCCCCAAAGGAGAGAGGAAACTCTCATAGCTTTGTTTAGTGAAATAGTAGAACATTGGGGGGGGAGGCCACCCCAAGAGTCATTCCAAAAAGACACATTAAAGCCATTATGAACCTACCAGGAAAGATACTTTGTAACAACTTCTCTGGATAATATCATGAAATTCTAGGTAGGAGATCCTAAAGGAGGGTTAGAAATAGTAAAGATTCTATGAGGAGAATGAGAGTCAAGGTATTATGCTTTCATGATTTGACACCATAGGGACTGAGACATGAAGTACATGTTGCAAACTGACTTACCACCAAAAGCCTTATTTCTCAGAGATAGGTTATGCAATCCTGCCCCTCCAGATAGCTTATTGATGGAAAGTTTCTGCAAAGACACTAGAGGGATCTTATTTGCATTAGTCATATTAGATGAAAAAAGGAAAGATCTGATAAATTTTTCAATTTTCTTAATTACACTGATAGGAGCTTGTAGAATAGAAATATAATAATTTAGAATTACCAGAAGGACAGTTTTGACTAATAAGATTCTACCAGAAAGAGATAGACAATGAGCTTTCCAAGCTGATATTCTAGTTTTGAGCCTATTGATAACATTGTCCTAGAATGATGATTTCACTAGCCCAAGGAAGAATAGAATCCCAAGATAAGTGGATGGAAACACATCTATAGGGAAGCCAAGAATATCGATGATTCTTTGTTGAACCAAATCCGGAGTTAAAAGCATATAGACTTTTGATTTGAGAGGATTAATGACTTGGCAAGATTGAGATGTAGAAGTGTTTAAGATATGTTTGACACATTTGGCCTCTTGAATACATGATGTACCAAATAGGAGAGTTTCATTGGTGAAAAAATTATGGGTTATAGATAAAGATGAATTAGGGATACTTATCCCCTTCCAATTAGCAAGGACATTTTTTTTATGGATGGACCTACTAAGGGCTTCATCCATGATAATAAATAGAAAGGGGGATAAAGGGTCCCCTTGAAAAACTCCTTGAGTGGCATGAAAAAAACTAGAGGGGTGGCCATTAACAAGGACTAAAAATGATGCACCAGACAGGTAGTTCTTAATCCATCTATACCATAGTTTTGAGAAGCCAAATTTTTTTAGGACTTTAAGTAAGAACAACCAACTAACCTTATCATAGGCTTTCATCATGTTCAATTTCAACACAAAGGAGGGAGATTGGGAAGATTCAATACTATGAAGAACTTCCATAGCAACTAGAGCACCATCAGAGGTATCCCTGCTAGGAACAAAACCTCCCTATTGGGGTGAGATTAAATTAGGAATGAGTGGCTTGAGCCTGAGATAAATTGCTTTAGTAATGATCCTGTAAATGGAGTTACAAAGTACAATGGGATTTAACATTGCAAATGTCTAAGGAGACTTGCATTTGGGAATCAAAGTAGGATTAGTTTTGTTAAACTCTTTGAGAATAAATCCTGTGTTGCAGGATTCTTCTGCAACCAAAAGGAGGTCAAAGCTAATAAAATCCCAAAATTTCTGGAAAAAAATTATAGCGAAGCCATCTGGGCCTAGATCTTTATCCGAGGCCATAGAAAAGAAAACTGAGTGAAGCTCTTCAATACTAAAAGGCCTCATTAGATTGATATTATCCTAGTGAGATAGAAGAGATGAAATAGATTGGAGAATATCCTCGACATCCTGATTATTCTCATTTTGAGGAACAACAGGAGCAAGAATTTTTTTGAAGAAACACACACCCTCATTTCCAATTTCTTATTGAGAATACAGGGTATTCCCTGATGACACACTTTTTATAGAGGAGATGGAAGAGGATGCTTTCATAATTTTGGAAGAGGCATGAAAGAAGTTGGTATTCTTATCACCCTCCTTCAACTAGAGTTCTCTAGATTTTTGTCTCCAATAGGTTTCTTCTCTTGAGAAGAGGATAGTCCAATAGTTTTGTGGAGTTTTTTTATTTCTCTACTAAATCAACATTTAAAACGTATTTGACAATATGGTCAGAGATTAGAATAAGATCATGTTCTACCCTAGTCTTCTCCTAAAAGATGTTCTTAAAAACTATCTTATTCTAGATTATGATATTGGATCTCACAAATTTAAGCTTATTAGAGAATTGAAACATTTTGGTCCCTTTATAGAAAGGAGCGCTAACCCACCATTGTTGAAGAAGAAAAAGGAAATGGGGATGGGAGAACCACTTACTTTCAAATTTGAAGCTTGAAAACTTTTTGTGAGTATGAAAGATGTTAACGTCTAAAGCTATTGGAAAGTGGTCAGACTCCAAAGAAGATAGGATATCAGAGGAAAGAGAAAAATATTCAAAAGCTTAAAGTCAGATGAAGTGAGAAATCTATCGAATCTAGACGAGACGGGAGAGGCGGACCTATGGTTAGTCCAGGTGTAGATCCCATTTGAGAAAGGAATATCATGTAAAGCATTATTTTGAATGAAAGAAGAGAACTCATCAATAAATCTTGGGGTTGTGGGATTCCCACTAGTTTTTTCATCATGAGATGAAATGGCATGAAAATCACCACCTAGGATGAAAGGTAAATCTTCAAGCTTACCAATTTGGTAAGAAAGGGATTCCCAAAGAGAGTTTATCATGAGGATTAGAAGGAGCATAGACATTAAAAAGTAGAAAATAAACATCAAACCAAGAGACCTTAATGAGTTGCCAATTAGGATTTTCAGCCAACAGTTGGCCTTGAATACATTTATTATTCCAGAGGATAATAAGACCACTAGATGTGCCAGCCGATGGGACACAAACTAAGACCCAAGAAATCCATTTCAAAATGATCTCATCATATGACTGTTGAGAGAGCTTAGACTCTTGAAGGAGAATGATATCTTCTCAAGAAAAATCAATGAATTTTTTATTCTCCTTCTCTTATCAGGGGCATTTAAACCCTTGACATTCCATGAAATGATCTTCATTGGGGGCCAAGAGTGCAGGATGCTCTCCTAGTTCCAATAATGGGTGAGAAGGATTCCAATAGTTTCGATTGAATGTCAGCATCAATTTCTTCTTTCACATTGGAAGCCAAAGGTTTCCTACCCCACTTCTTGGGCATTTTACTAGCAGGGGTAGAGATAAAGGGGACAAGAGCACTATTCGACGTGTCTAAAGATAAGTTTTGTGAGTAATCAAAATTATTAGACGCAGGAGGGGAGCTTTGATCATTAGGATCACTCAAAATAAGACCCTCTTCCATAGCTATCTCAACAATAAGTTGAGATGCCACTAAGATTAGAATGTTATCAAACATAAGCCAGAGTTCTTGATCAGAAATGGGAGAAGAAGGGGGGCATGAAATAGGGACAAAAGGTTGACTATTAAAGATCAAGTTTGGCATGATGGCACAATCTTCATGGGGAGAGGGGGGATGAGATGTAAGAGGGTGAGAATGGTGGTTGGGGATCAAGTTTTGATCTCTACCAAAATCTAAGAGAGGGAAAGAGTGATGGAACTATAAAGGGCAATCAAGCCAAGAGGGAGAGATAGGGAAACAAGGTGTGGATGGGGCCATAGAAGCAGGATAATCCATAATATAAAAGGTAGGGGATAGAGATTCAGGAGGAACTAAAGAGTAGGAGCCTAGGGAGGGGAGGGAACTGTTATGAATAAGGTGTCTAAACCTTGGATAATTCCTATTCTTATTATTTGTTTTGTAAATGTATTTTTTGCAAATAACGTAATTAAGTGTGAGTGTACATGTCTAGTTGGCATGTTGATGTGTCACTCCACTTGATGTGTCGGCATCTTGTGCATAAGGAGATCATGACTGAAACGGTCATGATGGATTCCTATGATGCATAAGAACTATTTAAGGAATGTGCTATGATAGGTGTAAGAGCATCTTATGACTAGGGCCTATTTGGGCGCCCAAGAAGAAGTGGTTGGTGTATGCCAAAAATTGGTTGGTATGACAGATTCTCTTACACTTCTCTTGTGACCATTATTTTTGGCGGATTCTATGACAAGCTGTCATAGTCTATTCTAGGGATGGACACCTATTCTTGGGATTGCATGTAACAACTGTGTACATTTGGCTTTGTGCATGGGTCTTGGTGGTTGTGCCTATTTTTGGGTCCAGAGGAGTCTATATATATGATGTTGCTCCTATGGGAGAGATATAACAAAAAATAAGTCTTGTTGGCTTTGTCTCTCATTTCCTAAAAGAACTTGCATTACAAGTGTATTGTAATCTTTGTGTTGAAGATAATACATTGTGCAGGTTTTGGAGTCCTGGGGTTTTTTACCGAAAGGTTTTCCCCAGGGTATATCATTGTGTCATTCTCTACTTTTCTGTATGCATTGTATGTGGTTGCAATATCTTTGTTAAAGTAGTTAAAAAATCTGAAATTGTAAGGATTTATAAGAATTTGCACAATACTCTCCTATAGAGATTAGCGTAGGAAGCTATTTCCACACCTGAGTTTCCTTACAAGTGGTATCAGAGCTTGATCAACTTTTGATCCTAGTTGTTGGGTAGGGTTTTTTGAGCTGATCTCAAGTTTGAGTGGGAGTTTTTTGCAGAGCATTCTGAATCTTATTTGCAGATTGAGATGGCAAGTTCATCATATGGAAGAATGGAGGTGAAGAAATTTAATGGCACTAATTTTGAGTTGTGGAAACTCAAGATGGAAGACATGTTAGAAGATCATGACCTATGGGAAGTGACTTCAAGTGCTACAAGACCAGAAACTATAGCTCAAGAAGATTGGGATATCAAAGACCATAAAGCTAAGGGTCTCATAAGACTCTATTTAACCGATGGAGTCCTTCTAAATGTTCTAGATGAGAAAACCGCAAATAGTTTGTGGGAAAGACTTGCGACCATGTATCAGGCCAAATCTCTAGTGAACAAGTTGTACTCTCTATGAATGGAGGAAGGTGGATCCTTAACGGATCATTTAAATGCATTTAATCAGCTGGCTGCACAATTGACATCAGTTGGTGTCAAGTTAGAGGAGGAGGATTGTTGCTACACACTTTTGTGTTCTTTACCAAATTCATGGGACCATCTTGTGATGGCTCTCGGAAGCACTTTAGTCACCTTCAAAATGGATGATGTGGTGTCTTCGCTGCTATCAGAGGAGATGCAGAGAAAGGCTTCCGTTTCAAAAAAAGAAGCCCTTGCTATTCGTGGGAGATCCACTGAAAGAGGGAAGAAAAATGACAATAAGTCTGACAATAAGGGTAGATCCAAATCTCGTGGGAAGTCAAAGACTTCCAATAAGTCCAAGGCAAAATGTTGGAACTGTGATAAATTTGGGCACTTTCGTAAAGACTGCAAAGAGCTGAAGAAGAAGAAGAAGAAGAAAGGTTCAGATTCAGCTTCAGAAAGATCTCAAGAAGATGGCGATGCATTCATCGCAACTTTGGTAGCCCATGCATCTGATGATGTGTGGTTGGTTGACTTGGGTGCATCTTTTCACATGACCTCTCATCGAAATTGGTTCTCAAAATATGAAGAGTTCGATGGTGGAAAGGTGTACTTGGGTGATGATTCTCACCTAAAGATAGTTGGACATGGAAGAGTCACTATCAAATTTCCTAATGGACGAGTAAAGGAAGTCAATGGAGTTATGCACATTCTGGGTTTGGCACAAAACCTATTATCTATAAGTATGCTGAATGATGTAGGTGTGCAAGTTGTTTTTTTGAAAGAAGGATGCAAGATGATAAGAGGATCGATAGTGCTTGCAAGGGGTACTAGGAGAGGTACCTTATTTCAGCTAGATGCATGTATTCCTCTGTGTAATAGTTCTTCATCCTCACCATCTAAACAAGTAGTGAAGAAGTATGTGGCTATTGGTTCCGATGGTAGTGAAAATACTTTGGAAGGTAAGCTTCCTGCAAAAAAGACAATGTTGTGGCATATGAGATTTGGCCACATTGGTGAAAAGGGTCTCAAAACCCTGAAAAATAAAAATCTTGTTGAGGGGTTAAATGATTGCAATCTCAAGCTCAACTTCTACGAACACTGTGTCTATGGTAAACAAAATTATGTTTATTTTTACTCTAGTTCTCACAAATCTTCTGATGTTTTGGATCTTATTCATTCTGATGTATTTGGTCCTGTAAAAGTTCCTTCCATCTCCAAGTCTATATTTTTTGTATCTTTCATAGATGATTACAGTAGAAGGACGTGGATTTATTTCCTTAAAAGTAAGACACAAGTCTTTTGTCAGTTCAAGGAATTTAAAGCTCTTGTAGAGAATCAGACTAGTAAGAAGATTAAGTGTGTGAGAACTGACAATGGTGGTGAGTTTTGCTCAGCAGAGTTTGAATAGTTCTGTAAAGAACAAGGTATCAAGACGCATAAGACAACTCCTTATACCCCACAAAAAAATGGAGTTACAGAGAGAATGAATAGGACACTGATGGAGAAGGCTAGGAGTATGCTTAGTGGAGCTGGTTTAGAACAAAGGTTTTGGGCCGAAGCTGTGGCCACTACTTGCTATCTAGTTAACAGATCTCCTACATCAGCCCTTGTTGGTAAGACACCTATGGAGGTGTGGTCTGGTAAAAAGCCTTCAATTAGACATCTTCATGTTTTTCATTGTGAAGCTTATGCACATGTTCCAAAGGAGAAAAGATCTAAGTTGGAAAACAAAGCTGTTAAATGTATTTTCATCAGATACATTGCTGATGTGAAAGGATACAAGCTTTGGGATCCTGTGACTAGTAAGGTGTTGTAGACTAGAAATGTTATTTTTAGAGAGCTAACATCTTCTCCTATTGTGCTACAACTAGATGAAAAAGAAAAGGAAAAAGATGTTGTTCAGTTGCCTCCTATCCCTGAGAAGACTGAACAAAGAGACCATGTTGGGCCTAATGATGAGGAGAGCTCTAGTAGCTCTGATAGTTTGGAAGAAGAGGAAGAACAACCTCAACCGCAGCCCTTGAGGAGATCCATGAGAGAAAGAAAGCAACCAGAAAGGTTTGGTTATTCTATTTTAGATTCCAGTTGTGCCTTTGCTTTGATTACTAACACTAATGAGCCTAGATCTATGAAAGAGGCTTTGGGCATAGAAGATGCAGGTTCCTGGATTGAGGCTATGGATGATGAGATGGCTTCATTGGAGAAAAAAAAAACTTGGGACCTTGTACCTTTTCCTAAAGGGAGAAAATCTGTTGGCTGTAAATGGGTGTTCAAGAAGAAATTCTGTGCAGATGGCAGTGTTGAAAGGTATAAAGCTAGATTGGTTGCAAAGGGGTATTCACAGGTAGAGGGAATAGATTATGGTGAAATATTCTCTCCTGTTGTAAAGTTGACTTCCATTAGATTTTTTTTATCTCTTGCTACATCATATGATTTAGAGATAGAACAGATGGATGTGAAGATACCTTTCCTTCATGGTGATTTGGAGGAAGAGATTTATATGTCACAGCCTGAGCACTACATTGTTAAAGGT
Organism: Chamaecyparis obtusa; assembly: GCA_027943335.1. NCBI lineage: Eukaryota > Viridiplantae > Streptophyta > Pinopsida > Cupressales > Cupressaceae > Chamaecyparis > Chamaecyparis obtusa. The sequence continues at coordinate 61,242 of BSBK01006104.1, read as the reverse complement.
AAAGAATCCTTAGTTTGCAGATTAAAGAAATCTCTATATGGTTTGAAGCAATCTCCTAGGATGTGGTACCTTAAGTTTGATGCCTTTGTGTTGTCAATTGGATTTGTAAGATCAAAATTAGATCATTGTGTTCATTTCAGAGTTGAAAATGATCGCCTTCTTATTGTTGCATTATATGTTGATGATATGTTGCTATTTGGGAAGGGTAAGGGTATGATTTCTGATTTTAAATCTCAGTTGTTAGCACAGTTTGAGATGAAAGATCTTGGGGCAGCTAGGTACATCTTGGGTATGGAAATTAGTAGAGATAGGTCTAACAGAAAACTTTGGTTGAGTCAGAGTAAGTATGTGAAGTATGTGTTGGACAGGTTCAGCATGGCAGATTGTAGACCACTATGTGTTCCTATTTCTGTGGGAACAAATTTATCTGTAGATGATTGTCCAAAATCTCCTAGTGAGGTGGAGGACATGAGTAGAGTACCTTATGCTAGTGCAGTTGGCAGTCTTATGTATGCTATGGTCTATACTAGACTAGACATTGCCCAAGCAGTGGGAGTCCTAAGTCAGTTTATGGCTAATCCTAGATGGGTACATTGGGATGCAGTTAAGTGAGTATTTAGATATTTGAGGGGTACATCAGATTACTCCATATGTTATCATGGTAACTCTTCTGGATCTCCGCATTCAGTTTGTATTCATGGGTTTGTGGATTCAGATTGGGCAGGTGATATTAACAGTAGGAGATCCACCAGTGCTTATGTGTTCACTATGTTTGGTGGTGCCATCAGTTGGATGAGTAAGTGACAACCTGTGGTTGCTTTGTCCACTATAGAAGCTGAGTACATGGCTACTACTCATGCTTGTAAAGAAGCCATTTGGCTTAGAAGATTGTGTTTTGATGTTGGTGTTGATGCAGAACAGGTTACTATTTGGTGTGATAGTCAAAGCGCTATTTGCCTTGCAAAGAATCCAACTTTCCATGCCAGATTGAAGCACATTGATGTGCAGTTTCACTTTGTGAGAGATATGGTGGAAGATGGAAAGGTAAATTTGGAGAAGGTAGATACTGTGAAGAATGTTGCAGATGCATTAACGAAACTAGTGGGCATTGAGAAGTTCAGATGGTGTTCGGAGTCTATGGGCCTTTTGGCCTATAGCGGTTAAAGTTCCTATTATGTTCCTGTTGCTCTTACAAGGTGTTCGACAAGTGGGAGAATGTTAGGAATAAGGTGTCTCAACCTTGGATAATTCCTATTCTTATTATTTGTTTTGTAAATGTATTTTTTGCAAATAATGTAATTAAGTGTGAGTGTACATGTCTAGTTGGCATGTTGATGTGTCACTCCACTTGATGTGTTGGCATCTTGTGCATAAGGAGATCATGACTGAAATGGTCATGACGGATTCCTATGACACGTAAGAACTATTTAAGGAATGTGCTATGACAGGTGTACGAGCATCTTATGACTAGGGCCTATTTGGGCACCCAAGAAGAAGTGGTTGGTGTATGCCAAAAATAGGTTGGTATGATAGATTCTCTTACACTTCTCTTGTGACCGTTATTTTTAGTGGATTCTATGACAAGCTGTCATAGTCTATTCTAGGGATGGATGCCTATTTTTGGGATTGCATGTAACAACTGTGTACATGTGGCTTTGTGCATGGGTCTTGGTGGTTGTGCCTATTTTTGGGTACAGAGGAGTCTATATATATGATGCTACTCCTATGGGAGAGATATAACAAAAAATAAGTCTTGTTGGCTTTTTCTTTCATTTCCTAAAAGAACTTGCACTACAAGTGTATTGTAATCTTTGTGTTGAAGATAATACATTGTGCAGGTTTTGGAGTGCTAGGGTTTTTTACCGAAAGGTTTTCCCTAGGGTATATCATTGTGTCATTCTCTACTTTTCTGTATGCATTGTATGTGGTTGCAATATCTTTGTTAAAGTAGTTAACGAATCTGAAATTGTAAGGATTTATAAGAATTTGCACAATACTCTCCTATAGAGATTAGCATAGGAAGCGGTTTCCGCACCTGAGTTTCCTTTCAAGAATGAGGAGAATGAGGATTACCATTCACATAGAATGACTAAGGGAAACTTCAATATATTAAGGTAGATGATTTTAGAGTAGGGGTCAAAAAGGATGAAAGGAAATCCTAAACCACCGAGGACACTTGTAGACTAGAGTGAAAGCCCTATACAGGAGGAGAGAAAGTAAAAACCAAAGGATCCTTAGATGGAATTTCATTCCCCTTACCGGTATAAGGAATCAAGTGCAAAGAGGGGGATCCAGAAGGGGAGTGTGAATAGGTAGACGGGCACAAAAATGCTTTAGTGACTAAGCTATGATAGATATTAGGAGAAATGTTAGAATATTGATGGCACAGATAAGTGAAATGACTTAGAGATTCAGCATTAGTCTTAATAGTAGAGGGATCTAGATATTGAATGTGATGTGCCCAAGTCCCAAATTTTGAATGAATTGAAATTTCTAAAGGTAATGCATCTGTTTGCTTCATAAGAAGAGAAACACTAACCGAGAGATGGGGTTGTGAAAAATGCACCAAATCATGCTTGATAAAAATCCCAATCTTATTCGCCAGGATTTCAACAAGTGAAGGGTCTCTATATTCAAGAGGAAGATTCAGGAGGGAAATCCAACATGGATAAAACAAGGTCATTGGCATATTGACATCAAAATCAGGAATCCATGCCAAAGTGGTAATGCCAATGCCCTTATAGAACCAGCCCTTAAAATTATGAACAACCAATTTTTTGCTTACGATTCTCAAAGATAGCAATAAAATAAAGAGAATCTTTATTGTAAAGAAACAATTCATCAAGACCCACCCAAAAATGACTCACCTAAGAAATCAAAGAGTCAAAATCCATAGAAGTGTTCAACTTATCAATTAACTTCATTGAACGTAGATATTCCACTTTGGAACTAAGCATGTCAAAAGGAAATGTAACCCTAGGCTCTAATAGATGCTAGTGAAGATCCCTCTTGTGCAAGCCATCCTACTCTTGATTGGGAGAAAGACCCACGAGGTTTTTAGGTTTTGGGAAAATTGAAATTGGCTTGAAGGGAGTTTGAGGGGGTGGGAAATAGGTATATTATTAGGGAAAGAAAGGAACGAGGGTTTGAGAATTGGGTTAAAATTTGGGGAGGACACAAAATACTAGTCTGTAGAAGAGGGAATGGGGACATACTTGTCCAGGGGAATGGGGGAAGAAGGTTGTGAATCTTGACAGATATCAAAAGGGGGCTGACAAATGAAAGGTTTCTTTCACCTATTGAAGTGCTTCCCAAGATGGAAAGGAGTTTTACTGGGTCTAGGTTTGAAAGGGGGATGAGGACCAAGAACACCTGTAGATGGCCTATGAGGGTTAACCAGTGTGGAAGGATGAGGCCCAAGAATCCCTTCAAAGATTGAACCCCTAGCCTATAGAGAATGAATCACACGATCTCTCTATTTCCCCTTCACCAAGACCCATTGAGGGATATGATTCAAAGATTCCAGGTGAGCCAAGTCTTCCACATCATATGGGATATTGCCCTAGTGGAGATTTTTTGGTGACTCTACCCTAGACTTAGGAGTGGAATAGGGAAATCTAGTTCCAACCGCTTTCACATCCTATGAATTCACCGCCTACACATGCTCTGAAAATGCCACCTGCGCATCCTATACATCCTTCACAATTATTTTAAGCTATTTTTGAATTTAAGTTCTTAAATCTCAAACACATTAGAATTGAAAAATACATTCATCTCCCTTGATGAATAGATCTTTTAAAAGTATTATTGAATAATTTTAAATAACATAAAAGTATACTACATTACTTTAAAAAATAAAGAATAGTTTCTATATCCAAAATCATTTTTTTTTAACTTCTCCATAATGTGAGATGAATTTGTTGTGAATGGAAATAATTTTTTGACTGAAAATGATTTAGAGGAAAAGTGAATTTTGCTTGCCAAAATGGTTCTTTAGAAGAGAAATAGGTTCATGAGGTGCCCAAAATAAAAATTTGTAGGATTCAAAATGGTGCAAAATCTACCACAAATTTTGTCCAAACATGTAGTTAAGTTGTTCTTAGAAATGAAGAAGATGCACAAGCTCCTGGTTGGTGGAAACTTTACCACTGTGAGATTTTGCACATTGTGGATTGACATTTCAAACCTTTTGTTTGATAAGTCTCTTCTCATTTATTTTGAAACTATGGCACTCATTGAAATAGTATTCAAGGGATCACCTGTACCCACGGATTGGGAGAATTCCCTCTTTAATATGTTTTTTGAGAAAACCACTACATCCTCTTTTTTGGCACAAGCACCTTTACTGGAAATTTTACTTTTCCCAAAATGTATGAATGATAAATGTCTTGATTAACAAATGCTTGGCAAGGAAATTAACAACAGAGGCTTGATGAATCTGTTGGGAATTTTACCACCATAAATATAGCCTATCGATTATTCAATTATATATTACATATTCATGTGCAATGGGTATGTGGAAGATATGTGCAAGGTTAATTAAGAATAATTGGTCTATTAGGTGTTTATATATGTGTTATGCATATTTTAAATTAATATTCCATTTAGAAATGAATATTTATGTGTAACAAAGGTCTCAATCAAGAAGTGATAACTTTTAATAAAGTACACATGCTTGTAAACATAGTAAACACAAAACCTTTGAATAACAAAGATAATAAGACACTACTACAATCAATCTCATGTCATGTTTAAAATTTGAATAGAGGGACAAAGGGAGTAAAGAGATAGAAAGAGGAAGGAATGGCAGGGGAATAGAAATAGGGAGAGGGTTATAGAAATAGAGAAAGGGGATATAAGTAGAGAGAAAGATGAAGATGTTGATAGAGATGGAGTGACGGAGAGGGTATCGGTGTTTGATGCTTAGTAAAACAATCTGATGCTTGGTATAAAGACTTAGCTAACTGGCTTTTCATGCTTGCTTTTACCGACTGGGTTCATATAAGTAATCGACCGATATCTTTGACTTCCTCTGATACTAATGAAAATCATTAATGCTCAATAGAGATAAAAATCTCCCCCTTTGGCATTAGTATCAAAACCTTAATGTATATAGACCTTATGTCTCAAAACTTATATCTCCACCCTATATATATATATATATATATATATATATATATATATATATATATATATATATATATATATATATATATATATATATATAATTTATAAACCCCCCCTCAGTGCATGCTCCTAGTAATGTGTAGTATACTTAGCATCTATGTACATATTGTTATCTCTATTGAGCATTAAAGGTTGTCATTAGTATCAAAGCTTATCAAAGAACATTGGTCGGTTACTTATATTAAGTCAGTCAGTAACTACAAGCGAAATAGGCGAGTTTGTTATAGTGTATTGATGCAGGAGCATCCTGGGTGTAAGAGAAATCTTGCATCACCCAAAAATATTTCTATTTTCTTTTCAATAAGGGCTATCTTGTGTAGAGCTGCTATTTATGGAAACTTGCTATTTTTAGCAAGTTAGTCATATGATCTCGAAATGTTCTGATTTCACAGTTGGAGGTTCATCTCAATCATTTCAGCCTACTAATTGAGTTTCATTGCCACATCATTAGTATTGGTGAAGTTATTAAGGTTTTTGGGTATGAAATCTTTTAGGTCAATTTTAAAGGCCTTAGAGGCTCCGGATCGCAATTGACCCCCAGCTGACTAGCGCTAGTGCCTATCAGGCGCTGTAGATCTCGTCATGGTATTTCTGAAAAGTGGTTACAATAGAAAAATGGACTTACAGTTAAAAGGTTATGGCCTCTAGAATTTGGATTACCTAAAATCATATTTTGTATTTCTTTTGAGCTGACCCTATTGTAATAATTGTGAAAAATAAATAATTCTATGTTTAGTCGGCCTAGAGGACTAAATTTCTGGAACCTTCTCAGGCGGTGGAAATTGCCTATTTAAGAAAGGTCTGTAGTGTTGTCTTAGGTAGTTTGGGACAGTTCAGGATAGTTCTGGGTGGCAGATCTGGGTACTGATTCAAGGCTTTGTCCTACAGAATATTATAGGGGAATGCCCATGTGGCTTTGCATATTATAATTTTGAAAGTTTGTAATTCCACATTTGTGGAGATAATAAGAAGCCAATTTTTTGTTCTTGCATATTGTTGTTGTTTCTCTATTTTTGTCATGTGTTTGTGGTATTAAGGGGAGCACCCTTCATCAAGTGGTATCAGAGCCAGGTTTTCTTGAGTGTGTAAATAAATCATCGATTGTGAGGTAGTTTGCACCAGGACCGTGGGTTAGGGTTTTTGGGTAAATAGATCACCGACTATGAGGTAGTTTGCACCAAGATCGTGGTTAGGGTTTCAACGAGAAGTGTGAAAATGCGTCCATGAAGGGAACATGGTGGAAGAGCTGGTGTTGTAACACCTGAGGTTAGAGCACTCCAGAGACAAGTGTGAGCATTGCAAGAAGAGATTCGCAGAGGACTGAATCTTAATGTCAAAGATGAATGCGAGGATGAAGCCGAAGAAGGAAATGATGATCAAGAAGAAGAAGCTAAAGTTTTGAATCAAGAGGAAGAAAGGCTTTTTTGGGCCATTTCCAAGAGTGGGAAAAGACCTAAGATCGAGGTTCCTACATTTTCAGGGAATCTTAACCCAGAGGAATAGATCGACTGGATCAATGAATGTGAAGAATATTTTGAGTATCAAGATATTGAGGATCCTGATTAGGTCAAGTTTGCAAAGGCCAGACTGAAAGGTCATGCGAAGATCTGGTGGCAAGAGATTCAGTTGGAGTGAAATCGAAGAGGAAAGGATAAAATCACAAGATGGGGGTGGATGGTGGATAAATTGAAGCGACAGTTCATCCCTGTTGATTATGAGCTTGACCTACTAAAGAAAATGCAAAGTTTGAAGCAAGCAGGAAGATCTGTTCAAGAGTATATAGAGGAGTTCTATCGAATCCTCATCAGAATAGGCCATGTAGAAGCTGACAAGGAGAAAGTTGCTCATTACCTTAATGGGTTGAGGTTGAGCATTCAGGAGGAGCTAAATCTGGTTTGAATGAATGGTATTGAAGAGGCATACCAGTTTGCCCTAAAAGTAGAGGAAAAGTTGAACAAGAAGTTTGAGAGAAGACAAAACAAAAGAGGTCATGATGGAAGATTTGGTGGATGGTCATATGGAGATCAAATTGAAGATCTGAAAAAGTAGGATGAGGCTAGTAATAGTCAGAATCAGAGAGGAGATAATTTCAATAGTTTCCATGATCAGAATAATAGAGATCAAAGAGGAAGAGGAAGAGGACAAGGTTTAGGAAGAGGAGGCTTCCGTGGAGCATGCTTTCACTGTGGAGAAGAAGGTCATAGGGCATTTCAATGTCCTCAGCTCCAAGGAAGGATAGATAGGAGAAATGAAGCTAGAGTTTCACATGTAGATGAAGAAACCAGATCATCACATTATGAAGATGTTGAAAGAGGAGAAACGTTGATCAACAGAAGAGCCCTGCTGAGTGGTGAAAATGAACTTGAGCAAAGAAGGAGCCTGTTTCGCACCAGGTGGAAGTGTGAGCATAAGTGTTGTGATGTGATTACTGATAGTGGTAGTACTAATAATTTGGTGTCAGAAGAGATGGTGACAAAGTTGAAGCTCAAGAGGTAGAAACATCCACATCCATATCGGGTTGCCTGGGTGCTGGATGACCATAAGGTCATGGTCAGTGAACAGTGCCTAGTGAATTTCAAGATTGGTGTGTACCATCATGAGGTACTATGTGATATCATATCTATGGATGCATGTCATATGTTGTTGGGTAGACCTTGGCAGTTTGACAGATGTGTTGTACATGATGGTCATGTGAATACCTATTCCCTGACAAAGGATGGAGTGTGACATAAGCTAAAGCTATTTAAGGAGGCCGAAGAAAAGGTATGTGGTAATGCAAGAATAAATTTTGTTGATAGAGGAAATTTATTAGATGGTATGCAGCATGAGCATATGTCTTTTACCTTAATTCCTAAGGCTAGGAAAGAGGAAGTAGAAGATGTACCTATAGAAGTTGCAGAATTATAGAATGAGTTTCAAGATATTGTATCTGATAATGTGCCTAGTGGATTACCACTAGTAAGAAAGATTAGTCATCAGATGGACTTGATTCCAGGAGCTAGTTTGCCAAATAAGGCAGCACACAGAATGACAATAGCAGAAAGTGAGGAGTTGAAGATAGATTTGAAGTTTAGTTCATCACATCATCCATAGATTGTATATGGAAGTAGTCCTAGAAATGCATTTGAGTTGAGAAAGATCGATAAAGGAGAAATAAGTAGTGCTGAAGCTGAGGATTTTGTAGAACATTTGAAGAACATCCATGAGAAGGTGACAAAGCACATTTCCAAAATGAATGTGTAGTATAAGGCTAAGGTAGATGAGAAAAGGAGGCATAAAAAATTTCAGGTTGGAGATGAAATCATGGTTCATTTGCGAAAGGAGCGATTTCCAGTTGGTACATATAACAAGCTGAAAATGAAGAAGTTTGGGCCATGTAAAATACTGAAGAAGCATGATTCAAGAAATGCATATGAGGTCAAGTTGCCTACGGAGCTGAATATTTCATCAGTATTTAATGTTTTAGATCTCACAAAGTATCATGAACGAGGTGTTGAAGATGAGGTTACAGTAGCACAGTGGAGTATTCCAGCAACCTATTTCGATATCAAGGAGATTGAAGACATACTAGATAGTCATGTTGGCAGAAGCACAAGGAATAGGACATATGAAGAGTATTTGGTCAAATGAAAAGGATGAATTTTTGAAGATTCATCATGGATAACGAAGGAGGAGGTTAATCCTCTTCATTTTCCTTTGTACACCTGAGTCGTGACAGGGTCACTTCTCAAATTACCCCGGGTGTCTGATGCAGGAGCATCCTGGGTGTAAGAGAAATCTTGCATCACCCAAAAATATTTCTATTTGCTTTTCCATAAGGGCTATCTTGTGCAGAGCTGCTATTTATGGAAACTTACTATTTTTAGTAAGTTGGTCATATGATCTCAGAATGTTCTGATTTCACAGTTGGAGGTTCATCTCAATCATTTCAGCCTACCAGTTGAGTTTCATTGCCACATCATTAGTATTGGTGAAGTTATTAAGGTTTTTGGGTATGAAATATTTCAGGTCAATTTTGAAGGCCTTAGAGGCTCTAGATCACGATCGACCCCTGACTAACTAGTGCTAGCACCTATTAGGTGCTGCAGATCTCATCATGGTGTTTCTGAAAAATGGTTACAATAGTAAAACAGACTTACAGTTAAAAAGTTATGGCCTTCGGAAGTTGGATTACCTAAAATCATATTTTGTATTTCTTTTGAGCTGACCCTATTGTAATAATTTCAAAAAATAAATAATTCTATGTTTAGTTGGCCTAGAGGGCTAAATTTCTAGAACCTTCTCGGGCGGTGGAAATTACCTATATAAGAAAGGTCTGTAGTGTTGACTTAGGCAATTCGGGACAATTTGAGATAGTTCTAGGTGGAAGATCTAGGTATTGATTCGAGGCTTTGTCTTATAGAATATTGTAAGGGAATGCCCATGTGGCTTTGCATATTGTAATTCTAAAAGTTTGTAATTCCACATTTGTGGAGATAATAAGAAGCCAATTTTTTGTTCTTGCATATTGTTGTTGTTTCTCTATTTCTGTTATGTGTTTGTGGTATTAAGGGGAGCATCCTTCATCATGTATACACCAAGCATCAGTCAGTTTACCTAGCATTAATGGACACCGATACCAAGTGATAGTAAACACCGAGCATCAGAATGAACACCAAGGAGTTTATACAGTGTTTACCAAGGATCATATGAAATGGCATAGTAATCAAGAATGGCACATTCTTCTATGTAAATGGTTACAATAGATTAGAATACATGTTACCAAGATCAAGGAGACCTTAATGCTGATATATTCATTTAATGCAATGTATATCTTATGTAATTATTTTTGATCTAGGTTATTTTTGGACATCGTAGATCTTAGGGTTTTGTCTAAGATTTGTAAACCTAATTTTATAAGCAGCATAAAATGGTATGCTATATAATTGTATGTTGACATCATTTTTGAAGTGAGTTGATGTATGATCAAAGATGCACTTGAAGTACTTGCCTAGACTTCAATATTATCAGTTGACCAAGAAGAACAATATATAGAGGTAATCAGATTGAGCAGAATCAAAGCAGGCTAATCGAGCAAGTTCAAAGGAGAGATTCATCACAGTAAAGGTGATATATATTTAGTATTGTATTGATCTATATCAGACAAACTAAGTTGTCATTACTAGATAATATCCTATTTCTTTCTAACAATTATAATAGATTTTTGGTTAAATCTCTTAACAGAGTAGACTTGACAGTCTTTTTGTAAATCTCTTAACCGAGTGCACACTCAAGTAGTGTTGCTAAAATCCTATCACTAGGTAGATCTAGTTGATCTAATATGTTATTCCTAATAGGGTAAGATCACTAGAAGTGATCAACACTTGTAGCCCTAACAGGAAAACCTTTTCTATCTGGAGTAGTAAAGAATTTGTGGGTGTCATCCCCACTATAATTTTTACCTTTTAACAAGGGTTTCTGAGTTACCAAAATACTTGTGTTATGGGACTGTTATATTGTTGATTTCATGTTGTTTACTTTTTCCAAGTGGAATGAATGAATGAAACATGCATTAGATTCAAGTTATTTTGGAAGGTTACATTGATTACTAGTTCATATCTGAAGGTTTTTAAGTGAAAGTTTTTTGTCGACACTATTTCACCCCTCCCCTCTCAATATCCTATCTCTCCTAATTCCAACAATTGGTATCAGAGCTCAATTCTCTTATTGGATAGTTTAATCACTGAAGGGTAAAGATCTAAGTCATTGACAGGTATAAATTAGATAAGACTATAGAGAATCAGAAAATTCATATGCAGATGTTTGTGGAATAGTATAAGAAAGCTAAGGATGAACTGAAGAAACTACTGGTTGAAAGGAAGAACCTAGCTATCCTACAAAATGAAGTTAGTTACTTTGAAGAAATGGTTGATGACCCATTTAATCATATTGGATCTAGTTCAGGAAGCATCTCTGATGGATTCAAAAGTATGATCACTGATTTATCTGAAAAGAATCAACATTTAACTGAACAAGTAAAAGCACTACAAATCGGTCAAGAATCTCAAATGGTGAGAATGGTAGAAATAATGAATAATGCTAGATAGGTTGAACAAGAAAGAAATCTAGCTAATGATGACCAAAGACAAATAAATGAACAACTTCAAGAAAAATAAAGTGAGATACAGAGACTCATAGTTCACCATTTTCAAACATCCAATTAGGTGATGGATTGAATCAAGAAGTCAATTGAGTGAATGGAGAATTGTCAAGAAAACTTGAAGAAGTTACAAGACTCAGAGAAGATAATGAGAAGCTGAGAAATGAAGTGAAAACTCAACAACACAATGAAATGAAGAAATTGGCTGAGGACAGTTCTAAGAAAATTGATGATTTTCTGGATAATCAATGAAGATTTGGGAGTAAAGCTGGATTAAGCTATACCAGTGAAGAAGAATCATCACAAAAAGCTGAATAGGTCAACAATAATCAAAATCAAAGATCTAAAGTGTTGACATGTTATCACTATGGAAAACTAGGACATACTTCTAATGTGTGTAGAAGCAGAGCACAAGGTAAACCTCCTATTATTCCTAAATTGAATGGATATTGTTACTACTATGGAAAATATGGACATCAAGCTTATGAATGCAGAGCTAAACTAAATGACAATGCTAACAATACTACTATGAAGGAAATATTCTATACTTGCAATAAACATGGACACACTACAAGAGAGTGTAAGGAAAAGATGAAGCAAGTATGGACTCCTAAGTAGAAAACACAGCGCAAGCCTTATCAACCAAAGAGACAAGGTAACTCTTATGTTTGGGATTATAACACATGGGCTAGCTATATTGCATGTGGTAGATATGGGCACATTGCAGAAAACTATAATAGGAAAAGATGGGTTGGACAATCAAGAAGCTAGACAAGCACTGGATTGGCATGTTTGCATTGCCATAAAGTCAGTCATTTAAGCAAAGACTACAAAGACCCAGCACCAGAGGAAAGTCATGTATTTGAGAGTGGAAACACTATTGCAGATATAATGAAGATTAGGAGCACTATGTGGATAAAAGCATCTAATGAGAATCCTGAGTCAAGTAATGTTGTCAGTGAAATCTTGTCCACTGGACTGGGTGACATCGGTACCTCCACTTAAGGTGATATAGGTATGTATGGAACTAATATTTCAATATGCATATCTTACATGTAGTTCCTTATATATGATGTGCAATTACAAATCTGTATGAATAAAGATGTAATATGGATTATATGTTATGAGCTGATAAAGTCACATAGTCAGTAAAAAGTCAAACCAAGCATAGGTTACCCATCGGTAATCACTATACTAGGTTAATCAGACAACAACATCAACTGAGAAAGAAATCATGTGTTAACTAAGAAAATGGAAATTTGTAATTGTCACCAAGCTGATAGCTATTATGAACCAAGAATTAGGTCAAGCATTTATTGTAGAAAGTTTGAGCGGGAATATAAAAAATTCTATAAATATATGAAGAAACAAGTTCATTTTCACATTGTGATTTTGAAGAGCTAAAAATTTCTTGAGTGCGTTCAAGCAAAATTCTTCAAGATGACTCAAAGCTACTACTGATTGAACCGAGGAAATTCTTTGACACTTCCGAGTAAGTTGAAACCCTACCACGCACATTCTTCATAATTTATCAAAAACCTAGTTTGTGAAAATGACAGCAACTACAAGTACATCTAAGGTTGTAGAGGAAGAAGTAAATCTTATTATGTTAGAAAGTTATAAAGAACCCCATTACAAGTTACACCCTGAAGTTGCAAGCAAAATGGATTCAGTGGGAGCTTTTTCTAGCATCCCACCTAGGGTTTTATTGACGGAAGACATAAGATCATATATTCACTGTAAAATAGGATAAATTAGGGACTTTGATATTTATGTGGCATTTCAAACACTCTATAATAAAGAAATAAAGTTGAAACCTGAGTACAAATTGGTAGAAACTCTTGGTCTTACCAATGCTCTAGATTTTCCTAAGAATTTCAAAAATGAATGAATTAGGGTTGTACTGAGCCACTATCACAAGGGAATATTTTGGCTAGATAGACCGATCAAGGTCACAAAGAGAATGTTAAGTACAATTACTGGTTACCCTACTATAGATAAAGCCAAAGCATTCAGAAGTTTGTCAAGAGATGATGTAGAGAAGAACACTGGCACAACATGGGACTTGAAGAGCTCTAAAAATCTCAACAATTACTGATCACGAGGTCAAGTTTGCAACCCATGTCATTGGGTATAAGATGTTTCAATCTAGCCAAGAAAACAATGTACCCTGTAGTGCAATTGACATGGCATACAAGTTAATAAAAAATGAACATCATATAGACCTCATCGAGTTGTTACTAAGATAGGTTGAGGAAAACATGAAGACTGCCAAGACACAAAAGTCAAATACGTGTAAGTTTGGTTCACTCCTAGTATGTTTGTTTTTCTATCTACAAAAGTATTTTCCCTTTGTCGATAATACAACATGGCCTACCGAAAAACCAATAACATCACAGATATTTGATATAATGAAAGGCATGGGAGATGATGAAGAGAGTATAATAGATATTTATTTTGAGGAGTTTAAGATAAAAATGAATTTGAGAAGCAGAATACCAAGTACATTGGTCGAGAAATTTGAGATGGACATTTTTTTTCTAGTAGACACCGACCATACTATGATAAAAGTATTTTAACCTATAATCAAATGGCTAGCACCAATGGGATAATGAAATGGAACATGATTTCAAATAGAAATCAATACAGGCACTACTAGCACTACCAAAAGACCCCAAGGTCACTAGGTTTGGAACCTATGCAGAAGCTAAGTCTAGAATCAACATAAGTTTGGTCATTGGTAAAATGACGAGAAAAGAAAAGAAAATGATGAAAGTCTTAACTGAGCATTTTTTAAATGTATCTGAGTCATCTAAGGATTCACCAGTTGAATAGGCAACTGAAGGTCAATTGATGTTAGCTAAAAAACCTTATGATAGTGAGGAGACTGAGTCTAAACAAGAGAAAGGCCCCACATCGATTCCTCCTTGCCCTGCTACAAAGAAGAGGTAGTTACCAATATAGATAGGTGCATGCACAAGGTTATCTACTATAGATTCACCACCAAAGAAGAAGGTAGCAATAAAAGTAACAAAGAGAAAAGCTACCACATTGATAAAAACCTATGTTAACAAAGGACAAAAGAAGGCAACAGAACCACCAAAGAAGAGAAGAAAATTAATAAGAGGCAAGGAAGATTTAGAGGATGAAGAGGAATGAAATAATCAAGGACAATTCAATATTGTCAAAAATGAGAAAAGATCAGTTAATGATGTCATTGAGGACATATTGGAGAATGGTGATATCTTGGACCTAGAACTTAAAAGATTTGACAAAATGTCAAATGAAGATCAAAATAAAATAGAGGAAGCTTTCATCGAGATGATGATACATTTCAAAAGAGTTCCAATAGAGTTTAGTTCACAACTCCCAGTTGCACTAGATGAATGAATAAACTAGAAATGGACTTATGCACTAGAAACTGAGAAGAAGATGAAAGAAAAACTCCTAGCTTCGGTAGCACCAACTTTATCTATAGAGGAGATAAAATAACTTATGGATTCATTAGTGCAAATATTTCCAATGAAAAATTGAGCTATGAAAGTACTGGATGTGAAAGAACAAAAGAAGAAAATTTCTTTTCAAAATTTGTCTAAGAAGAAACACAAGTACAAAGACAAAGGAATTTTCATTACTAATGATACATCACAAAAGAATCAGGAAGAAAATATATCATTTACTAAGGTAATTGATACTACAGTTGTGCAAGAAATTCAGGATAGTTCACAAGATGCACCAAATCTTATAAAGATCCAGATGATAGATAAAAATTACAATGATGTACTCATTGAGGACATCACCAATGGTGATCCTAATGATAGGGATAATGATGAGGATGTGAATGTTTAGCTTGGACATGCATGAGAAGAGGCACCACTTACCAAGTGTGCATTCACATCTTTACCGGGTGCGCTTCCAATTCTACCTAAAGCTATTGAAATTTTATCTAAGGAACAACCCAAAGAATCTATCCCCGAGCAACCACAAGACACAACTAGGGAACCAAACAAGGAACCTCCTACTGAGACAAACAAGCCTAAAGAGAAAGAGGAAAATAAATCAAAAGAGCCTACAGCTATAGAGGCAATAACACTAGAAATAACTTCAGAGGCTCTGACTCAGTCTACCAAAGTATATGACTAGATATAGTGTTTTCATTATGGCAACAAAGTCATATAGTAGTTTGGGGTCAACACACCTAATGAGTAGATCAGAAATCAGCTAAGTGTTGAAGACTAGATAGTTTGAAGAGTTCATGCAGCTCAGAGCATCGGCGCACATGTGTACGGATGAATTATTGTATGTGCCTTGGAAGTTAAGTTTGTTAGACTATAGTTATGATTAGTCTATGAGTGCATAAGTAGATATGCAAAGATGTGAAAGTTCCAGTCAGTTGAAGTTGCATAGCCAGTGTGTACTAGCAAAGAACAGAGCATAGAGCCGACAGTTAGCATTTTGGTTTTTGATTATAATTTAATGTTGTAAAGGCCATGCTCCCATTGTATTTAGATTTTTGACATGTTTATATGAACAATTGTAAGCACGCTTAATCCAATTCATTTGGAAGCATTGATTGTAATTAGTTATAGGGACGACCTAATTGTTTTGTTTGTATGAGCATATAAATATAAGATGCACCCATTGTATTCAGCATGGAAGTTGCAATAGAGTTGTGAGAAGCAGATCAGAGATATGCAAAGATAGCATAAGATTTATTAGAGCTTTGCTAGAGGTCAAAGCATCAGTGCATCAAAGGAACTAATCTGACAAGCAGTGTCATAATGATAGTTCAACCACATATATAGTGTGTATTTGAAATCAGAAGGTTGTAGCCTTAACCATTTGAGAAGTGAGCTCTAGGATAGTGACTCCACTCCCCTAACAGATATCATTGTAAAAGACTCCTAATAGGGTCCTACCCTTAACAAGGTCTACTGTACTTAAAGCATTGTAAAGCTACTCCTAATAGGGTAAAGGATCTTCTAGCAAGGATCACTAAACACTAGTATAGAATATTAGTGGGTGTCAATTCCCGCCAAGGTTTTTACCTATTTGGGTTTCCCCATAACCATATTGGTGTCATGTGTTAATTTCATGTTTCATATTTATGTGAATGTTTAATTTAGTATTTAAGCATTTATAATTTAGTATAAAGATTAAAGTAAAAATTTAAAATACAATGAACACTAATTCATCCCCCCCCCCCCTCTCAATGTTCCCATTCCTAACAATTAGTATCAGAGCTCTACTTCTTAGCAAGGAAGTTTAACCACTTGAGGAGATCATGGACAAAGAAAAAATGAAACATCTGACGAAAAATCTTGAAGCCACTCTTGAAGACCTAAATAGTTCAGAAAGAGAAACTGAACAACTAAATGAAAAAAATAGTGATGCTCAACTAGTTATCAAAAGACTAATAAAGGATTTGAAAGGACACTCTAACAGTGATCTTGAAGAAAAATTCAATAAGTTGAATGAAGAAAATGCATCCCTACTAAGTCAGGTTGAAGAATTTGATGATAAACTAATGAACAATCAAGATGTCTATAATGAACATGTCAAGGAGAACCTTCAACTCAATGAGGAATTGAGGGAAGCCAATTTGGAAATCTTGGATCTAAGGAATTGCAAAGAAAGATTGGAGTCTGAATTAAAAGAAGCAAAGAATCACATTGAAAAATTGCACACTAGTTCTGATTTGATAGAATCATAGTTGTATGCAAGAAGAATCAAAGTAGACACTAGTTGTATTGGATACAATGAAATAAAAAATCAGATTGATAATATGTGAGCAAGAAAGGAAACACAAAAAGACTCTACTGATACTAAGAAGACTGAAGATCAAACCAAATACAATGGTGGTCCTCCTAAGAATGAGTGCAAGCCTATAGAACACACTTGTTTTCCATGTAACAAGCATGGAAATATTGCAAGGAACTGTACAAAGGTAAGACCTTTTAATGGTTACTGTTATTCATGCAATAGATTTGGTCAAAAAGCTATGAATTGCAAGACTAGTAAGAAGAACAAGACTCAACATGACCAGAGGAATAAGAATCAGACAAATGTAATAATTTCTCAGAATGTTACATGTCAGATATGTAACAGTAATGGTCACTAAGCTAGAACATGTAAAATGGTGACTCATGTCAATGCGCCAAGGAATAATAGACCTCCAGTCATTTGTCACTCTTGTAACAAGGTTGGACATATCTCAAAGTTCTATAGATCAAGGACGCAAGGTCAGGAAAACCCTAAAAAGAATGAAGAACCAGTTTTGGATCCTGAAGGAGAAGTCAAGTTTGTAAAAGCCTCAGATAATGTGAGCTTGATTTGGTTAGAAGAAAAGAAGGAAAAAACTGATGAGAATGTATTGGTTGCATCCCTATGTGACACACCCTCTACATCTACATAAATGGCCCTCAGTGTCATAGGGGGAGCTTATTTAGCTCTAGACCTCTTCATGGCTAGTATACTCATCATCAGCATATGCACCTTTGGACTTAAGCTTTTGGAGTGTATGGGAACCTTTGTGCAAGAGTGCACATGCTGATTGTTAGCGGAGCTCAAGTTTGAAATTTTGAAGTGACATCCTAGTTTACGTGACTTGCATTAATGGAAAATTTATCACTTTAAGTACATAGAAAGTTGCTTGTTCTCTCATTGCATTCAAATTCAGAGAAATTGAAAAGTAGATTGAGCCCTTGAAGTTATTATGAAGATTTGGAGATTTAACTATCAATGTTTGCAATGCATTTGATCGGTTGCAGAAACCCTAGTTCATTAGGATGATTCAGAAATCATCAACTCATCTCAGAGATCAATTGGAAAGAAATTATCAAGTAAGTCAAGGCCACTCCAATTGTTTATTATGTCACTAAGAAGAAAAGATATGTTTTCAAGAGGCACCCTTTTAAATCAACCTTAGATGATTTAGAGGGAGCTTTCTCCTGCATGCCTATGGGCATCATGCATGTGGAAGGCATAAGGGCTTACATCTACTCTAAGAAAGAACCCATTGGACTAGATAGGTTAAGGTCGCACATGGATACCATGTTGAAATAGGATAAAAACATTCATGGATGAATACACTAAATGGAATGATCACCCTGTTATTGAGTATGCTATGACATATGAATTCTATGAGACTAAATGGATAAAGATCTTATTGAGAAGAATCCATGATGATCTATTTTGGATTGGAGATGTACTAGTAAGAATCACAAGTGATCTGATACATGAGATGATAGGCCTTTCTAGGATAGGTGCCATCCTTTCAGTGGGAAAGGATGTCAAGAAAATGGTAGAACAAGTATGTAAGTCAAGGAGCAATAGGTGTGGCATGACTATTGAGATGATTGAGCAAGAAGACATCAAATTGATGTCAATGATACTAGGTTAAAGATTTTATCACACCAGTAGGGTGAATAGTGTATCTGCGAGCACTATTCTAGCTACCATAAGACTAGTAAAGGAAGATCGAGAATTCAACTTTTGTGAGATCTTGTGTGCATAGTTGATAGACAACATCAAAGCTATCAGGCATGAGAAGACAAAGATATTCAGGTTTGGGTCCCTAATCATCTATATGTACCTTCATATATTTGGAAGAGTTTCAGATTTATATTTGGACAAGTCCATTCCTACCATGCCTCAGATATCCAACAAAGCATCCATAGAAAGCACACTAAGAGACTATATCACATTGGAATTGAAGACCTTTAGAGCTAAGATGCAGATGAGGTATAGGATTCTAGAAAGCATTGTAGAGAAATATAAGTATACAATATGCTTTATGGTGGAGATTGATACTACATGTATGGAAGCTCTAGAACCAAGAACTAAGTGGATTCATCCACCTGGTTATGAGGTAGAGGAATGGGTCCTGTAATCATATGCGTAGGTACTTCTATCAGCCCCCAAAGATCCTAATGAACCTAGGTGGGGAACCTATGAGGAAAAGACTAGAGAAGTTGATGCAAAACTTAACAGCCCAGAAACTAAAAGAAAAGTTGCTAAGGTCACATCTGAGATCTTGAGAATACATGGTGTATCTCAAGTAGACCTTGATAAAGCAAGGGATGAAAAGATTGCCTTACAATTGAAAGGCACAGTAGCAGAGGAAGAACCAAAAGATCCTAAGTTGAATAAAATGAAAATTGAATAAGATAACAGATAGAAGGGTAAAGAAGATAATACTCCTTCTGCACCCATAGATACTATTGACCTTACTTCTCCTCTGGAGTATAAGCCAATAGTTAGGAGGAAGAAAGAAGCTATCACTAGTCATCCATCCTCATGAGCTACAAGGAGAAAGAAAAACATTCAAGTGCCTCCTAAAGAATGAATCGGACCAAGCCTTAAAGTTTTGAGCACAAGAATTATTGATGAGGGCATAATTGATCAAGTAGAGAAGTATTATGACACATATAGTGAGACTGAAAAATCAGAAATACATAGTATGATTGTCAAACATATGATCAAGTTCAAGAAGACAGTCCTTGAGTTGAAAACCTCTATTCTAGATAAAGTATGGGATATTTTAAAATACCAAAAGAGACAATCAAATGAAGAGGATCTAAGGAACAGAGAAAAGGTATTACAAGATACTCTACCAGTATGTTCTAAAGATGAAGAGACACTAATATTAAATTTGGTGAAGCCACACTTAAGGACAAAGACAAGGACTCTACACATTATGAACAAAGACTTTGAGCTGATAGCAAAGGAAACAAAGAAGGCCTTTGAAAAGGTTTTATCAGAACAACACATAAAACCACCTATTGTGCTCATCAGTCATACACCTAGTAAGCAAGATAGAGTAGTAGAGACCTTTAATGTACCAGTGATAGGTCCTTAGGACTCAATGCCCATAGTAGAAACTCTAACAAAAGTAGACAAGTCTACACCCATCTCAGAATCACACAAAGACAACACTATTATCATAGATAATGTGGAGATAGCCATGGCGGCTACTAATAAGGTATTGGACAAGTTTGAGGAAGCATTTTTTAGTACTAAAGAAGCTGAAATCTTATGTGGCAATACACCTCCCACTCAGCAAGAAGAAGTACTCATAGAAGATGAATCTGATAAGAAAGAAGAAGAAGAGGTAGAAAAGAAAGAATAAGATACTTCTGTTGATCTTGCAAAGGTAAAACTAGAAGGGATGGACAACACTCCCATCACTACCTCCTCAGCATTGTTGTCAAGTTTGACACCTGACATAAGTAGTTTGGAGTCTTGGAAAGAAGAAGACCTGATTAAGTTCAGCGCACTATCTATGGAGAAGGAAAAGGAGAAACAAGTCATGAGAAATCCTCTCCTTGTGGAATCTATGAATATTTTGAACAGTTTGCTATCTGAAGATATGAAAGTGCATAACATACATTTAGTTGATGATGTGAGTACAGTTATCTCACAGTTCAAAAGTAATTATTCTAGCCTAGAAGAATATGTGTCCAAGTGGAAGAAGAGAAGTACTTAAAGAAGAGACTCAATGAACTAATGAGAAACTTTTCACTAGACTTGAATTCTCTTAAGTCTGGTCAAGCATCACTGAAAGAATTTTCTGATTAAGGAAGAAGGATCATTGCAGCATGCATGGACCAAGATAAACTCACCGATGCTCATTTCAAAAAGATAAAAGAGGTAGAAGCAATGATTGAGTAGGTAAAGAACTCAGTGATAGATACATCCTCTCATATGAGCATGTGCAACAATGTCTACCAAGGATAGATAGACAAGATTGAGAAGGAAGAAAAAGAGATAACAAGGATAAGGTTTAGACAGACTCAATTAAGGAATGGTCTTGCACCCTCTTTAGACATCCTCAATTAGAATATAAAGGAGATTGATGTTGTCTCTGTCAAAATTGTACCTGATTTGTAGACACAACACTTCAGTAAAACATTAGAGGTTAGCTATAATCAAAATCGTGCAAAATTGAAATCTAATTTAACCATGCCATTTACTGGCTTCTAGTAGGTGCGAGATTGATGTTCTCAGATTGTTATCGAGATCAGTGACCTAGATGACACCTAAATGAAGGATTTGAATGCAATACTGATATGAAATATGAATGTAATTAATCTATATTTTTCATATTTTTTATGCAATAATAATGAAAAACTAATATGAATCTATTCTAATATGAAAATTGATATGCAATGCTAATCTTGAAATGATATGATGTGAGAATGAAAATTCTAACAATAATATGAAAGTTATGAATTTGAAATTGATCTCACAAAGCTTCGAATCCTCAAATTTATCTTTCAAGCTCCAATTGTGCAAATTCTCCAAATCTAATATGCTATGATTCCTGTAGAGTAAGTTTGCAATTTTTGAGATATATAATTATGAAGAGCTGAGCCTTGGTTTTATAGAAATCCAGGGCTTTGGAGGTGCATGAGAAAAAGCCATAAATCACTCAAATAACTCAGCTTGATTTTTGAGTTATTTTTAAATAACACATAATTAAGTCACAAAAATCATGCAAAAGCACAGTTCAACTCGAATTAGAAGTTTAGATCAACTTTAAAACTCAAAAAAATGTTGAGTTTCAAAAAGCTAACAACTTGCATTGATTTTCCAATTTGAGTTTAACTGGTCCTTGAATGTGCACATGGATAATTATGCTTTAATAAATAAATAAAGTGATTTATTCTTAACTTAACTGCTTTTTGAAATAAAATAATTAATTTATGGGTTAATTAACTATTTTATCAAACTTTTATTAAAAACTATATTATTAAATAATGACAACTTGCTTTAATTAATTAAATAAAAATTTAATCAATTATTCATAGGATATTGGATTTATTGTAAAAATTAAATAATACAATTAATAATAGATAGAATTAAATTTAATTACATAATTAAGTGGCAAGATATTAAATCTAATTAATTAAATATGAAAATATTCAATTAATCAAACTTAGGATAAATGTGATTTATCGCCAAATAATCATTAAATTAAAGATAATTAAGATAATTAGGAATATTGCTAGGAATATTCCTCGATGCAGAATTTAAGATAATCAATTAGGATTCGATGATGTTTAGATGTGCCTTAGGTTAGGACTTTGATGTCGATTTCATTTGAATTGTTGATATAGGAGATTAATGAACTTATAGCCCATTTTTGGGGTATTACATTTTGCCCCTCTTTGAATTACTGTGCAAAGCACAGTGGTTCAATGAAATTCTGTGTTTGATAGAGATATGAAACTGATTCGAAATTGATAATTGATATGAGATGGAAGCTGATTGATATTGATTTGATATGAAGATAATAGGTCCTGAATGACCAAAGATAACGTTCACTATAACAGAAAATGAACCTATGATTGTGAAAAAGTGTCAAAACACCTGATTCCAAACCTTATGATTGCGAAGAAGTGAGTGATCAGTTCTAGACTCGATTGTCTTAGTAGAACTAGTAGGTATCACATGTAAATCCTTCAATTGCCGAAGAACCAAGGAAATAACACTATGATCTGATGGTTGCAAAAACTGATATAGTTTACAAGATTAGGAGAATACCAGATTGATATGGATGGATGAATTTGACATGCCCCAAGTGATGATAGATTTGCCCCGAGCGATGAGGTCTTTTTTGATGAATCAGTAACTAGACGTGATTGTTTGTCTTGATCACTGATGAAAGATATTGACAGAAATTGATTTACAGACTTTGAATGATGTGTAATACCATGCCCCCTTTGGGATTAAAATTGAAATCTAACAAGAAAAGTCAGCATTGATAGTTTAGAAGCATGTTAATTGATTTGAGAAGTGGTTAAACACGTCCGGGAATGCATTCTGCATCGTTAGAAGGTCCCAAAAGACCAAGTTTGACTAGGTTTGACCATGAGTTGACCATGGTTGACCAAGTTGAAATTTTGATAGTTTGATGTAAGATAATTAGTTAAGTTGAATACTAGATTTCTGTGATGATCCAAGTTCGAATATGCAAGCAGTAGACCATCCTAGGCCCAAAAATTTTAAATCACGATTTTGACATATTAAATGATCTCAGATTTTAATTTTGATCCCGAAAAAGGATTCTACTTGTTGTTTCATTGGAGGAACCTTCGTGTGAGATTTAGCTCTTGTTAGATGTGAAGAATTGTTATGAAGAATTGTTTAAGCTTTGAAGTGTTTCCAAACAGTTGTGAGATATGCAAACATGCAAAATGTAAAGAGACATGCAAAATGAAATGCAACCTAAGACCTAGGACCTAGTCACTGATCATGTGTCGATTTGTTATCATCATTGAACTTTTAGGTAACTAGATAAATCAATACAATGCCCACTAGCTATGAAACCATAGACATATGAATATCAATTTGTATGCGCAAGAATCAATACAACACCCACCGGTCCAAAACAACCATGGATATATGAATATTGATTTTATTTTTAGAATGTCGGATTAGATATAAGCACCAAGGCACAAACGCCAGGATGACCTGAATATCTTGTCCATTTTGATATAGCAATTTGTATAAGCATCAAAACATGAACATTGTGATGACCTGAATACACCTTGCATTGACAAACACATCAAACAGCCAAGAGATTATTCTAAATCCAATGTGAATTACCCGTAGTGACCCTTTATCGTTCACATCCTTAGGTAAGATCGTGTTTCATAGTAGGAGAAAGAACTCACTCAAAAAGATAATAGTTAGATCAAACTTCCTTGAATTTTTTTGGGTATCAATGGTCGAGGTACGCATGGCCATCCAATTCGAGATAGAGGCTCTTACAGTTGGACACCATTTCAATCCAAAATTTCCAAAGACGTTAGATTTTCACATACAAGTAGAAGACAAAGAAAAGATTATGCCCCTAGTCATCACTCTCTAAATCCTATAAAGGACATCATCAAAGAGATCGAAGGGACACAATATGCAAAAATCTCAATGCGAATCAGTAAGCATACAAGGAGATAAAAGCATGTAAAAAATCATAGATTGTTTTCAGTTTGTTTTGATGTTTGATTGCATTGTTGTAGATGCAAAATCCTTTCTGGAGACAAGATAGACAAACTGATTGACTCGGATATAGCTTCAAAGGACTCTGGCTAGATATGACATGTCTAAGATACATGGGAGACCATAGGATATGACATTGATTGCCCCCAAGTGTTAAGCATTGATAGGATACAGACACTGGAGCTAATTGGTGGACAAACTGACTTATTGAGAACAAGAATGCAAAAACAAACCAGGAGATATGTACAAACTAAAGCAAGACTAAAAGCTAGGAAAGACCAAGATTATGCTAATAGATGGAGCATTTTGAAACAAGTGGCACCTATTTGCCAGGTTTTCACCATCTTGGTAGAGATGCTATTTTTGCTACCAAGGCGCCTGTTTCTAGGTTTTCACCATGGCAACTTTTTTTTCTTTTTTCTTTTTTTTTTGTATTTTTCATTTTTCAATTTTTTTTTGAATTTTTGATATTTTTTTATTTTTTTGTGAATCATCAAGGCACCTATTGCTAGGTTTTCACCAAGATGTTCATTTTTTCAGGACTTTTTCTAATTTTTCTAATTTTTTCAGGACATTTTACCATAGACTTAATGCCTTAGGCGTAGAATTTCTTCAGATGGAGAACATTGATTGGTTCTCAGAGCTATTGTCCTTCAGTCATTGAGAGTTGATAGGCACCAAAGCCAAAATTAGTAGTGATTACAAAGGGACCCAGCCAATTGGGTTCGAACTTTCCCTTGCGTTCTCAATGGGATTGATTTTTAGGATTTTCTCTCAAGACTAGATCGCCAACCTAAAATTCTCAGTGTCTGACTTTCTTGTTGTAGCCTCTAGACATTCTCTACTAATATACTCTAAGATGATCATACGCTGCTTGTCTGCGCTCATCTAGTAGTTCTAGTTCTTGTAACCTAGACGCTCTGTAGTCATCATCAGTTACTAGACCATGCATTCTGATTCTTAGTGATGGGATTTCAACCTCAATAGGCAGTACCACTTCAGACCCATAAACTAAAGCGAAAGGTGTAGCCCCTATAGGCATTCTGATACTTGTTCTGTAGGCCCATAGAGCTAGATTAATCATGAGATGCTAGTCTCTGCCAGTTTTGTTTACTATTATGTGCAAGATCTTTAATAGATTTTTGTTAGAAGCCTCTGCTTGGCCATTCCCTTGTGGATAGTAGATACAAGACCAATGTTGTGTGATCTTGAATTTGGCACATAGATCATCTAGGTCTTTATTCCTGAATTGCCCACTGTTATCTGTGATTATGGAATGAGGTATCCCATATCTGCATATGATATAGTTCAATATGAACATAGATATCTGTTTCCCTATTGCTTGTGTCAAAGGGACCACCTCTACCCATTTTGTAAAATAATCTGTGGCTGTGATTATATGGGTATGTCCGTTAGAAGAATGAGGAGGAATCATCCCGATAAGATCAAATGCCCATTGATGGAAAGGCCATTGTGTTGTAAAGGGGATTAGATCCCTCCCTAGAGCATGAATTAGGTTGCCATGTACTTGACACTTTTGACCACTCTTAGCAAATTTGATAGCCTCTTTCTCCATTTCAGGCCAATAGTACCCAGCCCTAATAAGTTTTCAAGCTAGTGTTAAACCATTCGAGTGTGACCAACAAATACCATCATGGACTTCCTATAATGCATGTTGAGACTCTTCCCATTCTAAACATCTAAGTAGCGTACCATCTAGACCTCATTTGTATAGATCATGACCAATGATGACATATTAGGAGGCATTACGGATAAGGTATCTCTTTTCATGGCGGTTGAAGGTATCGGGCATGATTTGGTCTTGGAGATAGGAAAATAGGTTTTTATATCAAGATGAATCATGACCTACAACAGTGCAGATCATGCGGGTTTCAGGGGAGTCATATGCAAGATAAGATAGTGCTTCCACTAGGAACTCGTAGCGTAGCTCATGTTCAGGCTACTGTAATAAAGTAGATAGGGTTTCCATTGCATCGGTAGCCTTGTTCTCTGTTCTAGGAATTTTCTCAAATTTGATAGATATGAAATATTTCTTAAGATCATCTACCATTCTCTTGTAAGGAATGAGTTTTTCATCTTTATTTTGGTACACATCATTAACTTGATGAATAAAAATTTGAGAGTCTCCATGAATGTGTAGCTCTGTTACTCTCCATTCAATTTCTACTTTCATACCATTAAAAAGGGCTTCATATTCCACAATATTGTTTGTCTAAGGGAACTTCAGTCTGAATGCTTTTGGGATGGAGTATCCTTGAGGATTTATGAACAATATGCCTTCTCCCAATCCATTCTGTGTATAGGATCCATCAAAGAACAATTGCCATTCTCTAGAAGATAGGTGTATAATAGAGGAGTCTGGAAATTCCATTTGCATTGGTGTGTCATCAAACATGGGTGCATCTGCTAGTTGATCAACAATATAACTTGACCTTTTATAGCTTTTCTATCAACATATTCAATGTCAAATTCGCTTAGAAGCATGACCCATTTAGCCAGTCTACCTGTGAGGGCAGCCTTGCTTAGTAGGTATTTTAGTGGATCAATTTTTGCTACTAGATGCATGGTATGAGCTAACATATAGTGTCTCAGTTTTTGTGATGCAAAGATCACAATGAGACAAGCTTTCTCAATCATAGAATAGTTCTTTTCATACACCACCAATGTTTTGCTTATATAATAAATGGCTCTTTCCTTTTTCTCTTCATCATGTTGTACTAGCAATGCCCCCAGTGATGTGGCTGTTGTGGAGACATATAAGATCAATGGCTTCCCATGAATAGGAGGCATCAAGATAGGTGGATTTGATAGATACTTCTTGATATGGTTAAATTTGTTCTCACATTCTTCATTCCATGCAAAGGTCACACCTTTATGTAATGTTTTTGTAAAGGGCTGTGATATGTCCGCTAGCTGTGATATGAATCTTCTAATAGATTGAACTCTTCCTTACAACATCCTCATTTGACTGATATTCATGGGAGGTTTCATCTCTATTATAGCCTTGAATTTAGCTGGATCAACTTCAATGCCCTTCTTTGAAATTATGTATCCTAAGAGCTTTCCAGAAGTGATACCAAAAGCACACTTCTTAGGATTTAGTCAGAGACTAAAATTTTCCATTCTATCTAGGATCATGCTCAAGTCCTTTAGATGTTCAGTTCTGATAATAGATTTTGCTAAAGTATCATCAACATAATCTTCCATAGTTTGATGCATCAGGTCATGGAAAATAGATGTCATTGCTCTTTGATATGTAGCTCCAGCATTTTTAAGCCCAAATGGCATGACATTCCAACAGAAGGTGCCCCATGCACATGTGAAAGCAATTTTCTCTTGGTCCTCTAGAGAAATTTTTATTTGGTTATATCCAGAGAAACCATCCATTAAGGAATACATCTCGAAACCCATAGTCATGTCCACTATCATATCAATGTTAGGTAGTGGAAAATCATCCTTAGGGCATGCTCTATTCACATCTCGAAAGTCTGTGCACACTCTGATTGAGCCATCTAGTTTAGAAATAGGTAAAATATTAGAGATCCACTCTACATAGTCAATAACTTGGATGAATCCAGCATTTAGGAGCTTCTCTAATTCAGCTTTTACCAAGAGTGCAACATGAGGATGCATCTTTCTCAATTTTTGCTTGACAGGTTTGACATTTGGAGCAATAGATAAATCATGCATTATAAGATTGGTATCCAATCCTAGCATATCTGAATATTTCCATGCAAAGTTGATCTTCTTCTTTGTTAGGAATGTTGTAAATTTTTGCTTCTCTTCTTCTGATAATGATTGTGCTACATGTACCAATTGTGGTTCCTTGGTTGTACCCAAATTGATGGATTGAGTGGGCTCAATTAGAACTGGAGATCTGTCATGTAAATGACTTGGAAGGACATCAAATATATCATCCTTAGGCACCTTAGAGAGGTTTTCACCTTTGGATATGTCTTTTATTTTTACTTTTGTAGGTTCTGAGACTGCCACAAAGTGGTTTTCACCCTCAGAACTCTTTTTTTTTTTCTTTTTTTTCTTGTTTTTCAAACTAAGATATTTGATGTCTGACTCAGTCATGCTGACACTCGGTTCACTGATGGAAGTACTCATAGGCTCAACTACATTAAGGTAGCAAGAAAGGGCATAGTCATTCAGGAAGGTATAAATACCATGGCTCAGATTCATGGAGGTTTGATCAATAAGTTTTGGATATTTGATAGTCAAAGTAGGGAAAGATTGGGAGATAGTGTTTACGGATATGGATCTTTCATCATTGGTCCTAACTTGACACTTGAGTTCAAAAGTGATACTACAACTTAAGACATTCAATACATGAATAGGCTCAATGTCATCGTGGGAGTCCAATTCAGCCATAGGTGGATCAAACCTGATAGGTTCATCTTTTCACTCTAGACTTACGTTGGTTTGAGGTGCATATTGGTGAATAACATCAACATGTTTCTCTATGATAAGCTCATCTTCATCTAGTTCTGGAATGGCTCCCCATTCATAGTCATTTGATTCAGCTTCTGATTCAGGATCTCTAGGAAATCTTAGAACATGAGTAAAGTCAAGGTGAATACCCCAAGAAGGGTTACCCTCAGATTCTGATTTGTATTCATACTCATGAGAATCTATCTCAGAATCACTACCACTTCCCTCTTCTTGATTATTATTGAGATTAGCTGGTTCTTGTGTTGCAAATATCTCTTGATTGATAGTAGGTTCTTGTGTTTCTACTACATTAATGCTTTTGATAGGATCATCTTTATCATCAAGAAGGTCTTTGATCTCCTTAGGAAATTCTTCATAGGGGATGAGTTCTAAACTATCTGAATCACTATCAGATGGTTCTGTTTCTTCTTTCTTAAGAAGAGGTTCCCCTGGTGTGATCTACTCTATGACATGAGAGCAATTACCTTTGAGGTGATAGGGTTTCTTCTTAAAGCCTAAGCCAACTTTGTTTTTATTTTCTCTACCAGTATGTGGGAGAGGTACCTCAAGACCTTTTCCTTTGATTCCTATAGGTCCTTTACCTAAATATCCCATCTTAGCTATTAATTTATCTCCTAGACCATATGACTTGGAAGGGAGTTTGGAGATTGCAGAGTCACCAGTTTGAACAACTTGAGATTTAGGTTCATCTTTGTACAACCATGATAGCACAGCCTCATCCTCTTCAAATTTTTTCTTGGATACTTGTTCTGCTATAAAATTCTTTTTATATGCTTCAAGAGGTTCTTTAGAGCCTGGTTTGGATTGTTTCAAAGATTGCCCATAAGACTTAGGTGAGATAAGGAGAGATTTCAAAGATAAGACTAGCTTGATAGTATATTCTCCCATACTATTTTCTTTGATATTAACCTCTTTTGCAAGATCTTCCATTTTAGATGTGGATGCTTCTTTAGTTGGTTCAATAGAAGATTCTCTATTATTAGGTACAAGCTTGTCTACACTTTCCTTCAAGGTGTTACAAGTTGTATTCAGATCTGCAGGGATAGTAACCTCTACTCCTTCATAAGGAAACTTCAAAGATTGATGGTATGCAAAAGGAATAGCTTGCATTTCATGTATCCATGGTCTCCCTAGAAGGACGTTGTAGGTCAAAGGTAGATCAAGCACTTGACAAATGGTATCTTTGATAACTAGACCCACTCTAATAGGTAAGATAATGGTGCCTTTAAAAGATCTTTCTTGTTCATCATAAGCCTTGATAGTTATTTTCTTTCTAGGATCAATAGCCAATTCTGAAAATCCCAATTGTGTGATCAAGTTGTAAGAACAAATGTTTAGGCCAATGCCCCCATCTATCAACACACATTTGACTCTATGGTTCTAGATCAAGACTTCTATATGCAAAGGCTTATTATGTGGGTGACTCAAGGAGTTGTCATCTTCCTCTGAAAAGGAGATATATTGTGGAGATGTAAGATGTCCAACCATAGTTTGGAACCTATCTAAATCAAGGTCATCAGGAACATTGGAACCGAGAAAAGCTTTATCGAGAATGGCTCTATGAGCTGGAGATATTTGAAGCAACTCAAACATGGAGATTTTTGCATTAGTGTGCTAGAGTTGTTGAACAATGCTATAAGACATAGGCCTTGTATCCTTTGGATTGGAAGATTTGGAAGCGGCCTTCTATTTAGAAGCAAATGAAAGATTGAAGGGCACCTTAGGGACATTTGATGAATTTGGAATTTGTCCTTTCAGATGCATTTGAGCTTGTGATTGAGTAACAACATTATCTGAAGAATGATCTTTGTCTCTTCATACAATTGTGATGACATTGCAACTTTCAGAGAGACATGGTTCAACCATATTGATGACAGCATTATTTCCAGGGTAGGCATAGTTGACTTTTGCCCCCATATTAGGTTGAGAAGTTGAAACTTCTTGACCATGTTTCAGAAATGGTTTTGTGAATGCTGTATGATTGTGATTGCTTTTGGGATTGTCAATTGTGATGTCTCCACTATCGATCAGATCTTGAATGGTATGCTTCAAGTGGTAGCAACTACTAGTTTTGTGACCTTTACTCCGATGGAAATCATGAAATTCATTTTCCTTCCACCATATTGGTTTAGGGTCCTGAGCATTCAGTCAGATTGGTGGTAAAGAGATGATGTTATCAGCCAGTAGATTTTTCATAGTTGATTTTAAAGACTCTCCTAGAGGAGTAAATTTTTTATGTTTATCCCATTTTTTGTATTCTGGCTTCCCTTGAGATGGTCTGAAGCTTTAATGGCTTGAGTTCCAAGAGTGAGATTATAGGCTGGTGCCTTTGATGGGGCATGGATAGTGTCAACAATGCCATCTATAACAATGCCTTTGTTCTTGTTCCAATTTTTGTTCTTGTCTTTAGAACTGGATCCAGAATCGTACTTGTCTTTTTGAAGTGTGATTTCTCTTTTTTTTACAAGCACTTTTTTGATTTTGATAGCATTATACACCATCTTATCAAAAGATGTATCATCTTGCATTTGTAAGGGATAATTGATTTCTAGAACAAGGTTATTGATAAAGATT
Organism: Chamaecyparis obtusa; assembly: GCA_027943335.1. Taxonomy (NCBI): domain Eukaryota; kingdom Viridiplantae; phylum Streptophyta; class Pinopsida; order Cupressales; family Cupressaceae; genus Chamaecyparis; species Chamaecyparis obtusa. The sequence goes on along the minus strand of BSBK01006104.1, from coordinate 29,858 downwards.
TCAAGTTTCTCCATTTTGGGAATTGGTCTAGCATATAGAGAGAACTTCTTTCGCCACCTCTTGAGGAAAGTTAGGAATGATTCTCCTGGATATTGCTTGAGATTAAAAATATCAATCATGGTGACTGGGTGTTGAATATTGTAGGAGTATTTCTGGTAGAATAATTTAATCAATTTCTCAAATGTCTTGATCCTAGGAGGCAATCTTGAAAACCACTAAATGGATGCTCCTCCCAGAGATCTGGGAAAATGATACATCAGATAGGTCAATTCATGCATGAATTCCATGGATTGTGTATAGAACTCTCTAACATGATCTTGAGGATTAGAGTGTCCATCATACTTATCATACTTTGGCATCTCCACTCTTTTTGGAAATGGTGGCATATACAAGTTTTTGTCAAAAGGAAAAGGGCATAGAGCTTCCATGGAGAACTCTTTGGGTTCCTTTTCTTTCTCAAGCCTATTAAATTTGACTTTTGAAGCATGTATCTATTTCGTCATAGCTATGAGTGGAGTTTCTTCCTCATGCGTAATGATATCTTCAACATTAAAGTTGGGAGGAAGTTTAGCTCCTTGATGAGCTAGTTGTAAAAAGTATGCTTCTCTATCTTCTTTCAAGAAATGCTTCATCATTCATTTGAAGTTATCATCATTTTGATATTGAGCAATTTCTTTAGGTGTGGGTTCCTAATCTACCCCATGTTGAGATTGAGCTCTTTGAGAGCCAAAATTTGTCCCTACTTGAGACATGGTAGGAGTTTGTGGACTCCCTGGATTAGATTGATGAGGGGTATGTTGAGTACCTCCATGAGTTGATGGAGGGGGTATGTAACTAGATTTCAATCGATAGTTTCCAAGACCATCATCCTCGTAAAGACCAGAATTGATGAGTTGCTCAAGAGTCAGAGTTTGGGTAGTGGTGATAGATTTCTTGTGAGAGGAAGCTCTAGTCTCCACCATCAACTTTGAGTGAAACAAAAGAATAAGATTCAGATAACTAAAGAATGAATTGAATCAAGATGATCAAATGATGCAACCTTGTCAAGGTTTGATTGATTTGAAGATTTGATTAGACATGGATGAAGGATACTGTGCCCTAGATGTATGGGTAGGTTCCCAAAAGATAGTGGACAAGATATCACAACACTTAGTCATTTTGATGATTAATTGAAGATTGATAGTTATGACAAGGTTTTGACATAGGATGATAAGGACTCAAATCAATTAAATAGAAGGTTGAATTAAATTCAAAAGGCCACTTTAGGAAAATGATTGGACTCTTAATAGCTACTGCTCTGTTCCTGACACAGTGATTCATTCGACAGATTCTGAAATTAGGCTGAAAAAGCTAAATATCTGGCAATTTTGACAATTTTTTTGACAACTTTCAAAAAATTTCAAAATGACACTCCGTAGACTCATACGATAGTGGGTATGCTATGAAATGATAGTTGAAAAACTCATACGGAAATTGTAAGCAAGATTTTGTCTCTTAGAATTTTCTGGCATCAAAACTTGTACGACACTAGGTTGGTTATCATACAATAGTTGGGTATCAATGAAATGACAGTTGAAAATCTCATACGATAGTTGGGTAGCAATGAAATGACAGTTGACAATATCATATGATAGTTGCAATATTTTGACTTTGAGAATTTTCTGGCATGAAAACTCATATGACAGTGGGTTTGTTACCAAACGATAGTTGAAACCTGATGTTGAAACTCGTACAACACTGGGTGTTTGATGAAATGATGATCTAGCCTCCAAATGATAGTGGGTGCCTGATGAAATGACACTTGATAAAATTTCGTATGACAGTGGGTTCAAAATCATACAACTCTTGTCAGAAACTCGTACGAAGATTGTACGGACAAAAAATAAAAATCATATTTTTGCATAGAAACCAAGGAGAAAAAGATAGAAATTGATAGAATTGAATTGGAAACCCATTTCAGGGCCCCACGGTGGGTGCCAGAAATGTGTGTGTGAAAATTGTACCTGATCTGGAGACACAACACTTCAGTAAAACATTAGAGGTTAGCTATAATCAAAATCATGCAAAATTGAAATCTAATTTAACCAAGTGATTTACTGCCTTCTAGTAGGTGCGAGATTGATGTTCTCAGATTGTTATTGAGATCAGTCACCTAGATGACACCTAAATGAAGGATTTGAATGCAATACTGATATGAAATATGAATGCAATTAATCTATATTTTTGATATTTTTTATGCAATAATAATGAAAAACTGATATGAATCTATGCTAATATGAAAATTGATATGCAATGCTAATCTTGAAATGATATGATATGAGAATGAAAATTCTAACAATAATATGAAAGCTATGAATTTGAAATTGATCTCACAAAGCTTTGAATCCTCAAATTTATCTTTCAAGCTCCAATTGTGCAAATTCTCCAAATCTGATATGCTATGATTCCTGTAGAGTAAGTTTGCAATTTTTGAGATATATAATTATGAAGAGCTGAGCCTTGGTTTTATAGAAATTCAGGGCTTTGGAGGTGCATGAGAAAAATTCATAAATCACTCAAATAACTCAGCTTAATTTTTGAGTTATTTTTAAATAATAGATAATTAAGTCACAAAAATCATGCAAAAGCACAACTCAACTCGAATTAGAAGTTTAGATCAACTTTAAAACTCAAAAAGATGTTGAGTTTCAAAAAGCTAACAACTTGCATTGATTTTTCAATTTGAGTTTAACTGGTCCTTGAATGTGCACATGGATAATTATGATTTAACAAATAAATAAAGTGATTTATTCTCAACTTAACTGCTTTTTGAAATAAAATAATTAATTTATGGGTTAATTAACTATTTTATCAAACTTTTATTAAAAACTATATTATTAAATAATGACAACTTGCTTTAATTAATTAAATAAGAATTTAATCATTTATTCATAGGATATTGGATTTATTGTCAAAATTAAATAATACAATTAATAATAGATAGAATTAAATTTAATTACATAATTAAGTGGCAAGATATTAAATCTAATTAATTGAATATGAAAATATTCAATTAATCAAACTTAGGATAAATGTGATTTATCACCAAATAATCACTAAATTAAAGATAATTAAGATAATTAGGAATATTGCTAGGAATATTCCCTGATGCATAATTTAAGATCATCAATTAGGATTCGATGATGTTTAGATGTGCCTTAGGTTAGGACTTTGATGTCAATTTCGTTTGAATTGTTGATATAGGAGATTAATGAACTTATAGCCCATTTTTGGGGTATTACAGATGCCACCATGGTAACTTATGATCATGGTCCCATTAGTGAGTTGGAGAAGATGGAGAAGCTTCAATATGCATTATGCACCCATCTCCAGATAGTTAACTATCTGATAACCTTTTGGAAGAAAGAGATCCAGAACCTCAAGATTGCATATCCAGATTCCCAAAATGAGTATGTATATACAATTTTTTTATACACCTTTATCATTAATGTCAAAGGGGGAGTTGAGTATAGAATATGGAGTAGATATATGTATAGGGAGATATAAGATTATGTATAGAACACAAAAGTTTTTGTGTAAAGGAACAGTTAGCAACTTGGCCATATTCCTTTGTTGCCATCAATGACAAAGTGGGAGATTATTGGCAAGTTGTCTATACTAAAGTATATGACTAGACATAGTGTTTTCATTATGGAAACAAAGTCATATAATAGTTTGGGGTCAGTGCACCAAATGAGTAGATCAGAAATCAGCTAAGTGTTGAAGACTGGATAGTGTACAGAGTTCCTATAGCTCAGAGCATTGGCACACATGTGTATGGATGAATTATGGTATGTTCCCTAGAAGTTAATTTTGTTAGACTATAATTATCTTATTCTATGAGTGCATAAGTAGATATGCAAAGATGTGAAAGTTATAGTCAGTTGAAGTTGCACAACCAGTGTGTGCCAGCAAAGAATAGAGCATAAAGCTGACAGTTAGCATTTTGGTTTCCAATTATAATTTAATGTTGTAAAGGCCATGCACCCATTGTATTTATGTTTCCAACATGTTTATATGTACAATTGTAAGCACGCTTAAGCCAATTCATTTGGAAGCTTTATTTGTGATGAAGGGTGCTCCCCTTAATACCACAAACGCATAACAGAAATAGAGAAACAACAACAATATGCAAGAATAGAAAATTGGCTTCTTATTATCTCCACAAATGTGGAATTACAAACTTTCAGAATTACAATATGCAAAGCCCCATGGGCATTCCCTTACAATATTTGGTAGGACAAAGCCTCGAATTATTGCCCAGATCTACTACCCATAACTATTCTGAACTGCCTAAGACAATAATACAGCCTTCCTTATATAGGCAATTTTTCCACCGCCTGGGAAGGTTCCAGAATTTTAGCCAATAAGGCCGACCAAACTTAGAATTATTTTATTTTACATTTTATTACATCATAGTCAGCTCAAGATAACCTTTGAAACTCGAACAAAAATTTTGAAGAAAATTATTTTCTGCCATTTCAGGTAACCCAACTTCCGAAGACCATAAGTCATCACCAGTTGACCCGATCGGCTGTTATAACCCCATTTCGGAAACGCCACGAAGTGCTCTACAGGCTTGACTAGTGCAAACATTCATCACCCAAATTTTTAACCTCATTTGGGGCCTCTAAAGCCTTCAAAACTGAGTTCAAAGTTTCTGTACCCTGCTGCCAATACCGAAAATCTTCAATATCTTCCAATGTACACTTGACCTGGCAATGAAACTTTACTGGCAGACTTATATGACCAAAATGAACCTCCAAGAAAGAAATAAGATCATTCTGAGCACATACCAAAATTACCAAAAATAGTAACTTTCCACAAATAGCAGCTCTGCACAAGATAGCCCTTATTGAATTCAAAAAAATAGAAATATTTTTGGGTGATGCAAGATTGCTCTTACACCCAGGATGCTCCTGCATCAGACACCCAGGGTAATTTGAGAAGTGACCCTGTCACGCCTCAGGTGTGCAGAGGAAAACCAAGATGGTTAACCTCCTCCTTTATTAGCCATGATGAATCTTCAATAGGTCGTCCTTTCCATTTGACCAAATACTCTTCATATGTCATGTTCCTTGTGCTTCTGCCAACACGACTGTCCAGTATGTCTTCAATCTCCTTGATATCTGAACTGGTTGCTGGAATACTCCACTGTGCTCCTACAACCTCATCTTCAACACCTCCTTCATGATACTCTGTCAAATCTGAAATGTTAAACACTGGTGAAATATTCAGCTCAGTAGGCAATTCTACCTCATATGCATTTCCTGAATCATGTTTCTTCAATATCTTACATGGCCCAAACTTCTTCATTTGTAGCTTGTTATATGTACCAACCGGAAATCACTCCTTCTGCAAATGAACCATGATTTCATCACCAACCTGAAATTATTTATACCTCCTTTTCTCATCTGCCTTAGCCTTATACTGTGTGTTCATCTTGGTAATATGCTTCCTCACCTCCCCATGGATGTTCTTCAAGTGTTCTGCAAAATCCTCAGCTTCAGCACTACTTATTTCTCCTTTATCTATCTTCCTTAATTCATATGCATTTCTTGGACTACTTCCATATACAATCTGGAATGGTGATTTACCAGTGCTCCTATTGACAGAATTATTGTATGCAAATTCTACCTGTGGTAAAATCAAATCCCATCCTGTTGGCTTATCTCCAACCAAACATCTCAGCAAATTTCCCAAACTCCTATTCACCACCTCTGTCTGTCCATCAGTCTGTGGATGATGTGATGAACTGAACTTCAAATCTATCTTTAACTTCTTCCACAATGTACGCCAGAAATATCCAACAAACTTAGTGTCCCGATCTGAAACTATGGTCTTTGGCAAACCATGAAGTCTCACTACTTCTCTGAAAAACAATTCTGCTATATGAACAACATCATTAGTCTTCTTGCAGGGAATGAAATGTGCCATCTTTAAAAATCTATCAACCACCACAAAAATTGAATCATGTCCCCGCTGAGTCCTCGGTAAACCAAGAACAAAGTCCATACTGATATCCTCCCAAGGCTTCTCCAGTATAGGTAATGGTTGATATAGCCCTGTATTCTGCTTCACTCCTTTCGCCATCTGACATACTCTGCAACTCTGTACAAACTTCTTCACATCTTGCTGCAACTGTGGCCAATAATAATTCTCACTAACCAAACCAAGGGTTTTATCATGACCAAAATGTCCAGCCAATCCTCCGCTATGCTTCTCCTTGATGAGATTCTCCCTCATAGAACTTCATGGAATGCACAACTGACTCCCTCTGAATAGCATATCATCTTGGATGATAAAATCCAGCCATTTCATCTTGTCTAGAGTAACAGGTTCTATACAAGCTTTCCAAGCTTCACCAAAATCAGGATCCTCTGGATACAAATTCTTGAGTTCCTTAAACCCAATCACTTCAATATGCATTTCTGTCAGCAATAGTTGCCTTCTGCTAAGAGCATCTACAACCCTATTAGACTTTCCACTCCTGTGTTTCAAAACAAATGTATAACTCTGCAAAAGCTCAACCCATTTCAAATGCCTTTGATTCAATTTTCCTTGACTATTCAAATATTGCAAAGCTTGATGATCAGTATACAAAACAAACTCCTTAGGAAGCAGATAGTGCCTCCATTTTTTCAATGCCTGAACCATAGCATAAAATTGCTGATCATAAACAGAATATTTTCTCTTGGCATCATTTAATTTCTCACTAAAATAAGCAACAAGTTTACCTTCTTGGCTCATAACAGCTCCTATTGCAGTACCACTAGCATCACAATCTACTTGAAATACCTTATTAAAATCTAGAAGTGCTAAAACTGGTTGTTCTATAACTTTTTGTTTCAACAATTGAAAACTCTTTTCTGCCCCATTAGTCCACTTAAACTCTTTTCTATCCCCTCTCATTGTTTCAGTCAAGGGTCCACAAATACTGCTAAAATTTCTGATAAACTTTCTGTAAAAGCTAGCTAGACCATGAAAAGATCTTACCTCGGTAGCACTCCTTAGAGTAGGCCATTCAAGGATAGCTTGTACCTTCTCTGGGTCCATTTTTAGACCTTCTGGTGAAACTACAAATCCCAAATACACTAACTCTTTCTTCACAAAACTGCACTTCTTCAAATTAATCAACAATTTCTCTTCTCTCAGCTTCTCAAATACCATATGAATATGCATCATATGCTCATCCAATGTCTTACTAAAGATCAAAATATCATCTAGGTAAACAATGACAAACTTACCCTGAAATTCTTTCAGAACCTTGTTCATGAGCCACATGAAAGTGCTCGGTGCATTGGTTAGCCCAAAAGGCATGACTAACCACTCATACATTCCTTCCTTTGTCTTGAAGGCAGTCTTCCATTCATCTCCCTCCCTGATCCGAATCTGATGATATCCACTTTTCAGATCTATCTTTGAAAAATACACAGCTCCACTCAAACAGTCCATAATATCATCCATTCGTGGCAATGGAAAGCTGTACTTGATTGTGATCTTGTTTATTGCTCTGGAATCTATACACATCCTCCACTCTCTATTCTTCTTTGGTGCTAATACCGTAGGTACAGCACAAGGACTCAGACTCTCTTGAATCAACCCCTTCTGCAATAACTCATGTACTTGTCTGTTCAACTCTTCACTTTCTGCTGGTGTCATTCTATGTGCTGCCTTGTTTAGCAAACTGGCTCCTGGAATCAAATCCATCTAATGACTGATCTTCCTTACCGGTGGTAATCCATCAGGTACATTATCAGATACAATATCCTGAAACTCATTCAACAAATCTGCAACCTCTACAGGTACATCCTCTACTTCTTCTTTACCAACTTTTGGAATTAAAGAAAAACACACATGCTCATGCCTCATACCATCTAGGAATTTTCTTCCATCAACAAATGTTTTTCTTGCATTACCACATACCTTTTCTTCAGTCTCCTTCAATGGTTTTAGCTTATGCCGCACTCCATCCTTTGTTAGGGAATAGGTATTCCCACGACCATCATGTACAGCACATCTGTCAAACTGCCATGGTCTACCCAACAACATATGACATGCATCCATAGATATGATATCACACAATACCTCATCTTGGTATTTGCCAATCTTGAACTTCACCAAGCATTGGTCATTGACCATGACCTTATGGTCATCCTGTACCCAGGCAATCTGATATGGATGTGGGTGTTTCTGTCTCTTGAGCTTCAACTTTGTCACCATCTCTTCTGACACCAAATTGTCAGTGCTTCCACTATCAATAATCACATCACAACATTTACCTTCACACTTGCACCTGGTGCGAAACAGGCTCCTCCTTTGCTCAGGTTCATTCTCACCACTCAACAGGACTCTTCTATTAATCAACGTTTCTCCTCTTTCAGCATCTTCAGAATTTGATGATCTGGCATCTTCATCTACATGTGCAACTCTGGCCTGGCCTTCATTTCTCCTATCTATTCTGCCTTGGCGCTGAGGACATTCAAATGCCTTATGACCTTCTTCTCCACAGTGAAAACATGTTCCACGGAAACCACCTCTTCCAGATCCTTGTCCTCTTCCTCTTCCTCTTTGATCTCTATTATTCTGATCCTGGAAGCGATTGGAATTATTTCCTCGCTGATTCTAACTGCTACTAGCCTCATCCTTCTTTTTCGGATCTTCATTTTGACCACCATATGATCGTCCACCGTGACCTCTTCCGTGTTGTCTACTCTCAAACTTCTTATTCAGCTTTTCTTCTACTTTTAGGGCAAACTGGTATGCCTCTTCAATATTGTTCATTCGAACCAGATTCAGCTCCTCCTGAATGCTCGGCCTTAACCCATTAAGGTATCGGGAAACTTTCTCCTTATCAGCTTCTACATGGCCTGTTCTGATGAGAAGTCGATAGAACTCCTCTGTATACTCCTGAATAGATCTTCCTGCTTGCTTCAAACTCTGCATTTTCTTCAGTAGGTCAAGCTCATAATCAACAGGAATGAACTGTTGCTTCAATTTATCCACCATCCGATCCCATCTCGTGATTTTCTCCTTTCCCCTTCTATTTTGCTCCAACTGAATCTCTTGCCACCATATCTTCGCATGACCTTTCAGTCTGGCCTTCACAAATTTGACCCTATCAGGATCCTCAACATCTTCATAGTCAAAATATTCCTCACATTCATTGATCCAGTCGATCAATTCCTCTGGGTTAAGATTTTCTAGAAAATGTAGGAACCTCAATCTTAGGTCTTTTCCCAATCTTGGAAATCACCCGAAAAAGACTTTCTTCCTCCTGGTTCACAATTTCAACTTCTCCTTCTTGATTTTCTTCTTCGGCTTCATCCTCGCTTTCGTCTCTGACATTAAGATTCATTCCTCTATGAATCTCTTCTTGCAATGCTTGCACTTGTCTCTGCAGCTCTCTAACCTCAGGTGTCACAGCACCAGCTCTTCCGCCACGTTCTCTTCATTGAGGCATTTTCGCGATGCGCGCTGAAACCCTAACCACGGTCTTGGTGCAAACTACCTCACAGTCGGTGATCTATTTACACACTCAAGAAAACCTGCTCTGATACCACTTGATGGAGGGTGCTCCCCTTAATACCACAAACGCATAACAGAAATAGAGAAACAACAACAATATGCAAGAACAGAAAAGTGGCTTCTTATTATCTCCACAAATGTGGAATTACAAACTTTCAGAATTACAATATGCAAAGCCGCATGGGCATTCCCTTACAATATTCGGTAGGACAAAGCCTCAAATTATTTCCCAGATCTACTACCCATAACTATTCTGAACTGCCTAAGACAATAATACAGCCTTCCTTATATAGGCAATTTTTCCACCGCCTGGGAAGGTTCCAGAATTTTAGCCAATAAGGCCCACCAAACTTAGAATTATTTTATTTTACATTTTATTACATCATAGTCAGCTCAAGATAACCTTTGAAACCCGAACAGAAATTTTGAAGAAAATTATTTTCTGTCATTTCAGGTGACCCAACTTCCGAAGACCATAAGTCATCACCAGTTGACCCGATCGGCTATTATAACCCCATTTTGGAAACGCCACAAAGTGCTCTACAGGCTTGACTGGTGCAAGCGCCCGTCACCCAAATTTTTGACCTCATCCGGGGCCTCTAAAGCTTTTAAAACTGAGTTCAAAGTTTCTGTACCCTGCTGCCAATACCGAAAATCTTCAATATCTTCCAATGTACACTTGACCTGGCAATGAAACTTTACTGGCAGACTTATATGACCAAAATGAACCTCCAAGAAAAAAATCAAATCATTCTAAGCACATACGAAAATTACCAAAAATAGTAACTTTCCACAAATAGCAGCTCTGCACAAGATAGCCCTTATTGAATTCAAAAAAATAGAAATATTTTTGGGTGATGCAAGATTGCTCTTACACCCAGGATGCTCCTGCATCAATTTGTAATTAGTTATAGGGTTGACCTAATTATTTTATTTGTATGAGCGTATAAATATAAAATGCATCCATTGTATTTGGCATGGAAGTTGTAATAGAGTTGTGAGAAGTAGAGAAGATGTATGTGAAGATAGCATAAGATGTATTAGAGCTTTGCAAGAGCTTAAAGCATCAATGCATCAAAGGAATTGACCTGACAAGTAGTGTCACAGTGATATTTCCCCAGCAGATATAGTGTATATCTGAAATTAGAAGGTTGTATCCTTAACCATTTGAGCAGTGAGCTCTAGGAAAGTGAGTCCACTCTGCTAACAGTGATCATTGTAAAAGACTCCTAATAGGGTCCGACCCTTAACAAGGTCTACTGTACTTAAAGCATTGTAAATATACTCCTAACAAGGTAAAGGATCTTCTAGCAAGGATCACTAAACACTAGTACAAAATATTAGTGGGTGTCAATTCCCACTGGGGTTTTTACCTATTTGGGTTTCCCTATAACCATATTAGTGTCATGTGTTGATTTCATGTTTCATGTTTATGTGAATGTTTAATCTAGTACTTAAGCATTTATATTTCAGTATAAAGATTAAAGTGAAAAGTTAAAATACAGTGAAGACTGATTCACCCCCCCCACTCAGTATTCCCATCCCTAATAGATAATGTGTCTACTGGACAAAATAAACCAAGGGGAATAGATGAAAAGGCTATAGTTGTTATTGAAAAAGAGCCTGAGAAGAAAAAGAAGAAGAGTAAAGGAAAAGGGTCGCTCACTCTAGATGAAGTGATTATAATACCAAAGTGTGACCCGAGGACCCTTAGCCCCAAGGAATTGAGAAATTATGGGGAATTATGTACAAGAAAAGCAGCACAAGAGAAGTTAAAGAAAGAGACTAAATGCAAAGAAATATCAATGGATGTGAGGGATATCTTACAATAGGTAGTACCTAAAGAGAACATTGATGAAGATACCCCTATTATAGATCAACTTCCTATACTTACTGAGAAGATAAAATCCCCAAACATTGATGCTAACAAGTGAATTGAAGAAAGAGAAGAATCCAAGATTCAAAACAAACTTGCTGAGAGAATCAGCCAAGAAGTGCCAGTTAACAAGGTAATGATTTCAGAGGTAATAACTGAGATCAGTCTATTACTCATTCCATTTTTTAGATCTTGTTAAAGTTATGCACTATCAAAACATTCACTACTGAGATCGATGAAAAGATAAAATCACTTGAAAAAGAAATCATAGTTAGTGCAAATGCTTATACAACTGAGCCACAAGCTTTCTCAAAGCATATACTTAGAGTTTAAGAACTCAGGCAGTTGATAGCTGATCTCAAGAAACAAGAAGAGAGGATAAATGATCAGGTTACTGAGTTGCAGATAGAACTCCTTCCATACCTAAATTTTTTTGACAAACATATTGTCAAAGTGAAACAACTTGTATGCAAAATATGTAACTTTTTGTCTAAGTATACTACACATTACCGAAGCATGCACCTGTTGGACACTACAATTGGAACAATTGTTGTATTGTCATTGATGTCAAACCTTAATTGGTAAGACTGTTGCTACTTAGGAAAGTACTATATCTATTTGAGTGTTGCAAAGAGGGCTAAGAAAGGTTGGTAACAATAGCACCTAGGGAAAGGTTGAGTTATCTTGATACTACAAAGTGTACTTGACAATGTTGCACAATGATGAGACAATGTATTGTTTATCTTAGTAAGATTGAAGACTAAACTGGTAGGCTTAACTAAGCAAAGAATGGAAAAATTATGTTTAAGCTGAGAGATGTTAGTGTCAACTGAGTTAGTGTATGCCGAGCAAAATTTTAGTGTCGACCAAGCATCAGTAAATTGTCAAGGAAGATAGTGTAAGCTGAGGAAATAGTTTTAATAATGACTAAGATTTCTAATGAAGACCAAGTGGACAATCATAGTATTGATTGAGCATCAACAATTTTATATTTGAAGAGAATTTAGTTTTGGAGCTGACATTGTTGAATTTTTGGATTATGTAAAATGTTTTGACTTTATTTATTGATTGTTTGGAAGCATTAAATGCATTGTAAAACATTTTATTGCAAATCTCTAAGAGATTTGAGATGATTCTAGAAAAGGAGCCAAAGAACATGAAGCGGGTAGATTCAATGAATCTGACCTAACCCTAAGATCTACGAATGAGATTGAGTGGCAAAAGATGAGTTAACCTAATTGAGGAAAATATAAGGGACCTGAACATTTTGATGTGTGTGCATGGGTGAATAGAGGATGCTAGAAGAGAAAAGTTTATTAACTAAATAAGCAGAAAAGGCTGAAGGTAATAGTGGTGGTTGCTTGAAGAAAAGTTCTGAGCAGATCAGAGATGGATATGACAAAGTTTCAAAGTCAATAAACTAGCATTAGGATACAAAATCAGATCTGATATTTGCAAAGTGTTTGAGATGTTTCTAGAAAAGGATCAAAAGAACATGAAGTGGGTAGATTCAATGAATCTGACCTAACCCTAAGATCTATGAATGAGATTGAGCAGCAAAAGATGAGTTAACCTAATTGAGGAAAATATAAGGGAACTTGAACATTTTGATGTGTGTGCATGGGTGAATAGATAATGCTGGAAGATAAAAGTTTATTGACTAAATAAGCAGAAAAGGCTGAAGGTAATAGTGGTGGTTTCTTGAAGAAAAGTTTTGAGTAGATCAGAGATGGATATGACAAAGTTTCAAAGTCAATAAAATAGCATTAGTGTACAAAATTAGATCTGATATTTGCAAAGTGAGTTGTATATTTTTCAGATAATACTACTACTACTTTTTAACCATTGTAATAGTCAAAATCCTTTTATTCGAGGTTGACCTAATAGTCATATGTTAAATCCTTTGAACAAGGTTGCATTCTAATGGAGTGTATGTAAGTCCTTTGACAAGGGTCACTTTTAATAGGGTGATTGAAATGCTTTAACCGGGTCACACCTAACAGTGTGTATTGTCACCTTTGATCGGGTTGAGTTTTAACTGAGCTCACTTCAGAAGAGTGAAAATAATAGCAACATGTTACAAAGTGGTTTTTCCCAAATTGGGTTTCCACTATAAATCATGGTGTTTATACTTGTGTGAATGTTTAGATCTAAACATTACTATGTTTTGCAAGTTAAGTTACAACTAGGTAGTGGATTGCATTGTTAGATGTTTCTATTATTGAATTAGTGATGACCAAGTTTGTTTTTGTTTTGGATCTAATTTAAGGATAAGTTTTCAAGATTATCTTATACATCAGGACCTGAGAACAACCAATTCACCCCCCCTCTTTTTTGTTCTAAATCATATTAACAATTGGTATCAGAGCTTTGTTGCTTATTATTAGTGTTGAAAGATATCAAGTTTAAAGGGACTTTAAGAAAATGATTAGGATGTATAAGAAGGAGGTACCGAAGTTGAATAAGGAGAACTTCCCTACATGGAAAAGCTTGATGAAGCTACATCTGGCTGGTATTGGTTACTCTGCAAAGCACTACATTGAGAATTCCTATGTCTCTCATGTCACACCTTTGACTGCTGAAGAAATGAGATCCAAGCAAGAACAGAATCAGGAAATGCTGGAAATTGCATCTACTCTAAGCTATCCAAAATTTGAGGACATTAAGGATTGCACAACTGCTAAGGATATGTGGGACACTCTTGCAAGGATCTATGGTGGTGATCTGAATGTGCTGAAAGCAAAGGCTGAGAGTCTCAGAGGTAAGTTTGATGAAATGAGAATGCAAGAAGGTGAAAACATTGCACAATATTGTGGTAGGATAAAAGAAGTTGTGAATGCCATTAGAGGAGTAAATTGGACTATTGATGATGAAACTATAATTGGGAAAGTACTAAGAGCCCTATGTACTATATATGCTATTAAGATCTCAACTATTCAGGAATCTAGATGTAACTCTAGTAATGTGCTTACTTTGGAAAGTTTGGATGGTAAGATGACTACTTTTGAACTCTCTAATTATGATAATTTCACTGTTGGTAGTATGGAAATGTTGAATCTACTTTTAAGTCACAGCTAGTTCTGAATAAGCCAAAGAAAGAAAAAGAAAGATGCATCAGTGAAAGTGAAAGTGAAAGTGAAAGTGACAGTGACACTTCTGATGAAGAACTTGAAGATCTAGAAGTTCTTATGGCTAGAAGACTGAGAAGGGAAAAAGGAAAGTATAAAGGTAAACTCCCTATTATATGTTTTGCATGTAATAAATTTGGTCATATAGCTGCTAGATGTCATGACAGGAAGGATAAAGATGATAAAAGGAAAAGAAAACACAAATATAGAAGAGATGACAGAAGCTACCCACGAAGGAACAAAGACTACAAAGGAAAAGGTAAGAAATCTTGTTACATTGCTAAAAAAGAGACTGACACTGATAGTGATGATTTGGAAATTGAGGTAGTCTATGTGGCAATGAAAGATGAATCTGATGAGGATGAGAAAATTGCATTGATATCTTATGTGAACAAGAATGATAAATGGATTATTGACAGTGGTTGTTCACATCACATGACTGGTGACAAAAATAAGTTTGAGACCCTACATCATTACAGAGGTAAAACTATAAAGTTTGGTAATGATGCACCATGTCCTGTTAGAGGAAAAGGTTTGATTAAATTGACTGATAAGATATCTTGTGAAAATTCTTATTGGGTTGAAGATCTTAATTACAATTTGCTAAGTGTTGCTCAACTTAACAAAACTGGTTATTGAGTGGAATTTCATCACAAGCAAGCTAAAATATTTGATGCTACTAGTGAATTGATTGGAAGTGGTGATTAGACTAGAGGTAATTTGTTCTATCTTGACCTATCTAAAGAAACATGTTTAATTGCACAACTTGATGATATTTGGTTATGGCATAAAAGGTTGTGTCATGTTGACTTTGACAATCTAGTAGAGATAAGTAAGAAAAAGAAAGTAAGAGGTCTACCTAGACTAAAGAAACCTAAGAATGTGATGTGCAAGGAATGTCAGTTAGGAAAAATGATAAAGTCAACTTTCAAGAGAAAATCCTTTACTTCTAAAAACATTTTAGATTTGGTTCATACTGACCTTTCTGGACCTATGGGTGTACAAAGTTACTATGGTGCTAGATACTTTATCTTATTTGTTGATGATCATACTAGGATAATGCATGTGATGTTTCTAAAAGAAAAATTTGAAGCTTTTCAATTCTTTAAGTGGTATTTGGCTAAAGTTGAGAAGGAGATCAGTAGGAACCTAAAATGTCTTAGATCTGACCGAGGTGGAGAATTTACATCAAATGAATTTAATCTATTTTGCAACGATAGAGGAATTAAAAGATAGATGTCTACACCTAGAACACCTCCACAGAATGGTATAGTGGAAAGGAGAAATAGATCTATCTTGGATTGTGCAAGGACATTGATGACTGAAAAGAATGTGGCACAGAAATATTAGAAATAAGCTATTAGCAATGTTGTCTACACTCTGAACTAGGTACAAATTAGAAAAGGTAAAAATTTGACACCCTATGAATTATGACAAGGACATGCACTAAGTGTTAAATACTTTAGAATCTTTGGAAGTAAGTGCTATGTACTAAAATATAATAGGAATGGAAAGTTTTATGCTAAGAGTGATGAAGGCATATTCCTATGGTATTCCACAAAAAGTAAGGCTTATAAGTGTTTGAACTTTAACACTAACAAAATTGTGGAAAGTGTGAATGTAAAAATTGATGAGTATGCAAAAAGAAATGAAGTTGATAGCAAAAGAGAACTAGAACATTACAGATCTTTTGTGTACATTGAAGAAGAAGAAGAGGCAAGTAACAGACTTGCACCTGATGCCGAGTCTTAGGTAAGCAATGCTGAGCGTAAGATGGAAGCTATCGAGCATTAGGAAAATAACACCAAGAGAAAACAAGAACATGCCGAGCTACAAGATAATGTTGTCGACTATCAGGAAGAGGTTGACGAGCATTTAGAAGCTTTATCTGACAATCTTGTTGGGGTACCTAATAAAACAGAGGACAAAAGAACTGAACCTATTTTGGCAAAATATGTAAGAAGACATCACAAGCCTAAACAAATAATTGGAGACAAAAATACTGGAATTTAGACCAGAAGTAAAACTAAGGATCCAACATGTCTACTGTGTGAATTTTAACCTAAGTCGACTAGAGAAGCATTAGAGAATGAAGACTAGATATAAGCAATGAATGAAGAGATTGACTAGATAGAGAAGAATGATGCTTGGACTCTAGTGCCGAGACCTAAATATAAGAATGTTATAGGAACAAAGTGAGTGTTTCGTAATAAGATGAATGAAAATGGTGAAATCACTAGAATAAAAGCTAGGCTAGTATGCAAAGGCTAGGCACAAGAAGAAGGAATAGATTATGGGGAAACATTTTCTCCTATAGCTGGATTGGAAGGAGTGAGAACTCTTCTTGCATATGCTACTTATAAGGATTTCAAGGTATATCAAATGGATGTCAAGTCTGCATTTTTGAATGGTATACTAGAAGAAGAAGTTTACATAGAACAACCAAAAGGTTTTATTGATCCAAAAAGAAGACACATGGTGTGCAAACTGAACAAAGCTTTATATGGATTGAAGCAAGCTCCTAGTGCATGGTTTGAGAGGTTGCACAACTACTTGATATAGATTGGATTTTCAAGAACAAATGACACAAGTAATCTATACATGAAGGATGAAGAAGGAAAAGGTATCTTGTTGGCAAAAATATTTGTGGATGACATTATTTTTGGTGGACAAGATGATTTGTGTAAGAGATTTTCAAATGAAATGAAAACTGAATTTGAGATGAGTATGTTTGGTGAGATCAAATTCTTTGTTGGTTTACAAGTATATTAGATGAAGAAAGGAATTTTCATTTAACAGTCTAAGTATGTTAATGAAATACTGAAAACTTTTGGGATGGAAGATGCTAAACTAGTGGGAACTCCTATGGTTACTGGACAAAATTTATCTAAGAATGATGATGCTATTGAAGTGAATCAGACTTTGTACAGATCCATGATTGGAAAATTATAGTATGTTGTAAATAGCAGACCAGATATTACATTAGTTGTTGGGATTGTGGCAAGATTCTTTTCCAATCCTAAGGAAAAACATATCATGGCCGTGAAAAGAATTATGAGATACTTGAAAGGAACTGCTGAATATGGTCTATATTACAAGAAGGATGACAAATTTGAACTCTGAGTTTATACATATGCTGATTTGGTAGGAAATGTAGATGAAAAAAAGAGTACAAGTGGTGGAGCTTTCTTTCTTGGATAGAGATTAGTTTCCTCGACAAGCAAGAAACAAAATTGCATTTCCCAATCTATTGTCGAGGCCAAGTATGTTGCTGCTGTGGTAAATTGTTCAAACTTGGTATGGATAAAACAATTATTGATAGGCATGAAAGAAGAAATCACTAAACTTTTTGTTATTTTCTATGACAACACAAGTGCTATCAATATTTCTAAAAATCTAGTGATGCATACTAAGACCAAGCACATTGCAATCAAGTATCACTGCTTGAGAGAATTGGTACAAGACAAAGAAGTCCAAATAGAATATGTGAATACAAAAGAGTAATTAGTAGACATATTCACTAAAGCTTCACCTAGAGAAGCTCATGAGTATTTGAGAAGTCAATTAGGGGTTCTTCCTCTAACTAAGGCTGCCTAGACAAGCTAGGAGCACTGCATCAAATGTGCTATAGTAGAATATTTGACAAATTGATGCAGAAGATTGTCACACTTTAGGACTAGCCTAGAGTTGTGAACAGAAGCAAAGACAAGGAATCAGTCATATGCAAGATGACAGAGGGAGAAAACACTTAGTTGCACAGATATTATCTACATCTGATGGATGTATGTTTTAGTTGTTGCTTTGGCAGTTTTGTCAAAGAGGGAGAAGAAAATGATATGATAACACATGATACTGATAAAGTAAGAGGGATTCTAAAAGATAAGAGGAAGATGAACTAAAATGAAGGATCAGGATAGAGGGAGATCTGAATACTTCTAACGGTCATAGAAGTGAGTGAGGCTTATAGGATTCTGAATCAGAATGAAGCTAAGGATATTACAATAATTTTCTTTGATGGACAGATAAGTTTTTAAATTGGTTGGTAATCCATGTGTTATTCAGGTGATATCATATGCTGTTGCCATCAATGCCAAAGAGGGAGATTGTTGGAAACTACAATTGGAACAATTGTTGTATTGTCATTGATGTCAAACCTTAATTGGTAAGACTATTTCTACTTAGGAAAGTACTATATCTATTTGAGTGTTGCAAAAAGGCCTAAGCAAGGTTGGTAACAATAGCACCTAGGGAAAGGTTGAGTTATCTTGATACTACAAAGTGTACTTGTGATGCAGGAGCATCTTGGGTGTAAGAGCAATCTTGCATCACCCAAAAATATTTCTATTTTTATATTCAATAAGGGCTATTTTAGTGCAGAGCTGCTATTTATGGAAAGTTACTATTTTTGGTAATTTTTCCATGTGCTCAGAATGATCTAATTTCTTTCTTGGAGGTTCATTTTGGTCATGTAAGTCTGCCAGTAAAGTTTCATTGCCAGATCAAGTGTATATTGGAAGATATTGAAGATTTTCGGTATTGGCAGCAGGGTACAGAAACTTTGAACTCAGTTTTGAAGGCTTTAGAGGCCCCGGATGAGGTCGAAAATTTGAGTGACAAGCGCTTGCATAGGTCAAGCTTGTAGAGCGCTTCGTGGCATTTTTGAAATGGGGTTATAATAGCCGATCGGGTCAAATGGTGATGACTTATGGTCTTCAGAAGTTGGGCCACCTGAAATGGCGAAAAATAATTTTTTTCAAAATTTCTGTTCGGGTTTCAAAGGTTATCTTGAGCCGACTATGATGTAATAAAATGTAAAATAAAATAATTCTAAGTTTGGTCGGCCTTATTGGCTAAAATTTTGGAACCTTCCCAAGCGGTGGATAATTGCCTATATAAGGAAAGCTGTATTATTGTCTTAGGAGTTCAGAATAGTTCTGGGTAATAGTTCAAGGCTTTGTCATACAGAATATTGTAAGGGAATGCCCATGCGGCTTTGCATATTGTAATTCTGAAAGTTTGTAATTCCACATTTGTCGAGATAATAAGAAGCCAATTTTTCTGTTCTTGCATATTATTGTTGTTGTTTCTCTTTTTCTGTTATGTGTTTGTGGTATTAAGGGGAGCACCCTTCATCAAGTGGTATCAGAGTAGGAGTTCTTGAGTGTGTAAACAGATCACCGACTGTGAGGCAGTTTGCACCAGGACCATGGCTAGGGTTTCAGTGCGCATTGCGAAAATGCCTCCACGAAGGGAACGTCACGGAAGAGCTGGTGTTGTAACACCTGAGGTTAGAGAGCTGCAGAGACAAGTGTGAGCATTGCAAGAAGAGATTCGTAGAGGAATGAATCTTAATGTCAGAGATGAAAGCGAGGATGAAGCCGAAGAAGAATATCAAGAAGGAGAAGCTGAAATTGTGAACCCGGAGGAAGAAAGACTTTTTCGGGTGATTTCCAAGATTGGGAAAAGACCTAAGATTGAGGTTCCTACATTTTTTGGAAATCTTAACCTAGAGGAATTGATCAACTGGATCAATGAATTTGAGGAGTATTTTGAGTATGAAGTTGTTGAGGATCCTGATAGGGTCAAATTTGCGAAGGCCAGACTGAAAGGTCATGCGAAGATCTGGTGGCAAGAAATTCAATTGGAGCGAAATAGAAGAGTGAAAGATAAAATCACAAGATGGGATCAGACGGTGGAAAAATTGAAGCGACAGTTCATTCCTGTTGATTATGAGCTTGACATACTAAAGAAAATGCAAAGTTTGAAGCAAGCAGGAAAATCTGTTCAGGAGTATACAGATGAGTTCTATCGACTCCTCATCAAAACAAGCCATGCCGAAGCTGATAAGGAGAAAGTTGCCCGATACCTTAATGGGTTAAGGCCAAGCATTCAGGAGGAGTTGAATCTGGTTTGAATGAACAGTATTGAGGAGGCATACCAATTTGCCCTAAAAGTAGAGGAAAAGTTGAACAAGAAGTTCGAGAGCAGACAAAATGGAAGAGGTCGCGGTGGATGATTTGGTGGACGGTCATATGGTGGCCAAAATGAGGATCCAAAAAAGAAGGATGAGGCCAGTAGCAGTCAAAATTAGTTAGGAAATAATTCCAATCGTTTCCAGGATCAGAATAATAGAGATCAAAGAGGAAGAGGAAGAGGACAAGGATCTGGAAGAGGTGGCTTCTGTGGAACATGTTTTCACTGTGGAGAAGAAGGTCATAGGGCATTTGAATGTCCTCAGCGCCAAGGTAGAACAGACAGGAGAAATGAAGGCAAGGCCAGAGTTGCACATGTAGATGAAGATGCTAGATCATCAAATTTTGAAGATGCTGAAAGAGGAGAAACGTTGATTAACAGAAGAGTCCTGTTGAGTGGTGAGAATGAACCTGAGCAAAGGAGGAGCCTATTTCACACCAGGTACAAGTGTGAAGGTAAATGTTGTGATGTGATTATTGATAGTGGAAGCACTGACAATTTGGTATCAGAAGAGATGGTGACAAAGTTGAAGCTCAAGAGACAGAAACACCCACATCCATATCGGATTGCCTGGGTACAAGATGACCACAAGGTCATGGTCAATGAACAATGCCTAGTGAAGTTCAAGATTGGTGGATACCAAGATGAGGTATTGTGTGATATCATATCTATGGATGCATGTCATATGTTGTTGGGTAGACCATGGCAGTTTGACAGATGTGCTATACATGATGGTCATGCGAATACCTTTTCCTTGACAAAGGATGGAGTGTGACATAAGCTAAAACCATTGAAGGAGACTGAAGAAAAGGTGTGGTAATGCAAGGATAACTTTTGTTGATGGAAGAAATTTCCTAGATGGTATGAGACATGGGCATGTATGTTTTGCTTTAATTCCAAAAGCTGGTAAAGAGGAAGTAGAAGATGTTCCTGTAGAAGTTGCAGATTTGTTGAGTGAGTTTCAGGATATTATATCTAATAACATGCCTGATGGATTACCACCAGTCAAAAAGATCAGTCACCAGATGGACTTTATCACAGGAGTGAGTTTAATGAATAAGGCAGCACATAGAATGACACCTGCAGAAAGTGAGGAGTTGAACAGACAAGTACATGAGTTGTTACAGAAAGGATTGATTCGAGAGAGTTTGAGTCCCTGTGCTGTACCTGCGGTATTAGCACCAAAGAAGAATGGAGAGTGGAGGATGTGTATAGATTCTAGAGCAATAAACATTATCACAATCAAGTACAGGTTTCCATTGCCACGAATGGATGATATTATGGATTGTTTGAGTGGAGCTGTGTATTTCTCAAAGATAGATCTGAAGAGTGGGTATCATCAGATTCAGATCAGAGAAGTAGATGAATGGAAGACTGCCTTCAAGACAAAGGAAGGACTGTATGAGTGGTTAGTCATGCCTTTTGGGCTAACCAATGCACCGAGCACTTTCATGCGGCTCATGAATGAGGTTCTAAAAGAATTTCTGGGTAAGTTTGTCATTGTTTACCTAGATGATATTTTGATCTTTAGTAAGACATTGGATGAGCATATGATGCATATTCGTATGGTATTTGAGAAGTTGAGAGAAGAGAAATTGTTGATTAATTTGAAGAAGTGCAGTTTTGTGAAGAAAGAGTTAGTCTATTTAGGATTTGTAGTTTCAGCAGAAGGTCTAAAAATGGACCCAGAGAAGGTACGGGCTATCTTTGAATGGCCTACTCCAAAGAGTGCTACTGAGGTAAGATCTTTTCATGGTCTAGCTAGCTTTTATAGAAAGTTTATCAAGAATTTTAGTAGTATTTGTGGACCCTTGACTGAAACAATGAGAGGGGATAGAAAAGAGTTTAAGTGGACTAAAGGAGCAGAAAAGAGTTTTCAATTATTGAAACAAAAAGTTACAGAACAACCTATTTTAGCACTTCCAAATTTTAATAAGGTGTTTCAAGTAGATTGTGATGCTAGTGGTACTGCAATAGGAGCTGTTATGAGCCAAGAAGGTAAACCTGTTGCTTATTTCAGTGAGAAGTTAAATGGTGCCAAGAGAAAATATTCTGTTTATGATTAGGAATTTTATGCTATAGTTCAGGCATTAAAGAAGTGGAGACATTATCTGCTTCCTAAAGAGTTTGTTTTGTATACTGATCATCAAGCTTTGCAATATTTGAATAGTCAAGGAAAATTGAATCAAAGGCATTTGAAATGGGTTGAGTTTTTGCAGAGTTATACATTTGTTTTGAAACATAGAAGTGGAAAGTCTAATAGGGTTGCAGATGCTGTTAGCAGAAGGCAACTATTGCTGATAGAAATGCAGATTGAAGTGGTTAGGTTCAAAGAACTCAAGAATTTGTATCCAGAGGATCCTGATTTTGGTGAAGCTTGGAAAGCTTGTACAGAACCTGTTACTCTAGACAGGACAAAATGGTTGGATTTCATCATCCAGGATGATATGCTATTCAGAGGGAGTCAGTTGTGCATTCCACGAAGTTCTATGTGGGAGAATCTCATCAAGGAGAATCATAGCGGAGGATTGGCTGGACATTTTGGTCATGATAAAACCCTTGGTTTGGTTAGTGAGAATTATTATTGGCCACAGTTGCAGCAAGATGTGAAGAAGTTTGTACAGAGTTGCAGAGTATGTCAGATGGCGAAAGGAGTGAAGCAGAATACAGGGTTGTATCAGCCATTACCTGTACCAAAGAAGCCTTGGGAGGATATCAGCATGGACTTTGTTCTTGGTTTACCGAGAACACAGTGGGGACATGATTCAATTTTTGTGGTAGTTGACAGATTTTCAAAGATGGCACATTTTATTCCCTGCAAGAAGACTAATGATGATGTTCATGTAGCAGAATTATTTTTCAGAGAAGTAGTGAGACTTCATTGTTTACCAAAGACCATAGTTTCAGATCGGGACACTAAGTTTGTTGGATATTTCTGGCGTACATTGTGGAAGAAGTTGAAGACAGATTTGAAGTTCAGTTCATCACATCACCCACAGACTGATGGACAGACAGAGGTGGTGAATAGGAGTTTGGGAAATCTGCTGAGATGTTTGGTTGGGGATAAGCCAAGAGGATAGGATTTGATTTTACCATAGGCAGAATTTGCATACAATAATTCTATCAACAGGAGCACTGGTAAATCACCATTCTAGATTGTATATGGAAGTAGTCCAAGAAATGCATCTGAATTGAGGAAGATAGATAAAGGAGAAATAACTAGTGCTGAAGCTGAGGATTTTGCAGAACACTTGAAGAACATCCATGAAGAGGTGAGGAAGCATATTACCAAGATGAATGCACAGTATAAGGCCTAGGCAGATGAGAAAAGGAGGTATAAAGAATTTCAAGTTGGTGATGAAGTCATGGTTCATTTGCGGAAGGAGCGGTTTCTAGTTGGTACATATAACAAGCTACAAATGAAGAAGTTTGGACCATGTAGGATACTAAAGAAACATGATTCAGGAAATGCATACGAGGTAGAATTGCCTACTGAGCTAAATATTTCACCAGTGTTTAACATTTCAGATCTGACAGAGTATCATGAAGGAGGTGTTGAAGATGAGATCACAGCAGCACAGTGGAGTATTCCAGCAACTAGTTCAGACACTAAGGAGATCGAAGATATACTGGACAGTCGTGTTGGCAAAAGCACAAGGAACAGGGCATATGAAGAATATCCGGTCAAGTGGAAAGGATGACCTGTTGAAGATTCATCATGGCTGACAAAGGAGGAGGTAAGCCGTCTTGGTTTTCCTCTGCACACCTGAGTCATGACAGGGTCACTTCTCAAATTACCCCGGGTGTCTGATGTAGGAGCATCCTAGGTGTAAGAGCAATCTTGCATCACCCAAAAATATTTCTATTTTTATATTCAATAAGGGCTATTTTAGTGCAGAGCTGCTATTTATGGAAAGTTACTATTTTTGGTAATTTTTGCATGTGCTCAAAATGATCTAATTTCTTTCTTGGAGGTTCATTTTGGTCATGTAAGTCTGCCAGTAAAGTTTGATTGCCAGATCAATTGTATATTGGAAGATATTGAAGATTTTCGGTATTGGCAGTAGGGTATAGAAACTTTGAACTCAGTTTTGAAGGCTTTAGAGGCCCCGGATGAGGTCAAAAATTTGGGTGACGGGCACTTGCCCAAGCCAAGCTTGTAGAGCGCTTCGTGGCATTTCTGAAATAGGGTTATAATAGCCGATCGGGTCAACTGGTGATGACTTATGGTCTTCGGAAGTTGGGCCACCTGAAATGGCAAAAAATAATTTTCTTCAAAATTTCTGTTCAGGTTTCAAAGGTTATCTTGAGCCGACTATGATGTAATAAAATGTAAAATAAAATAATTCTAAGTTTGGTCGGCCTTATTGGCTAAAATTCTGGAACCTTCCCAGGCGGTGGATAATTGCCTATGTAAGGAAGGCTGTATTATTGTCTTGGGAGTTCAGAATAGTTCTGGGTAATAGTTTGAGGCTTTGTCCTATAGAATATTGTAAGGGAATGCCCATGTGGCTTTGCATATTGTAATTCTGAAAGTTTGTAATTCCACATTTGTGGAGATAATAAGGAGCCAATTTTTCTGTTCTTGCATATTATTGTTGTTGTTTCTCTTTTTCTGTTATGTGTTTGTGGTATTAACGGGAGCACCCTTCATCAACTTGACTATCTTGCACAATGATGAGACAATGTATTGTTTATCTTAGTAAGATTGAAGACTAAACTAGTAGGCTTAACCAAGCAAAGAATGAAAAAATTATGTTTAAGCCGAGAAAAGTTAGTGTCAATCGAGTTAGTATATGCTGAGAAAAATTATAGTGTCGACCAAGCATCAGTAAATTGCCGAGGAAGATAGTGTAAGCCGAGGAAACAATTTTAGTAATGACCGAGCTTTCCAATGAAGATCGAGTGGACAATCACAGTATTGACCAAGCATCAACAATTTTATATTTGAAGAGAATTTAGTTTTGGAGCCGACATTGTTGAATTCTTGGATTATGTAAAATGTGTTGACTTTATTTATTGATTTTTTGGAAGCATTAAATGCATTGTAAAATGCTTTATTGCAAATCTCTAAGAGATTTGAAATGATTCTAGAAAAGGAGCTAAAGAACATGAAGTGGGTAGATTCAATGAATCTAACCTAACCCTAAGATCTATGAATGAGATTGAGTGGCTAAAGATGAGTTAACCTAATTGAGGAAAATATAAGGGAACTTGAACATTTTGATATGTGTGTGCATGGGTGAACAGAGAATGCTAGAAGAGAAAATTTTATTGACTAAATAAGTAGAAAAGGATGAAGGTAATTGTGGTGGTTTCTTGAAGAAATTTTTTGACAAGATCACAGATGGATATGAAAAAGTTTCAAAGTCATTAAACCAGCATTAGTGTATGAAATCAGATCTGATATTTGCAAAGTGAGTTGTATATTTTTCAGATAATACTGCTGCTACTTTGTAACTAGTGTAACCATCAAAATCATTTTAACTGAGGTTGACCTAACAGTCATATGTTAAATCCTTTGAACAAGGTTGCATTCTAATGGAGTGTATGTAAGTCCTTTGAGAAGGCTCACTTTAACAGGGTGATTCAAATCCTTTAGCTGGGTCACACCTGACAGTGTGTATTGTAACCTTTGACCAGGTTGGCTTTTAACTGAGCTCACTTTAGAAGTGTGAAAATAATAGTAGCATGTTAAAAAGTGGTTTTTCCCAAATTGGGTTTCCACTATAAATCCTGGTGTTTATACTTGTGTGAATGTTTAGATCTGAACATTACTATGTTTTGGAAGTTAAGTTATAGCTAGGTAGTGGACTGCATTGTTAGATGTTTCTTTTATTGAATCAGTGATGACTGAGTTTTTTTTGGTTTTGGATCTGATTTAAGGATAAGTTTTCAATATTTTCTTATAGATCAGGACCTAAGAAAAACTGATTCACCCCCCCCTCTCTGTTGTTCCAAATCATATTAACAGCACTGAGGGGGATTATATAGAAATTTTGTGATATGTATATGTATATGGTGGAGATATAAATTTTTTGATAAATTTTGTCTATATACATTCAAGTTTTGATACTAATGCCAAAGGGGGAGATTGTTATCTCTATTAAGCATTAAAGGTTTTCATTAGTATCAAAGGTTATCAAAGAACATCGGTGATAGTGTATACACTAAGTATCAGTCAGTTTACCAAGCATCAGCAGACACTGATACCGAGAGACAATAAACATCGAGCATCAGAATGAACACCGAGCAATTTATATAGTGTTTACCGAGGATCATAGGAAATGACATAATAATCAGGAATGGGACATTCTTCTCTTCAAATGGTTACAACATATCAAAAATCATAGTACCAAGATCGAGGAGACCTTAATTCTGAGATATTCATTTAATGCAATGTATATATTTTGTAAAAAAATTTTATCTAGGTTATTTTTCTACACCACAGATCTTAGGGTTTTGTCTAAGATTTGTAAACCTAATTTTATAAGTGGCATAAAATAGTATGCTATATAATTGTATGTTTACATCATTTTTAAAGTGAACTGATGTATGATCGAAGAAGCACTTGAAGTACTTTCCTAGACTTCAAGATTATCAGTTGACAGAGAAGAACAGTATATAGAGGTAATCAGATTGAGAAAAATCAAAGCAGGCTAACCGAGCAAGTTCAGAGCAGAGATTCATCACAATAAAGGTGATATATATTTAGTATTGTATTGATCTGTATCAAACAAACTAAGTTGTCATTAGAAGATAATATCCTATTTCTTTCTAACAATTGTAATAGATTTTTGGTTAAATCTCTTAACAGAGTAGACTTGATAGTCTTTTTGTAAATCTCTTAACCGAGTGCACACTCAAGTAGTGTTGCTAAAATCCTATCACTAGGTAGATCTATCTGATTTGATATGTTACTCCTAACAGGGTATGATCACTAGAAGTGATGAACACTTGTAGCCCTAATAGGAAAACCTTTTCTATCTGTAGTAGTAAATAATTTGTGGGTGTCATCCCCACCGTAGTTTTTACCTTTTAACAAGGGTTTATGCGTTACCAAAATACTTGTGTTATGGGATTGTTATATTTTTTATTTCATGTTGTTTACTTTTTACAAGTGGAATTAATGAATGAAACATGCATTAGATTCAAGTTATTTTGGAAGGTTACATTGATTACTAGTTCAAATCTGAAGGTTTCTAAGTGAAAGTTCTTTTGTGGACACTGATTCACCCCTCCCCTCTTAGTATCCTATCTCTCCTAATTTGAACACATATTTGGCATATACATTATTATCCCCCTTTTGATATTAATACCAAATACAAAAAAAAGTATACTTATAGCTTGTCAAAAATGTCCTGATGGGTTTTCTTCAATGATTCCAATAAGTTTTCCCATTCCTCTTTCAAGTTGGTGAGAGCAATGTGCTCAAGACTGAATTGTGCATGCATATCAAATATGTTGTCCAACACAAAAATTTCTAGTGTTCTAAAAAGTATTTATTCCTTGACTATATGCTTCTCAAAAAATTCGAGGTAGGCTAGCAACTCACTTTGCAATTCTGTGACTTGTTCACTGATTTGATCTTCCTTATTCTTGAGATTTTCTCTTAACTACCTTAGTTCTTGAACTTTCAAGATATGCTTGGCAATGGCGTGAGGCTTGGTTAAGGCTTCTTGTGTGCTGGCATTGATTTCATTATCTAGCTGTTTAATCTTTTCACTAATCTTGGTAGTGAAGTTTTCCACAGTGCATAGATTAAACAAGATTTGACAAATTAACTTAGTAATACACTAAATTGTAGTTATTACCTCTGATAGCTTAACCTTGTTAATTGCCACATCTTGGCTTATTCTCTCACCAAGTTTATTTTGTATCTTTGACTCAACCCTCTCTTCAATTCTCTTGTCAGCATCGACATCTGGGGAATTTTTTCCTTCAACAAGAGTAGCAATTTGGTCCATAATCAGAGTGTCCTCATCTACATGTACCTCAGGTACAACCTATTGTAAGATATCTCTTACATTTTCAAATATTTCCTTGCTCTTGCTCTCTTGTCTCAACTTCTCCTATGCTACTTTCTTGGTACATAATTCCCCACATTTCTTAGTTCCTCAAGGCTAAGGGCCCTCGGGTCACACTCGCGTATCAAAATGACTCCATCTAGAGTGACTAGCCCTTTTCCTTTCTTCTTCTTCTTCTTCTCAGGTTCTTGTGGTGAACTCTTGGCAACTAAAACAATAGCCTTTTCTTCTTCTCTTGGTGAGTTCTTCCTGGTAGGCACATTACCTTCCTTTTTCTGCTCCTCTTTAACCTATGTGTCAGTTGAATAAGATGGAGCCTCTGATGTTGTGTCAGGTGGGGTGACCTCAATTGGCTTAGGTTCTTCTTGTCCCTTTGTTTCTATTTTAGTGGCCTCGTTCCCTTCAGGATTGTTTGTCTCTACAGGTGTCTCGGTGCTTGATTCCCTTGTTTTATCTTTAGTTTGCTCAAGGTCTAAGACATTGGGTTGTTCTTGTGAGAGAATTCAACTGCTTCAACAAGAAAAGGAAGCTCACCCAATAATGATGGAAATGCACACTTAGTAACTTGTGCTTCATCCTGTGTGATGTATGGTGCATTATTCACATCATCATCTTCATCCCTATCATCAAGATCATTGTTTGTGATGTCCTCAATGAGTGCATCCTTATCATTTGTATCCTCAATTTGAATCACTAATGGATTTGGTGTATCTTGTGAACTATCCTTAATTTCTTGACCAATTGGTGTATTAATCACCTCAGTAAATGATACAAGGGACTCTTTTGTCTGCTTAGTCGTTTCATCATCAATGAATATAATTTTTCCTTTGGAATTCTTTCTCTTTTTACACAAATTTTGAAATGCAATTTTCTCATTTTCCTATCTAATAGCAAGAATTGAAGTCTAGATAAGTTGACCAAACTCATCAAGTTCTGCCAAATTCTCATCTAACACTAGCATAGCTCGGCCTTTTATTTTGAATCTCTGCACATATGTATCCATAAGTTATTTAATCTCATCAAGAGATAGGTTCGGTGCTACCGATGCTAGAATTTTTTCACTTCTTTTTCTCTCAGTGTCCAAGGCATATGACCACTTTTGATTTATTCATTCCTCTAATGCCTTGTGTAGTGATCCTTCAAACTTTAATGGAGCATGTTTAAAGTGAATTATCATCTGGATGATTGCTTCCTCAATTTTGTTTTGGTCCTCTTTGACATTTTGTCAAACCCTTTCAGCTCCAAATCAAAGAGATTTCCATGCTTAATTATATCTATAGCAACCTC
>BSBK01006103.1:2500-208981 GCA_027943335.1 Chamaecyparis obtusa | reverse complement strand
TCTCTCTCTCTCTCTCTCTCTTTGTGTGTCTCTCTCCCACACACACCGCTCTCCTTCTCTCTCTCTCTCTCTCTCTCTCTCTCTCTCTCTCCCAGACACACACACCTCTCTTCTCTCTCTCTCCTACTTTCTCCCCTTTCCCTTTGTCTATCTATCTTCCCCCCCTCTCTCTCTCTCTACCTTCTCTCCCCTTCTCTATCTCTCCTTCCCCGCCCCCCCCTCTCTCTCTCTCCCTTCTCTCTCCTTCTCCTTCTCTCTATCCTACTCTCTCCCTTCCCCCCCGCTCTCTCTCTCTCTCTCTCCACCTTCGTACCCTCTATATTTTCCAATATTTACCTCTTTCACCTATTGTCTCTCTCTATCATGCACATTTTTTCTCTCCCACCTTTCTACCCTCTATATTTTCCCTTATTACCTTCTTTCACCCTCCCCCCTCTCTCTCTCTCTCTCTTTGTGTCTCTCTCTCTCTCTCTCTCTCTCTCTCTCTCTCTCTCTCTCTCTCTCTCTCTCTCTCTCTCTCTCTCTCTCTCTCTCTCTCTCTCTCTCTCTCTCTCTCTCCTACTTTCTCCCTTTCCCCTTCTCTATCTCTCCTCCCCCCTTTCTCTCTCCTTCTCCTTCTCTCTCTCTCTCTCCTACTCTCTCCATTTCCCCTTTCTATCTGTCCTTCCCCTTCTCTTCTACTCTCTCTCTCCATTCTCTCTCTCTCTCTCTCTCTCTCTCTCTCTCTCACCTTCTCCTCTCTCACTCTCCTACTCTCTTCCTTTCCCCTTCTCTATCTCTCCTTCTGCCCCCCCTCCTCTCTCTCTCTCTCTCTCATTTCTCCCCATTTTCTTTTTTTGCATAGGGCGTATGCCCTACTTAATATTATGCATAAAATCTTTTTTTCTTTGTATAGGGCATATGCCCTATAGCATGCTCGTGCTATGCAAAACTAGAAGAAATGGTCTTATTTGCCAAGGATCTCATGAAAGAGGCCCACTTTTTCTTATGCTGTCTGAATTCTGTGTATTCTCTGACAAGTTGTCACTTTTCATGGTGTTGATAGTGACAAATCAACATCATTTTGCACCATAGTGACAATTTTTCACTTTGCACCATCGTGAAAGTCAATTATTGAGGAGAAATTTATCGATTGGGGTAAGTTTTTTATTTTTTTACATGTCAAATGTGAATAAAGAGTGTTTTGGTTTATAATTGCTATGATATAGACTTGTTCAATACATAATTTGATATAAGTGTAATAAAGTTATATTAAAATTTGTCATATTGTAAGAGGTTTATATTATAATTTGACTTATTGTTTTACATTTATATTATATTTTTAAAATTGTAATCAATTCATATGTAGAAATCATCATCATGCCAAGGAAAAGAGCAAAGAATTTAACACTGAAAGAGCATGAAAGAGACCAAAGTGAAGAAAAGGAAAGAATGAGACAACTTTGTGAACAAAAAAAATTAGATATCATAGAAGAAGATTTTTCTTTGGATGAGGAACATGAAACATCAATACAAAGTAAGAGAGAATTGGAATTGGAATAAAAAAGGCAACGAATGATAAACTTGCATGCAATGAGACAATTGAATTATGAAGATGCGGAGACATCATCTACGAGTTTGCAAGTTTAAGAGACATCATCATCCAATGTTCGAGGCACACCAATGTATCATATTGAAGGCACACCATTGTCTACTTCTAAAGGTGGAGGCACACCAATGTATCATGTTGAAGATACACCATTGTCTACTTCCGAAGGTGTGGTTACACTCTTCTATCATGTTGAAGGAACACCATTATCTACATCCCAAGGTGTAGGCACAACATCATATCATGTTGAAGATACACCATTATCTACATCCCAAGGTGTAGGCACAACATCATCTCATTTTGAAGGCACTCAAGATGGTACGCAATTCACAAATAATGTTTTTGATGCTCCTAGAATTATTAAATATAGAAAGCCAAAATATTTGATTGATATTGATACTAACATTTTGCAAGCAATGCCTGACAAGATTCCCAAGCATACTTGTCAAAGAAATGTTAATTGTATTTGGAGATCATTTTTTGAGAATTTAAACATGACAGGAAGATGTCAACTATTTGTTGAAATGATGAGAAATCTGAAATTTAGGCCCATCATGAAGATTCTTGGGCTAAGAAAGATGGACAAGTCAAGTGAAAAAGCTATTGTAAAGAATCTAATGACTACATATGAGAGTGTGGGTTCTATATCATGCATGAAAGATAGTAATGTCACATGACATGTACTTACATCAACGATAGTAAGCACTCAAATGAAGAAATCTTGACTCATTAAAAAGACAAGAAAATCATTGAAAATAAGTAGAAAGTCTCTAATGAGAGCCCTGGGAAGGTGTCAAAGAGTGGAAGATCCCAATAGCAATGAGTTATGGGCATTTTCCGGTAGACTATCACGAAAAGATAAAGAATTTGTTGAAGCTTTGAAATCCTTGATTGAAGAATTTTGGAAGAATAATACATGGGTATCTCCTAATCAAAGAGATGTTTTAAGAAGGAGGATTGGTAGTCGAATTCGTGTTCCACATCCAAAACATTTTTTGGATTCAACTCAGACACAATTCTTTACAAATTTTATGCATATGTATCCTCAAATTAAAATTAGTCAGAGATATTTTGAAATGTGTACACCTTTTTATGTGAAGATAAATCACACACACACAACTTGTTGTTGTAGGGTACATATTGAATTTTCTAACCATTTTGAAGTTTATAGGAATATATGTGTAGGTTTGCACTCTAACAATGTTTTGCAGGATTGTAACATAAATGTCCCACCTAGATCTTCAAGGGAATTAATATCTACCATTTTATGTGAAGAGTGGATGGTCAACAATTTTACAAGCTCTCATGCTTGAATGGTACATGCATAAATTGTAGAAGTTTGCGACGTTTGCCAATTTGTCAACATATGGAGAGTACACATGCAATCGGTAACAAAATAGTGGAATTTAGAAAATATAAGACCATGACATACAATCTAAAAGATGGAAAAGAGGCTAAAAGATGTGATTTAGTAATTGAAAAAATTCTAGTGTCTCAATTCATGGACATTTTTTGTAAAAAAAGTATTTATGAGTATGCAAGGCATACACATAGAGCACGATGGTTGGATATGCAATTCAAGTTGTGCAAGGACACATTCTCACTTGATACCATTGTTTTAGTTGTGGACTTTGCAGAGAACTACACACTACAACCACAAAATGAGGTGCAAGAAAAGTATTACAACTCTAAACAAGTTGCTATATTTGTTCATATAGCATTCATGCATGCACCAGACAGTACAGAGGAGAATAGGAAGATATTGAGGGAGTATCATTTTTATATCAGCAATGATCACTCACATTATACAGAGTTTGTACACGGTTGCTTTCAACTATTTTATGGTCATTTGTTAAATAGGGGCATAAAATATCATCGACATATCATTTGGTCAGATAATTGTGCATCCCAATTCAAGAATTCTTAGATGTTTTATTGGTTGTGTAGGATGCATAAGATTACTAAAATTCAATATATGTGGAATTTCACAGAGGCTGGTCATGGAAAGGGAGAGCACGATGGCGCAGGTGCATGTATTAAAAGAGCCTTAGCACGTGAAGAATTAAAGTACAAAGAGAAAGCAACATTGTCAGATGTGGGATGTATTGTCAAGTGGTGTAATGCTACAATAGGTCTAGGTAATGAAGGTGAGTCTATGGTTCGTAGATTTTTTTGGTTGATAGATGAAACTAACATTGCACCATATGAGGATTGTTGTATATTGACAGGATCGAGTGAGCTACACTCTTTTAGAAGTTGTAATGTAGGTTCATGGAGTATCTACACATGACATATGGTGTGCTTTTGTTCATCATCTGTAGATGAAGATCGGGATGGGTGTGAGTCAAAGGAATGGATTGACAAATGGTATACACATATTTTGAGTCCACTTGCCTCCTATCATCCCCATGAATCACTACAATCAATAGAAATGGAATCATCCATTGACTTTGATCGCGTATATGATCTAGTACAACTAGGTCTGTATTTTCCACATACAAATAATCTCAAATTTAGTACTATTTATCATAAATATTCAGTAAACTAATGTCCTCATTATGTTTATATCATTACAGGCCATGTTTTTGCTGTTATTGCACCTGAAGACAATGAAGAAGGGACATATTATTATTTGTGTCATTGTGTTGAGGCAAAAAAGAAATTGGATCAATCGATTATCGATGGTGAAGAATTAGAATACCCTATAGGAGCAGTGGTTGTAATTGGTACATGGCTTAGACAGTATGCTATGAAGAACCCTAGGTTGTGGTTGTTTGAGGATTGGGAGACACATAGAAAGATTCTTCATTATTCAAACCTCGTCATTGCATCAAATGTCCACTTAATTAGATATAGGGGAAGACCACAAAATAAGACTCTTTGGAAGGTTTGTGAGTCAGACCACGAGGCAATACTTGAGACAATCAAGGGTAGGGTAGACCCAATTGGTTCATTGGACTAAATGGAGATACAAAATATTGTAACATGTCAAATTTATATAGCACTATAAATTGGGTGGATTGTAAATTGCTCATGCATTACCCCGTATGTATAACGGGAAGTTTGTAACATTTAATGACAACCTTTCTCTTCTATTTTTTGGGGCAATACCGGAAGGTTTTCTCTACTAATCTCTTTCCTTCGATGCTCCTATTGTGTTGAGTTGTAAAAATATTTCTCATTATTAATAAAAAAAACTTTATAATAGAAATCTTATAGTTCAGAGATTTTTCACAACATACATAGCATAATTCATATAGTCTTTACATACACTAAGATCCTAGTTCAACATTAACTTCCACACATAAACCCAAGCCAAAACCAACTTCTAAACAAGTCTTCCATAAACACCACATACAAAAAACCTAAAATCTTCCAACAAAACCTAACCCAGAGCAGTAGGAAACTTGGTAACAGCCTTACTTCCTTCAGAAGTGGCATGCCTAGCTAGCTTTCCAGGCATAACAAACTTGACAACAATCTCAATTTCTTTGGAGGAAAGTGTCATGATCTTGTTATATTTTAGCAGAGAAGCAGCCTCAGAAGTAATCTTATCAAAAATATCAATCATGAAGCTCTCCATGATATCCATGGCAGCACTGGATATTCCCTTGGAGGGATGCACTTGTTTCAACACCTTGTATATTAACCTTTTGTAACTTCCTACACTTTATACCATCTGCTTTAAGACCCAAAACCCCCTAGAAACTAGGGCTTGCCCAATGTGTCATCTCCCAACACCATAGAAACTGAACCAAAGTTGATTCACCATCATTTGACCATCCTATGATGGATTCATGCATAAAATACCCCCCTCTAATGACTAGAACATCTATTGCTATACCCTTGCACCAATTTCATGACCCTTATGCACCCTTCAAACTCATCAAACTCCTTCAATCCTTGAAATATTTCATGACCCTTATGCACGCTTCAAATTAATGTCTGCTCTGGGAGGAAGATTATAATTTCCATATTTCCACAAGCGTTGAAATATTTTTGTCATTATCGCTCTCTGCCTCTGCTCTTTCAATTTAGTCCTCTCCCTCTCTGTTGCACTCAGCTTAGCCATCCTTACCTACTCTTTAACAGAGATTCTCCAAAATTTGTATACAAAGGCATCCTATAGGAAAAAATGAAAATTTTCCCAGAGAATATCCTACAGCTTTTGACCAATTGAGGAAGCAAAAAATAAGTGAATAAGCAATTGGCTACTAGCCACAGAGAAATTACAAGGCTTTGAAAAAAAAAAATTCTTTCTTGATGTTGAACTCATTTGATGTGGCTGTATATGATATGTACACTGTACTTTACAAAGTGTTTTATGATTATCTAATTTCAACTTATTATATGATGCAACTGAGTGTCGACACAGTCATTATATATGGTATGTTTTACTATTTTTTTTTGAGAACTAATGCTTCTAGTGAATCCAAATTTAGTTGTTATAAAGATGAGATGTTAGTGAATGACTTCTTTCTAATACTACTCTTCCACCAGATCTAGATTTTCACCCTTTTGTGGATCTACAGACTCAATTGCGAGCCCACATGATTGGCGAATAGAAAACTATGATTGTATATCAACTGATTACAAAATGTTCATTTGAGGAGAAAATATTACAATGATCAAGAAGAAAATTGGCTATGGAAAATCTAGTTATGAATTCTGTTAAGAATGAAACTATTAAGGAATTTCATGATATATTACTCAACGGTGCAAGGAATATTCTTGATGAACATGAGATTGCAACTAAATCTATTCAATATACAGAGGAAGATATAGAAAATCTTCTTAATAGAGATATTAATGTGAGAGAAAAGGACATTTCAGAAGAAAATGGTTATCTTGGTGCCATCCAAGGTATGCCAATTACTTAGGATGAAGAGACAAAGCCCACAGTTAATGGGAAAGAGTGGGAAGAGCTTCTTGGACCCATGATAGAAGTTATAGATAAGGAGGAAGAGCTAGGAAGGGGAAAGTGGCAAAGGAAATGTGAGCCTATGTTAGATTATGATGATGAGTACTCACCATCTGCTAGTAGCTCAAGCAGTGAAAGAAGCTCTTCAGTGCACATGTACACTGACACAAAAAATTTAGATAGAGAAGTAACAAGTGTTGTGGAATTATCCACAAAGCAATGTGAAATGAAGCCTCAAATTGGTTCATTAGTAGGCAAAGAATTTGGTCATGCACTTCATTCTAGCACCAAAAATATTTCTATTAGAAATTCCTACTTGTCAATGGCCTTGCATTTAAAGGACTTGGGCATTATCCTTGAAATGTAAGTTCATTGCCACTTTTGGCAAGGTAGTCTCACTCCTCATTTTACAACAAAGGGCATCCATCTATGGTCCAAGGTTTTAATTCAACTGACAAGTGGAGAGCTTCTCAAGGTACTGATCTCTTTCGTAGAGAAGTTCTTGCTTCATTTCAAGGTTCTCATTTAGGTGACCAACTCCTTTGAGGTCCACAAATAGACCCATTAATTTCCAAATTGGTTCATTAGCAGGAAAAGAATTTGGTCATGCACTTCATTCTAGCACCACAAATGTTTCTATTAGAAATGTCTATTCGTCAATGGCCTTGCATTTATGGGACTTGGGCATTATCCTTGAAATGTAAGTTCATTGCCACCTTTAGCAAGGCAGTCTCACTCCTCATTTTACAACAAAGGGAAGCCATCTATGGTCCAAGGTTTTAATTTAGCTGACAAGTGGAGAGCTTCTCAAGGTACTGATCTCTTTTGTAGAGAAGTTCCTACTTCATCTCAAGGTTCTCATTTAGGTGACCAACTCCTTTGAGGTCCACAGATAGACCCATTAATTTCCCAAATTGGTAAAAGGGTAGATGTAATTTTGGAAAGAGTATCCCAATTGAAGAGAAATGGAAATTCCAGTGAGCATGAAGTTATTGCAAATCCAATGGGTGTATCTCCTCCACTAACAAATATAACTACTTCCAAAGACTTGAGTTTAAATGGAGATTGTCTATTCCCAAACATGCCCCAATCGAGCAGATGAACCAGATGTTGCTTGAGTAAAGAAGATAGTGGTTTATTAAAGAATCTGCATTATCCAACTTGCTATCAGTTACTACTTTTTGAGTGGCTTTCTAGCTGCTTCTGTGTAGGATTTCTGTAATATATAATGTCCTCATGCAAGTACATGCCATTTTTTGTAAACAATTTCTCTTGTAAAGGGTTAGTGAGCAATATCAAAGAAAAGGTTCTTGCATGGATCTATAATGTCCCTACCTAGGACCTTACTCACTTTTCTTAAAACTCCAATAACAACTCTAAATGGCCGAGTAAGCACTAGTGGCATCCTCATTCACCACGCACAGTCATTCGATCACCCCCGACGACTCCATGCTAAAGTGTCCCTAGAGTCCCTTAAGCATAAAATCAATGATATTTGTGGGGTCATATCTCAGAGCTCATGCAAGGTAGAATGGATCCATTAGTTTCTACGGGACCATGTTACCGGGGCCTACAAAAGCCTATCTTGGTTTTCAAAATTTCAACTTCATTTAAATTTGGCAACACATTCTCGGTCAATGTCAGAACTCAAAGTGTTCATCAGTTCAAATGGCCAACATTGTGTATCTTTCCAACCGTCGGTCATAGCATCGAACCGTCTATTCCAATAGCTCCAAATGGCTAGGTAAACCCTAGTGGCAACCTCATTCACCACACACAGTCATTCAGTCACCGTCGACAAATCCATGCTGAAGTGTCCCTTGAGGTCCCTTAAGCATGAAATCAATGATCTTTGTGGGGTCGTATCTCAGAGCTCATGCAAGGTAGCATGGATTTATCAGTTGCTATGAGACCATGTTGCCAGGACCTACAAAAGCCTATCTTAGTTTTTGGAGATTCAAGTTCATTTAAAATCGACAACACATTCTTAGTCGATGTCAGAACTCATAGTGTTCCTCATCTCAAATGACCAACGTTACGTATCTTTCCAACTACTGATCGTAGCATTGAACCATCTATTCTAATAGCTCCAAATGGCTGGGTAAATGCTAGTGGAAACCTCATTTGGCACACACAGTTGTTCGATCCCCGCTGATGACTCCATGCTAAAGTGTCCATCAAGGTCCCTTAAGCATGAAATCAACAATCTTTGTGGGGTTGTATCTTAGAGCTCATGCAAGGTAGCATTGATTTTTTAGTTGCTATGGGACCATGTTGCTGGGGCCTATAAAAGCCTGTCTCAGTTTTTGGAGATTCAAGTTCGTTTAAAATTGGCAACACATTCTCGGTCGATGTCAGAACTCACAATGTTCCTCAGCTGAAATGACCAACATTGCATATCTTTCCAACCATCGATCGTAGCATCGAACCATTTGTTTCAACAACTCCAAATGGCTGGGTAAATGCTAGTGGCAACCTTGTTCGACATGCACAATTGTTCAATCCCTACTGATGACTCCGTGCTGAAGTGTCCCTCAAGGTCCCTTAAGCATGAAATCAATGATCTTTGTGAGGTCGTATCTCAGAGCTCGTGCAAGGTAGCATGGATCCATTAGTTGCTATGGGACCGTGTTGTTGGGGCCTATAAAAGCCTATCTTGATTTTTGGAGATTCAAGATCATTTAAAATCGGCAACACATTCTCGGTCGATGTTAGAACTCACAATGGTCCTCAGCTCAAACGACCAATGTTGCGTATCTTTCCAACTATTGATCATAGCATCAAACCATCTATTCCAATAGCTCTGAATGGCTAGGTAAATGCTAGTGGCAACCTCATTTGGCAAGCACAGTTGTTCGATCCCTGCCGATGGCTCCATGCTGAAGTGTCCCTCAAGGTCCCTTAAGCATAAAATTAGTGATCTTTGTGGGGTTGTATCTCAGAGCTCATGCGAGGTAGCATGGATTTGTCAGTTGGTACGAGACCATGTTGCCGAGGCCTACAAAAGCCTATCTCAATTTTTGGAGATTCAAGTTTTAAAATTGGCAACACATTCTCGGTTGATGTTAGAACTCAAAGTGTTCCTTAGCTCAAACAACCAATGTTGCATATCTTTCCAACTATTGATCGTAGCATCGAACCATCTATTCCAACAGCTCTAAATGACTAGGTAAATGCTAGTGGCAACCTTGTTTGACACACACAATCATTCGATCCCCACCGATGACTCCATGTTGAAGTGTCCCTCAAGGTCCCTTAAGCATGAAATCAGTGATCTTTGCGAGGTCCTATCTCAGAGCTCGTGTGAGGTAGCATGGATCCATCAGTTGCTACAAGATCCTATTGTTGAGGCCAACAAAAGCTTATCTTAATTTTTGGAGATTCAAGTTCATTTAAAATCGGCAACACATTCTTCGTTGATGTCAGAACTTAAAGTGTTCCTCAGTTCAAATGACCAACATTGCATATCTTTCCAACCATCAGTT
This sequence comes from Chamaecyparis obtusa, assembly GCA_027943335.1. NCBI lineage: Eukaryota > Viridiplantae > Streptophyta > Pinopsida > Cupressales > Cupressaceae > Chamaecyparis > Chamaecyparis obtusa. Next base: position 198,987 of record BSBK01006103.1, on the reverse strand, counting down.
GTAGCATCGATCTATCTATTCCAACAGCTCCAAATGGCTGGGTAAACACTAGTGGAAACCTCATTCACCACGCACAGTCGTTCGATCCCCGCCAACAACACTAGGCCAAAGTGTCCCTCAAGGTCCCTTAAGCATGAAATCGGTGATCTTTGCGGGGTCCTATCTCGGAGCTTGTGTGAGGTAGAATCGATCTGTCAGTTGCTACGGGACCATGTTGCCAGGGCCTACAAAAGTTTGTCTCAATTTTTAGAGATGCAACTTCATTTAAATTTGGCAACACATTCTTGGTTGATGTCAAAACTCAAAGTGTTCCTCAATTCAAATGGCCAACGTTGTGTATTTTTCCAACCGTCAGTCGTAGCATCAAATTGTCTATTCCAACAGCTCCAAATGGCCAGGTAAACCCTAGTGGAAACCTCATTCACCATGTATAGTCATTTGATCCCCGCCGATGACTCTGTGCCGAAGTGTCCCTCAAGGTCCTAAATGCATGAAATTAGCAATCTTTGCAGGGTCATATCTTGGAGCTTGTGCAAGGTAGTATTGGTCCATTAGGTGCTATGAGACCGTGTTTCCAAGGACTACAAAAGCCTATCTCAATTTTTAGATGTTCAACTTCATTTAAATTTGGCAACACATTCTTGGTCGATGTCAGAACTCAAAGTGTTCCTCAGTTCAAACAGCCAACGTTGCGTATCTTTCCAACTGTCAGTCATAGCATCAAACTGTTAGTTCCAACAGCTTCGTATGGTTGGGTAAACACTAGTGGCAACCTTGTTTGGCACACACAGTTGTTCGAGCCCTGCCGACGACTCTTGGCCGAAGTGTCTCTTAAGGTCTCTTAAGCATGAAATCAGTGATCTTTGCAAGATCATATCTCAGAACTCATGTGAGGTAGAATCAATCCATCAAGTGCTATGAGACCATGTTACCAAGGCCTACAAAAGCCTATCTCGGTGTTCAAAGATTAAACTTCATTTAAAATTGGCAACATATTCTCGATCGATGTCAGAACTCAAAATGTTTCTCAGTTCAAATGGCCAACATTGCGTATCTTTCCAACTGTCGGTTGTAGTATTGAATCATCAGTTCCAATAGCTCCAGATGGCTGGGTAAATGCTAATGGTAACCTCATTCACCATGCACAGTCATTCAATCCCTGACGATGACTTTGGGTTGAAGTGTCCCTCAAGGTCCCAAATGCATGAAATCAGTGATCTTTGCAGGTTCATATCTCGAAGCTCGTGTGAGGTAGCATCAATCCATCAGGTGCGACAAGACCGTGTTATCGGGGCCTACAAATATTTGTCTCAGTTTTTAGAGATTCAACTTCATTTAAATTTGGGAACACATTCTCCATCGATGTTAGAATTCAAAGTGTTCCTTAGTTCAAATGACCAACATTGCATATCTTTCCAACCGTTGGTCGTAGCATCAAACTGTCAATTCCAACAGCTCCAGATGGTTGGGTAAACACTAGTGGCAACTTTGTTTGGCACACAAAGTCATTCGATTTCCACCGATGACTCTGGGCTGAAGTGTCCCTCAAGGTCTCTTAAGCATGAAATCAATGATCTTTGTGGGGTCATATCTTGGAGCTTGTGTGAGGTAAAATAGATCTGTAGGTGCTATGGGACTATGTTGTCGGGGTCTACAAAAGCCTGTCTCAGTTTTCAAAGATTCAACTTCATTTAAATTCAGCAACACATTCTCGGTAGATGTTAGAACTTAAAGTGTTCCTTAGTTCAAATGACCGACGTTGCATATCTTTCCAACCATCAGTTGTAGCATCTAATCATCAGTTCCAATAGCTCCGAATGTCCAAGTAAACCCTAGTGGCAACCTTGTTTGGCATACATAGTCATTTGAACCCCGCCAATGACTCTAGGCTGAAGTGTCCTTCAAGGTCCCAAATGCATGAAATCAATGATCTTTGCGAGGTCATATATTGAAGCTCGTACGAGGTAGAATTGATCCATCAGTTGCTATGGGACCATGTTGCTAGGGCCTACAAAAGTCTATCTTGATTTTCAGAGATTCAACTTCGTTTAAATTCGGCAACACATTCTCGGTTGATGTCAAAACTCAAAGTGTTACTCAGTTCAAACGGCCAACGTTACGTATCTTTCAAACCATCGGTCGTAGCATCAAACCATCAATTCCAAAAGCTCTAAATGGTTGGGTAAACGCTAGTGGAAACCTAGTTTGGACACATAGTCGTTCGAACCCTGCCGACGAATTCGGGCTGAAATGTCCCTCAAGGTCTCTTAAGCATGAAATCAATGATCTTTGCGGGGTCATATATCGGAGCTCATGTGAGGTAGAATTGATCTATCAAGTGCTATGGGACCGTGTTGCTAGGGTTTACAAAAGCCTGTCTCAGTTTTCAAAGATTCAAGTTCGTTTAAATTCAGCAACACATTCTTGGTCGATGTCAGAACTCAAAGTGTTCCTTAGTTCAAACAGCCAGTGTTGCGTATCTTTCAAATCATCAGTCGTAGCATCAAACTGTTAGTTCCAACAACTTTGGATGGCCAGGTAAACACTAGTGGAAACCTCATTTGGCACACAGTCATTCGAACCCCATCGACGACTCTGGGCCGAAGTGTCCCTCAAGGTCCCTTAATCATGAAATTAATGATCTTTGTGGGGTCATATCTCAGAGCTCGTAGGAGGTAGAATCAATCTGTTAGGTGCTACGAGACTGTGTTGCTGGGGCCTACAAAATCCTATCTCAATTTTTAGAGATTCAACTTCATTTAAATTTGGCAACACAGTCTCGGTCGATGTTAGAACTCAAAGTGTTCCTTAGTTCAAACGGTCAACGTTGTGTATCTTTCAAACCATCAGTCGTAGCATCGAACCGTAAGTTCCAATAGCTCCAAATGGTCGAGTAAATGCTATTGGCAACCTTGTTTAGCACACAAAGTCATTCAAACCTCACTGATGACTCCAGGCCAAAGTGTCCCTCAAGGTCTCTTAAGCATGAAATCAATGATCTTTGTGGGGTCATATCTCAAAGTTTGTGTGAGGGAGAATCGATCTGTTAGGTGCTACAAGACCGTGTTGCCAAGGCCTACAAAAGCCTATCTCAGTTTTTAGAGATTTAAATTTGTTTAAATTTGGCAACACATTCTCGATTGATATCAGAACTCAAAGTGTTCCTCAGTTCAAACGGCCAACATTGCGTATCTTTCAAACCATTGGTCGTAGCATCGAACTGTCAGTTCCAACAACTCTAAATGGTCAGGTAAATGCTAGGGGCAACCTCATTTGGCATGCATAGTAGTTGGAACCCCACTGATGACTCCAGGTTGAAGTGTCCCTCAAGGTCCCAAATGCATGAAATCATCGATATTTGTGGGGTCATATCTCAAAGCTCATGCAAGGTAGAATTGATCTGTTAGGTGCTACAAGACCATGTTGTTGGGGCCTAGAAAAGAATGTCTTAGTTTTTAGAGATTCAAGTTCATTTATATTTGGAAATACATTCTCGGTCGATGTCAGAACTCAAAGTGTTCCTCAGTTCAAACGACCAACATTGTGTATCTTTCAAACCGTCGGTCATAGCATCGAACCGTTAGTTCCAACAACTCCAAATGGTCAGGTAAATGCCAATGACAAACTTTTTTGGCACACACAATCATTCGAACCCTGCTGACAACTCTAGACTGAAGTGTCCCTCAAGGTCTCTTAAGCATGAAATCAATGATCTTTGCAGGGTCATATCTTAGAGCTTGTGCAAGGTAGAATCGATCCATTAGGTGCTATGGAACCGTGTTGCCAGGGCCTACAAAAGCCTCTCTCAATTTTTAGAAATTCAAGTTCATTAATATTTGGAAACACATTCTTGGTCGATGTGAAAACTCATAGTGTTCCTTAGTTCAAATGACCAACATTGCATATATTTCCAACCATCAGTCATAGCATTGAACCATCTATTCCAATAGCTTTGAATGACTAAGTAAATGCTAGGGGAAACCTTGTTCGGCACGCACAGTAGTTCAAACCCCACCGATGACTTTGGGCCGAAGTGTCCCTCAAGGTCTCTTAAGCATGAAATCAGTAATCTTTGTAGGGTCATATCTTGGAGCTCATGTGAGGTAGCATGGATCCGTTAGGTGCTATGGGATTGTGTTGCCAAGGCCTACAAAAGCCTATCTCAGTTTTCAGAGATTCAAGTTCATTTATATTTGGAAACACATTCTCGGTCGATGTCAGAACTCACAGTGTTCCTCAGTTCAAACGGCCAACATTGCATATCTTTCCAATTGTCGATCGTAGCATTGAACCGTTTGTTCCAACAACTTTGAATGGTTGGATAAATGCTATTGACAACCTTTTTTGGCACACACAGTCATTCAAATGATGCCGATGACTCTGGGGTGAGCAGTAGGATGAGTGCAAATATGTATTTTAGTATTTGTTATTAACAATCAGTCAGTTAGGGGACAATTAGAAGTTAGTTTGAAAAAGCATAAGGTTGCACATCCACATCTGCCATAGTAATCTTATTAATAAAAGAAATTTTGCCAACATTAGGGTACCCCAAGAATCCTTATATTATATTTATACATTTATGCATTCATTTCATTAGTTTTGTTATTATCACAATCAAGGAATTGACTGTTATTAAGGACAGTGAGTGGCATTTGTAGCACAGTCAACAAGTTAAACATACATCGATAAACATACAAGCATAAATATAAGGCATGGGAAATTTACAAAGTATAATACATCCACATAAACATAAATCAGTATACATCAATACACCAAACACATGAATTGCATACCTAAAACATAAAAAATATATATTCGTAGGGCATGAAGTCAAATATATATGTCCAATAATGTCATACATTAAATATATTCAATACAGTAAAATTGGCTTCCTCAAAGCCAAATGGATGTACAACGTATCACTGATACAATATGCAAAAAATATGTCCACTAATGCCATATAGGCATACAATCCATATCCCTAATCTAGTCCTTTCCCGCTAGGGGAAGAAAACAAATCCCGAGCTATCTTTGATCATCACATCAATGGAGATGTAGTGGATTCCATATTCTTCCGAGTGCACTCACTTGTCCTCCTATCTAGACTCTTTTGTAGCTCGACCTGATAAAAAAAAATTAGATAGAGATAACTAATATACATCAAAATTGAATTATACAATGACATAAAATTGACTATTGGCTTACCGCTATCAAATAGTCACTATGTTCATCCACTGAAGGTGCATGCTAGCGATCTGGAGTCATAAGTCCCTACAATAATGATAAAAATAATAATTAAAATACATACATGGATATCATTATAAAATTCAATACAAACTATTAAAATAACAATTAAAGTTAAGTGATCTCTTTCATACCTCAGTCAGTGCTTCAGAACTAGCTACTACTGCAACTCCTCCATGATCCAAAGTATCACAGATAGAAGGAGGAGTCTCTGATGTCAAAAGCTGAAAATGAAATAAAAAAAGTAAATTATGTAGTTATCAAGATTACATATATATTTTACAACCCTACTAATGAGTAAATGATACCTTCGTGAAGGTTCCACCATGTCCTCCGATATGCGGTGTTGAAGTCGAAGCTCCAACATTCAACTAGTGCACATTTACATGGAGAATTATAAGATAACCATTCATATAAGAATGTACTACTACCATGTTAATTATAATGCATTATTACATGTATACCTGTGGACTCAATGGTGACCTCACAAACCCAGGTGAAAGAATGTAATCATTGTGCCTCTGGATTTTGATCATAATTTGTCTAGTAATTTAGTCATTCATTCATTAATTAAATATAATCAAGTAAATCAAATTAATATGCAAATAAAAATACCTCAAGGAAAGTTGCACGATGCCCTTCGCTGTCTATTGTGAATGTCGATGGTCCACTAGTGCACATTTAATGCACATGCACAATAAGTTAGGATACAATTAGTCATATAATTACATAATAATCAAATATGTTAATTAAAATGTTTTATTTGATACTTACTTGTGGAATTGACGATGATGTGTAAAAGGGGACATTAGGATCATTGCCACTTCCACTACTACCGCCACTGCCACTAACACTCTTGCCTTGAATTTTCATCATAAACAATAGATACTAAATTAAATAGCTATTCTTTTATAAATGAAATATGCTCAAAGCAATTTAATGAACTTGAAAATATTTACCTGTGTGTCAATGCCAAATTTTGTATTTAGAAAGCTATCAGTCATAAATCTAGAATCCACTTCCACTCTCTCGCTAGTACCAAATGTGCACAAGCATCCACATGACTAAAAAATATGCCCCCTCGAGGATTGACCATAGTCACCCTCAACTAAAGGAGTGGCACATTGAATGAAAGTCTATGTCAGAGCACTAATCGTGCCTAGTGTGTCTGCCTCTACATGTTCCTTCACAACACAAGGAATACTAACATGATCCACCTGTGGCTTGCCAATAGCATCCCTAGGTGTGTTAGGGTCACAATGTGCCCCCACTTGATCAAATGATGACCCCCCTCCTCTACCCTGAGAATCTAGAATGTCAAAATAATTTGGCACCTCCTTGAGTACAAACTCGCAATAGAGTTTCCTCAATAAATATATAGGAGCCTCATGATTGTTACAAGGAGGTGAATCAAAGACCATCCATCATCTCTCCCAATTTTTTTTTTGAATGTCTTCATTTACGCGCCAATGAATTGGGAACCTCCTTGTTGTAGTTCTAAGAGTATCTGTGTCCCTTGGTTTTTTAAATAGCTGGAAAATGTCATCTTTTGTGATTTTTTTCTTTTTTATATCCGCATAAGATAATTTATTTTCATAATATTGTTTTTTTTTCTTCTCCTTTATCCCGCCATAAATTAATTTGCCCACTAACCGCGCTTATGTGGGTCAAGATTTCTTCCAATGATTTTGCAAGTCTTTCCCTTCTGGGATTTGTACCACTAGAATCTTTTAACCTATTAATTAAAGATTCTAATTCTTTTTGCCCTCTTTCAATTTGGTTCATCAAATTTTGTTGGGTTCTAGGAGGAGGTTTCTTGATTGGAGGAGGCAATTGAGGTTCATTTTCTTCATTTGTTTCTTCATTCGGTTCTTCATTCAATTATTCATGAGGAGATGGAGGGTTTGGTGGAGAGTTTGGTTGAGGGAGATTATTTCTTCCTGGCAATTAAAAAAACTACATTTTAAAATCTTCATTACATAACAAATTTAAACAAAAACAAATTTTAACAAAACAAATTGCAAAAAAACTAAAATTTTAAAACAAATAAGAGGCATGGGCTATAAAAACACTTACCTCTTCTTCCAAATTGAACTTGACGATGCCATGGAGCCATTTGATGGATGGATGAACAAAAACAATAAGTTCACAAGGCAAAATAACAGGGTGTGCGCGCTTTAGAATCCCTTCTTAGCTGAAAATGCAGGTTTGAGAAAGAAAAATTAGCTTTCAAACCCGCGCAACAAGCTTTAAGAGGGTTTTTTAAAAGGGCATGCACCCTATAGGGCATATGCCCTTTGAAAAACACTAAAAAAGTGTTTCCAAAGCGCGTGTGCCCTATAGGGTGCACATGATTTGGTTTGGATTTCCCAAGCCTAAGGCTTGGGCAATCCAAGCCATAGGGTGTCCGCCCTACGGGGCACACGCCCTTTAGTGTGTGTGCACTATGTGCGATGGGGGGCCAAAAAGAAAAGTGGCATCTTTTTGGTCCCCCATCTTTGTGCACTTACCCATATACAAGTTATTAAGAATAATAGCTTACAGTCGGCTTTACAAAGTATAAACTCTTTCCTAAATAAAAAAACTAATTCATGCTTCCTAAGGGTTAACATCTAGGGTGTCATCCCTTATATGGTTAAGTCATTATTTTGATAAACAAAATAATCCCTTAACTATCATTCTTATTTTGTCTTCTTGCTATGTTCAAGTCGACTTCAACTCTCTCTGTTATTCTACAATATCTCCTTCTGTACATACCATATAGACATGCACTTTCACACATCTTTAATATATATAGAACTATCCATGTTCAAGTTTTCATGCACTAAACCTACTTCTGTGGACATCGCTAACCAAAACGATCTCTGATTAGACTGGAAAATACTGCTGTACTTAGACAATTTTTTACTTGTGCTCTTACAAAATGGCTTGCTACTATAGTGCGATCATCACAGTGATTATATGTTTTCATAATGACAACAACTTGATATCCTACCTAGAAAAATTACCAACAATCTCCGCCTTTATCATTGGTGGCAACATATAAGAAAATTGGCTACATCTCACAAAATTTCAAAATTGTGGCCATAAAAAATAATCTCCAACATACTTATTTCTCTAAATATCTATACTCCCCCTAGGAGTATGCATCATACTATATTGTCTATAAACTTTTATGCTACTACTCCCCCTTTGACAACAATGACAAAAAAGGGTGTCAAAAACTTGTCAAAAAAGATAGTTTACCTTAGGATCTCAAAATTGCAAAGCTAATAGGCTTGCAACACAGTCTGTAAAATTTATCTTCATGCTTACTAACTCCTTATCCTATGATTTCTTTATAACATCCAAAACACTTAGGAGTGCACATAGACCATAAGATGAAATACCACACATTTCATGAGTGAAACTAGCAGAAAACTGATGCCCGAGAAAAATTATGATAACTTCTAGATCCAAATGAATTAGGACATGTGATCTTAGGAGAATGCTCCAGATTAGGTCTTCAACACCACATTAACTTCACAAGGCAAGAAACCAACAACAACATCAATGACAAAACAAACATCAGACTAGTATAGGAAATAAGAAATATTTTTGGTGATGCAAGATTGCTCAAGACCTAAGATGCTCTTGCATTAGCAGAAGTCTTGGTTTGGTTGAGTCACTTAAGAACAATTGGGCATTGTGGGAAGTAGTTCATTTGTGAACAAATTTGTAAACCCTTACCTTATTTATCAGTTATATTACAAGATATGAAACCTATCAATCAAATCAAGTATATTGATGGACACCTTAGTATGTTAAAAGAGTAATTGTGAAATCTTAACATGCTTGTAATGGATTTGATAAACAATGTGTGAGTTATGTAGCTTCTACCACCTTAACCTTCTATTTTCTTTACCTCTTTATTCGAACCAATTTAAAATGTATATGATGTGAATAGTCTTAGCTAGAAGTCCTTAAATAAGACATATAAACAATACACATTTAGGAGTAAATTAAGCCTAAAAAAAGTTAGTTAATTCATGGGATTATAAGAAACAACTTGTCAGAAATCTGAATATTTCATGAAGTAAATTACATCATATCAAGAAAGAATAGATCAAATCATCGATTGTCTCAAGTTAGAAGCCAATTGTCTTCATTTCTTTGCAAACTTTTAGGTGAAAATTATGCTAAAATCTAGAAATAAGTAATTTTTTAGTTCAAACAAGTTTTAGATTTGATTCTCACTATCCTTCTCATCACAGACTTTGAAATAAATCTACTCAAATCTACCCAGATTTCACCTTTCTCAAAATTTTGATCTCTCCCCCATGTTCATCTACCATCTCCCAAGTTAGTTTGTTGCCTGATCTAATGAAGACAATCACTGCATGCTGAGATGCAATTTGATGCCTCTTGTAAAAAAAATCTCTTCTCAAACTCAGTAAAATTTGCTTCCCAATTTAGATGAAACTTTGGTGCATTACAAGGGGGAATTTTCTACTAATTGCAGAGCTCAATTTGATTTTGAGATGATATTAAAATAAGGTCACTTAGTCTCCTTATATAGGTGATTTGTGGGCCAAGAGGCATGACTACCCAGGAGGACCAACTTGAGTTTCTTAAGGCTAATAAAGATTATTAAATTTAATTGTTTTCAAATCCTTACCTTGGCCAACCTAGACAAGGAGGCCAAATGGAAATTAAAATTTATGGTTGTCTCCTCCTTCATGCCTTGTTTGTTGCAGTCCTACACCTGGGTGGAAATGAATGGGTGGTTGGGATAAAAATCCCAAGAAGAGGGCAGATTCTACCCCTTCAGAATTCACCTTTACTTCATCATAGTAGACTTAGTTATTTTCATGTCTTTTGAAGCCCTCCCTTTTAAACTTGGACTTGGATCTAGGGACTTGACTGATTTTGATCTCACACTTACTTCCTTGACTTCACCAAACTTCTTCTCTAAGGCTCAAAGACTTGAAATTGTTACTAATTAAGACTTCTAGACCACCTACTCCTACAAATGAAGTGGAAACAAGGGGTCTCATTTGGAATGGGGCGATGGTATGAAAACCTCACAACACTCATTTCTTTTTGTGTGATACAATTCTTTGGATATTAAGGTGGCATATATAATGCTTCAGCTTAGTAAAATTCACATTGATGTGTGTTTGTTGATCATCCCTTTTACAATAATAAAATGTATCAAACGTTAACTGTTATTATGGAATACCATTTTTTTCTTAGCATAATATGAACTATATAGTGAAATCTTTGGTTGTTTAGAATTTCTGAGATATTCCTTCCCTATCTAGTAGTTTGTTTATCAAATAGCATGAGAAAATAAAATATTCAAAACTTTATCTCCCCAAAATGCCTGTCTCATAATCAAATTTACAAAACTGAACCAATGACATGTTTACAAAGAATATCTAATAGAACTCCCAACAATTCTTAAACATACTTTATCTGATATGATGAATTCTTAAACAATTAAGGTTGGAGTAGACATAGTTATCACATGGCATGTTTACAACAAAGAAATTATATGATAATAATATGCTAAAAATTCTCTTTTGTTTAATACACGCCAAAGGACCAGTCCCAACAATTCTTAAACATGCTTTATCTGATATGATGAATTCTTAATAAAGGTCTAATTCTGTTGACTGCTAGCACGAAGGAAGATTTGACCTAGCCAAATCTTCCTTGTACCACACAAAAAAACTATGTGATAACTATGTCTACTCCAACCTTAATTGTTTAAGAATTCATCATATCAGATAAAGTATGTTTAAGAATTGTTGGGACTGGTCCTTTGGTGTGTATTAAATAGAATAGAATTTTTAGCATATTATTATTATTATATTTCTTTGTTGTAAACATGCCATTGGTTCAGTTTTATAATTTTGTTTTTGTGTTAACATTCCATTGGTTCAGTTTTGTAATTTTTTTTTTGTTGTAAACATGCCATTGGTTCAGTTTTGCATTTTTTTTTGTAGTTTTGTTATAAACATGCCATTGGTTCATTCTATTTTTTTTTCAAGAACAAGTTGGCCCTTGGCTAGATCAATAATGCTTGCAATCTCATTACCAAAGTGGCCAAAGACTATGTTAGGCTGATAAAATATGGGGATTCTCTTTAACGCTACAAATATTTGAAGGTTGTTGCACTTGGACTAATGTGTACCATTGTTAAGAGAATTGGACCAAGTTTGGCTTACCTCAAATAGGTGAGGCATCATATGGAAAGGTTGTCGTATATTGACCCAAATACCAGGACTATTTTGATCTGTGGGTACCCTAATGTTGGCAAGAGTTCTTTTATTAATAAGATTACTAGGGAGGATGTGGATGTACAACTTTATGCTTTTACTAATAAGTCTTTATTTTTTGGGCATACTGATTATAAGTACTTGAGGTATTAGGTTATTGATACCCCTGGTATTTTGGACCACCCATTGGAGGACAGGAGCACCAGTGAGATGCTCAATATTATTGCCTTAGCTCATTTGAAGATGGCTGTTTTATTTTTCCTTGACATTTTAGGGTCTTGTGGTTATAGTATTGTACAAAAGGTAGTTATGTTTCATAGCATAAAACCTCTATTTTCCAATAAGCCTCTTATTGTAGTTTGTAATAAGATTTATTTGCAACCACTATAGACACTACCGGAGGAGGATGCAAAATTAGTTGAGGAGATGAGATCCGAGGCTAGGAAAAATATGGGTGGGTTCTTTGAGAATCAGGAGGGGGGATGATGGTGCACTACTCTCTATGAGTGCTTTGAAGGAAGAAGGGGTGATTGTGGTGAAGAATGCGGCATGCGAGAGGTTTTTGGAGAAGAGATTGGAAATTAAGATGAAGTTGAAGAAGATCAGTAGTTGTCTCAATAGGATTCATGTTGCAATGCCCAAGCTACGAGATGGGAAAGAGAGGCCCCCTTGTATTCCTCAAGTTGTTTTGGATGCCAAGATGCATGCTTCCAAGGAGGCCAGGAAGCTGGAGAAGGATATTGAGAATGAAAATGGTGGGATTGGAATTTACTCTACAAGCTTGAATAAGCGGTATATTTTGGAAAATGAAGAGTGAAAAGAAGATGATATTCTTGAGATCATGGATGGCCACAATATTATAGACTTTATTGATCCAGATATCTTGCAAAGGCTTGAAGAACTGGAGAGGGAAGAAGGGCTTAGGATGGTAGCTGAGGGTGATGAGGATGATGAGATGGGGGAAGTGGAATTGAATCCTGATGAAAAGGAAGCTCTGGCTACAATTAGGAAGAAGAAGAAGATGCTTATCATCAAACACAAATTGAAGAAGAGTACTGTAGAGAGCAGGCCTACCATACCAAGGAAGTTTGACAAGAACAAGGAATATGGTTTAAATAGAATGGGAAGACATATTTCTAGTCTGGGCCTGGATCCTTCAGAAATTAGCTTCATAATAAATGAAGTAGAGGAGAGCTGAGCAATTAGCTTCCCAAGAAAAATCTCATAAATGAACTATGTGTACCCTAATTCCTATGCCCTCCATGTGTACCTAAATGATATATATTTGAAACAAAAAGGGTAAGGCTTAAAGAAGTTAATTTTGCATCACATTCTATAGTTGTTGCAGTAGCAGAGCATCAGGCACCACCTTCAGTACAATATGATCACTAGACAGGTCTGTATGATTTATGAAGTTTGGTCATTGTGGATAGGTGATCATATTGTGTTGAAGGTGGTGCTTGATGCTCTGCTATTGCAACAACTACATACTGTGATGCAAAATTAACTTCTTTACACCTTACCCTTGTTTTCTCAAATATATCATTTATGTATGCACAGAGGGAACATGAATTGGGGTACACATAGTTATTTATGAGATTTTTCTTGGGAAGCTAATTTCTCAGCTCTCATGTGCTTCATTTATTATGAAGCTAATTGCCGAAGGATCCAGGCCTAGGCTAGAAAGATGTCGTACCATTTTGTTGTAGATAGAGAATGTTAACTGTGACAATATCTTGGTTTCAGGTAATGTAAAAGGAGACACCTAGTTCAATTCATATGCATAGGATATTAGGTGGAGCTGAAAGATGCAATAGGTTTTCATTTTTGATAGATGTCTTTAAAATGTAAACATGCTGAGTCTTCTTGACTCCACTTTCTATCCATGCATATTCTGGTTGTGTTGCATGTGCATTCTCAATTCAGAGTGGGAAAATCTTATTTTGGATGTGAGGGAGAGAAGCCAAACACATAAAGAACATGCACATAAACATGAAAGCTCAAAAGGATTTTAAGCCATAATGTTTTGAATGCTAAATCATTTAACAATCCTAATTTTTTGGTTTTTAATAATGTTAGCACTCATACTTGGACAAAATGATTTACAATTTCCTCATTTAATAGCTAGTAACCAATGTCAAATAAGTTCATAATAAACCATTATGCTAATAGTAAAGTAACATAACAAAATATACAGTGATATATATTAGTGCAAAGTAACACTTGAAGGTAAATATCTAGACTAATCATCGAGGAGGATGCCATTGGTGATTACTCTGGATGTTTATCTTCAAGTGTTTTTTTTCAACATTCCTTAATTAGTCAAAATTTTAACTAACCTTGGTCGAAACCCTCACAAAGACTGGTCTAAATATCGACCATTCTGTTTCAAAATTTAGCATTGTGGGTTTGACATCCTGGTTAGACAGGCCAAACATTTCAACCAACTTTGGTCAAATTTTTGACCTAGTAACTTCCCAATTGCAGAGTGAATTTCAACTAAGATTGGCGTAGAAGATTCTACCTTAACAATGATGTGTCAAAATTTCAACTTGAAAAATAGTGACCAAACCATTTGTAGATTATTCAACCAATTTTGGTAGAAAATTTGACCATTTTTTCATTGAAAATAGGTGCCAACTGTACTTGTGATAATAGACATCATTAGTTTTTTCTTACCATCAATTGAGATGCTTCCTATCCCACATATAGAGGAAATTTATTCTCCTACAAATATCATAAATATTGCATCATACTTCTCCATATTTATAAACTTCTCTTTATCCCTTGTCATATGATTTAAGCATCTAGAATCAATGATCCACACAATAGGTTCTAATTTAGCATGAAATGCAATCATCTTCAGTACCTCTAGTCTTCTATATCTCTCTTTGGAATGAGAAATACTCATTTGATTCATTATTATTTGTCAGCTATCATTGCACCAAAAGATCAACCTATTAATGCATCATACAACCACTAGACTTATAAAATATGGGATGTGGTTAAGCCATGTCACAAACCAAAGGAGTGCACTGCACATCGCAAGGAGACCAAGGGAAAAAACTTGCAACAATCCCCCCACCCAATGCAAGCATGGAATTTGAACCCATCACCTAGGCTCTAATGCCAATTGTTGGTTGTCATGACATCAAAAGATCAACCTGTTAATGCTTGATACAACCACTAAAAATATATTATATAATAGATATTTAATCCATGTCATGGACCCAAGTTCCACATTACACATCATAAGGAGATGAAGGGAATACACCTTGCATTATTATCTTCATCCTTGATAGATATTCCTTCATAGTGCATAATGTTCTCTTTTCTCTATCTCTTTTATCTGTCTTCTTATTTTCATCATTAATGTCGTAACTATTTTTATTTTCATCATTATATACTTTGAATTCTTCCTTATAAGGACACCTAGAAGAAATATGACCAACTCTACCAAAATAAAATCATTTTAGAGGCAAATTAATTTTGTATAAATGTTGGTTCCTCTCACCACTCTTTAAAAAAATGTTGCTTCAATCACATCCATGTATTTTTCAACTTCATATCTATGCTTTACTGATGCTTTGAATGCTAATCCTTTCATATCTTTATTTATCTCATCCATTTTAGAAATATCAACAATAAATAGTGAACCAAGAAGTTGATCTAAGTTGTAGCAATTTAGATCATGACTTTCTTGAATTGTATGTTTCTTTTAGTTGTAGAGTTTAGGAAGAGTCATCAATTCTTTCTTTACTACTTTATTTTCTGCAATTGATTAACTAGTACCCTTTATTTTATTTACAATCTCAATTACTCTATAAATATAGTCTTCAATGAACTCATCATCACCCATCCTTATATTTTCAAGCTTGTGGTTCATATTTTTTACATCGGCTTCTTTTTTTTTGGAGATCTATTTCATAGAAAAGTCTTAGTTTATCCTATATTTCATTTTCTATCTTCACTCCAATGAATTTTTGAAACACTTCATCACTTAGACAAATAACAATAGAATTCCTAGCTTTCAAATTATTTTGTTTTATCGTTGATCTCATATATAATCTTTGGTATACCTTGAGGTACAATATAACCTTTTTCAATACTTTCCCATAATCCTTTTGGAAAAGACTTAAATGGAACTTTATTATTTCCTTCCAATAGGTATAATTTGTACCTTCAAACTTCAGAGCCATGAAACTAACATCTAGTGCTATACTAGATCTACCTTGAGTGGTTAAGCTTTATAATAAGGGCTTAGGTTCTCATACTGATTGTTGAACATATAGAAGGATTTAGAGGGGATGAATCATTCAGGACAACAATAATAGATTTAATTTAGATCTTGATAAACTTTAAATCAAAATAAGTAATTATCCTCTATGAAATGAGAAACTATAAAGTAGGATCATAAGAAAACTAGATTTTTGTGGAAAACCATGGTTGGGAAAAGTCGTGGTGAGAATCAAACTCACAATATAGATAATTTTGTATTACAATGATTAGGATCATTTCCAAAAATTACACAACTTGGGTACACTCCCTTAGGAAAAGTTAAAAAATATCTGTTTAATAAAAACTTATTGTCCTATAATAAGTTACAAAAAGATATACTAGAAGACTCACTACACATATACTTCTTTTCTTTTTATTCTTTCCTTCACACAATGCACTATTCCAATATTTTCCCCCTTCTCTACACTTTCTTAGTCTCAATCACATTCATTAAATATAAGATAGATCATTAAAAACTATTCATTGCAAGTCGACCTTAACTAAGATAAAATAATATTACACAAAATAGGCCATCTAGACCCAAGACACAAAACAATCCAATTGAAGAGGAAGAGGGTACCCAAATATATCTCAAAACTCTCTCCTAACATAAATCCAAAGTTTTTCCATTGTTGAAACATAATGTGAATAATAAATTAAGGTGTGTAGACTCAATTGACACATTCAAATACAAAGGAACATAACATATTTTAACACATTGAGTATAGAAATTTAAATACAAGTAACACATTCAAATACATAGGAACATAACATATTTTAACATATTGAGTATAGAAATTTAAAGTCCACTTGCAAACCACAAATATCATTGCATATATACTTCTCTTCTTTTTCTTCTTTCCTTCACACAATGCACTATTGCAATTTTCTTCCCCTTCTCTACACTTTCTTAGTCTTAATTACATTCATTAAATATACTTGATAGATCATTAAAATCTTCATTACAAGTTGACCTTAACTAAGATAAAATAATATTACACAACATAGGCCATCTAGACCCAAGACACACAAAGAAGTCCAATCAAAGAGGAATTGGATACCCAAATATATCTCAAAAATCTCTCCTAATATAAATCTAATGGTTTTACATTACTGAAACACAATGTGTAAATAATAAATTAAGGTGTGTAGACTCGGTTGACCAAGGAACATTTTTTTAAACTAATCTTGAAGCATACAGATCTCTGTGCACAAAGGTGAGACCCAAATTAACATCTCAACATTAATTGTGAAGTATACACAGCCCAAAAGAATGATCCCAAATTAGGTAGCACATTCAACTACACATGAACATAACATAATTGAATATATTGAGTATAGAGCTTTAAAGTTCACTTGCAAACCAAAAATATCACTGGAAAGCATATTTTATGTCCAAGAATGAATAAGATCATCATTAAAGAATACTTTATCCATCCATATCCAAAGTACACCAAAGATACTCTATAATATATTGAGGGAGTTCACCACTATTAGAGAAAACTAGCAATACCAAAGTATAAAACTCATTTTAACAAGAACATCGATGTTACCAAAAATAGTAGAAACACAAAAAGTCCACATTCTAAGTGATATAAGTACTGGATCAATAACTTGCATCATCAAACATTTTCAAATCTTATTCATTAATCATCATCTCAGTATTCTATGATTATTGCAGCCAAGAATTAATGTCACACCATGGATGGATGATATTAAATACATCACAAAGTATAAAGCTAGAATTTAACAAATGAATAAAACTATAAAGTAAAATTATAAGTAGAAACAAACCAACAAAAATTATTTTGAACCAAATTGAACATCACTAGAAAATTAATGATATCACTTTGAAGGTACACAAGCCCAAAATTGTAACTATATATAGACTAGGGCACAACAATAATATAGATAGAGAATCTAAAATACAAACAACATTATCTAGAATACAACAAAATTTCTTGTAAGAACATCTTCCACATTGAAGGAATATAAGTGTATAATTTAAGATGTATGCTAAATCATATTCATGCAAGTAATTACTATCATGATTCCAACTACCTAGACTTGACTAACTAATCTGAATACAACAACATAAACTAGATATCAACAAGTCTATTAATATCTTATTAATTCATCATTTTGTCACATGATCATCACAATAAGTCTTCCACCAACACATCATCCTTGCAACAAGTTTGACATGAATGAAAAAAATATGCCATATTTGCAACATAAGTGGAAGACACAAGAACAAAGATACAAATATAGCGGGATGAGAGATATAGTCTACAAGTTATCGGATTAAAAAAATGCCAAGAAAAAGCTAAGAAAGTTGCCATAGTCCTTTAAAAAGGCATGGAAGGATGCCCTAGTCCACCTACTTCAGCTTGGAATTCGGACTATAAGTTATTTATAGGCTATCTTTTCTAGATCCACTTTCTAAATTTGTCTACCAATTCTCAATCACCATGTACTTGGAAAAAAAAACCCTTTTTTTAATTTGTCCTTATATATTGGATTTCTCAATTATAATTCCATAGTCACAGTTCTCAATAGTGAAGGCTTGTTGAATCCACTTAGCACTTGATCCTTCTTGAGCCTAGTGGATCATATTCATTCCAATATAAGAGGAAATAGGCCTAAGTTTCCCACTTTTCTAGGTACAAGTTAGTGAGTCCTATTTCCCCACACTTTATATTTCAATTCTTTCTTTTCAACTACTCCCATATATTATGGAGAGATAGAACTAGATAATTTTTTTTCTAATTATATGTTCTTTAAAAAATCTATTAACATAATGTGGTGTAAACTCACCTCCTCTATCAAACCTTAAACACTCAATTCTAGCATCTACCTTATTCTCAATCAGCTTCTTAAAATTCTGAAACCTATCCAAGTCTTCACATTTATATCTTAAGAATGTAACCCATGTCATTCTCAAATGGTCATCAATAAATAACATTAAATACCTTTCACCATTAAGTCCTCTTATCCTTGTAGTTCCAAATAGGTCTATATGTATTAGCTCCAAAATTCTTGTGGTTATTACTCCTTGTTCATGAATTTGTTATTTGTCTACTTTCCCATCTGACATTCTCTGCATACAATGTTAGTAGGCTTGATAGTTCTAGAAAAATCTCTAACAAAATTAGAAGAGATGATCATCAAATTGTTATATCCAAGGTGAATAGTTAATAGGACAAAGAAAGCCTACATTCAAGAGATTCTCTACCTTAGTCTTGACTAATAAATATATCATGGGATTCATCTTTTGGATCTTTTGGTTTAAAAGTTTGGCATTAGGACATAAGATGATATTATGAACCATTATGGAATAAAAAATACCAAGCATATCCTTATATAACCCACCAAAAAATTCAAAATACTGATGTATAAGCTTAGCACGTGAATTTGATTCCTTTGTAGAGAGGCACTTACCAATATTTATGGTCCTTTTAGGGAGTTTTGGGTCCATTATGAGATTAGTAGTATTTCATTTAATAAGGGTTCTATAGTCTTTAGGATGTGGCATCAATTTATTCATATCATCGTGAGAGAAGGTTGTTTTCTTGTAAGCATCTTTAATGTATTCTCCAAAGTATGCTTGTTTTTTCAAGAAATAAGGGAAAAAACATTTCTGATGTTAAGGTGGAAAAATAGCATAAGAACTTATGAATTCTTATAGAGATTCCTTCAAAGAGAAAACATCTAGTGGAACCTCCTTAGTGATTGTCACCCTAAGACCAGCAATATCTTAGCCTCAAACACCCACACATCATTGGGATGTTTGTGTATGAAATGAATGTCCATATATATAGAAATAGAAAGTTACTCTTGGCTAACTCTTGCACACTCTTCTTTTCTCTTCAAAACTATTTGTCACCTACACACATAAAAAAGGAGAAATATTAGGTTTGTATAAGGATGTGTAATGTAGAATCATCTTGGGTGTAAGAGCAATCTTGTATCACCTAAAAACATTTCTATTTTGTCTTTTCAATAAGGTTTTTTTTTAGTACAAAGTTACTATTTATGGAAACTTAATATTTTTAGTAAGTTGGTCATACGATATCAAAATATTTTGATTTCACAGGTGGAAGTTCATCTTAGTCATACCAGTCTTCCAATTAAGTTTCATTGCCATATCATATGTATTGGTGAAGTTATTGAGGTTTGTGGGTACACAAACTTTGAGCTCAATTTTGAAGGCCTTAGAGGTTCGGAACGAGGTCAAACCCTGACTAAATAGAGCTTGCGTAAGTCAGGCATTGTAGATCAAGAGCTGCCATTTTCAAAAAGTGGCTATAATAGCCAAATAAAGCTATGGTTAAAAATTTATTGCCTCCGAAAGTTGGGCTACCTAAAATTATAATTTGTAATTATTTTGAGCTGACCCTAATGTAATAAAAATAAAAAATAAAAAAAATTCTAGGGGAGTTCGACCTTGATGGCTAAAATTCTAGAACTTTCCCAAGCGGTGGAAAATTGTCTATATAAGGAAGGCTCGTAGTGTTTTCTAGGGCAGTGCTAGGTGGTTATTGGAGGCTATGTCTTACAAAATATTGTAAGGAAGACACCCATGTGGCTTTGCATATTGAATTTTTGAAATATGTAATTCCATACTTTTGGAGATAATAAGAAGCCCATTTTCTGTTCTTGCAAATTGTTGTTGTTTCTCTATTTTTTGTTATGTGTTTGTGGTATTAAGGGGAGCCCCCTTCATCAATTTGTTGTAGTCAAATCCCTATTTTAGCATTTCAATCTCTATAGATAGATAAATAGATTTGAAATAAAATTGATAAATGGTAATGTTAGTCCGTTTTCCAGTCATTGCAAAATCTTGTGAAAATGGCCTATTCTCTGCTGTCTTTATTTTGCTGTCCTGTTGTGCTTGCAATCTCAGTTTTATCTTGCAAAGAATATCCTTAGTGTTTCATGGTGTGCACTCCTACCTTGTGTTCTTTATTGTGTCACCTTGCTTCAGCCCAAGTCACGTCTGCTAATTCACAAAGCCCAAAAAGTTTTTCAAGTCCTAAGGTTTGCGGGAAACTTTTTAAAAAAATTCTGCCACAATGTCAAAAACCTGCAATGTTTTTGAAAACCCGTGTTATTTTCGGCTTCCCTGCTACCTTTCAGTCTGTCATTATTTTTGTGTGTTTTCGGTCTGTGTGAAAACCCTGTGTGTTTTCAACCCCGCACTTCTACCTTGATTGATGGTGTTTTCTCTAACTGCGCAAGTCCGACTGGATGGTGGGCCCGGGTCTTCAAAGTTGCAATGTGATTGGCTGTCACATGGCCGCATGTCAAACTTTTTTGACATGTGATCATGCGACCGCTTGCCACCTAGCCATGTGGGTCCCAGTCCTGTTCAGCTACCTGGTGGTCTACTTTTCCTTAGTGCGCAAGTGAGATGTGTGGTGGGACCTGGTTTCCAGATTGGTCAGAGGGTCTTGACATGTCAGAGTATTGAACGGTTATCATTAAAGCATGAAGGATTTGTCAAGGCTATGCGCTTTTGTGACAACCGTCTGATCCTCTAAAATGTAAAGCAGTTTCATGGTCTCGGAGGCGGTGATGTGGTGGCTTTGGGTTGGTTGTCACATGATCGCATAGCCCAATTTTTGGCTATGTGATCATTCGATCGGTTGACACGTGTCCATGGTAGTGTGGTGGCATTTTGTCAGTGGGCTCAGGGGATGCAGAGAAGTGGGTGATGTGGCGGTCTCATGGCCTTGTCGCATGATCACAAGGGCCATTTCCATGGCTTGCGATCATGCGAAAAACCCCTTGCTGTTGACTCCATGCAGTGGCGGTTAAGGTTCGTGGGTTGTCAAATGTTCACATAGCCCATTTCTGGGCTATGCGATCATGCGACCAAGCATAAAAATGTAGCCCGTTTCCTATGGCAGTGAGAGTTGTGACTGTGCAATTGCGCGACTGAGGGCAAACGGTTAAGAAACTTAAAGCCCACAAAATGCATGTGACTTGTTTGAGCTTGCTGAGTGTTTTTTGTGGCAGGAGGTACCAAAATTCATTTTTGAGTGGACGGGGTGGGTAGAATGGATTGTCAATTGCTGTGGCTTGACCCCTGTCATGTCTGTGTTTATTCCTCGGTGGGGTTAGGTGATTTTGAAATTTTGAATTTGAAATGATCATATGCTTGCATTGTAACCCTGATATAAAGGGATTTCTGTGGTCATTTGAGATTATTAGGAGTGAGGTATTCAAACTTTTGGGTTGTGAGTCCTTTTCTCAGTCTGAATTGTAATGTCCTGTGTTGATTTTTTGGCAATTTGAAAGAAAGTTACAGGTCTATGTTGAGTTTGTAAGCAGGGTTCCTTTGGATTGACTATACACACTTGAGGATTCTTTATACTTAATGCAGGAACATGATTCTCATCTCTCCCTTGTGTCAATGTAGATGAATTTTGAACTTTCCAGTTCATTGCATAACAATTTGTGTATAGGTCTTCATTCTTGAGTTCTAGTCCAGGATTAGATTAAATGATGCTCCAGATGGGACCTAAATTTATCTCTTGTCTATGTAGGGATATTTTGTAAGTAGTAGAGGAGATTGTAAATGTGTTTATGGCTTTGAATCTCAGGTATATTTCTGGTGTGTGTGTGTAGTCTGTCTAGGAACTCTTGCCCAATGGATGAGGCATTGGCCTAGATAAGTTTTTCTTTGCTGACATGTCCTGATTGGTTGTTATGATTCAAAAACATAAATTAAGAACCATTCCTTAAGTTTTCAGTATTTGGTTGTGTGGTTCTACCCATAGCAATGGAGAGTCAATGAGTGTGTGGTTAATACTTAGTACTTTCTTGCTATTCTGTTATCTGTTATTCAAACCTAGTTCTTGGTGTATGAAGTCTATTTTATACTAGGTTAGGTGCACCTGCCTTGGTTTTGCAGAGCCAGAAGTAGAAGAGGGTAGTTAAGTCCCTATAGTTGGTCCAGTTACCCTAAGACCTCATAACATTTTGGAGTTAACCATTCCTAAAATCCATCTAAGGGTATACTGGCAGCCTATTAGAGCATAAGCATCATTTTGGACACCAACAAGATGGTGACTCTACTGGGGAGTGTTATACATGTTCATCTTAACCAGTAGGTCATCATTGGAAGAAACAGGGTTGTTGTTGTCCCTTGTCTCTCTAACTCATTTGAATATTTCAAGAGTGAAGAAACTATATTGTGATATTCCCAATACACTTGGGTGGTGACTCAAACATCTCTGAAGTAGTGCTAGTCAGTATTTATTTTGCAGGATGAGTTATAGAGGTTCCAAGTCTCGGAGAAAGAAGCATCTTGAAGATATAATGGAAGAAGGCATTCCAGGGACTTCTGGGCCTAGTCAGACAAGGGGAGGAAAGAAGAGAAGAGGTGTTTCTCATACTTGGAGAAACAAGAAAGATACCAGACAAGAAACCCAAGCCAGGCCTAGTCAGGAGGAAAATAATTCAGAATATGAAGAGGTTGTTGACTTAGGATTGAACCAGTATGAAGAAGAGTTGCAAGTGGGAGATGATGAGTCAGAGACCACACTCCCTGAATCAGAAGAGATCTTTGAGGAGGTCTATGAACTAGAAAGAAGAGTTCAAGAATAGCTTGCCATTAGGAAGCAAAGAGAAAAAGACAAAGAAGATAAAGTAAGACAAGCCATGATGAGGGCTGATCAGCTAAAGAGGCAGTTACTGGATTTGGAGGTAATTAATTTTGTCCCAGAGCCTGAAAGAGTAGACGAATAGCTTATTGTTCAAAAAATATGTCAAGAAACCAGACCAAGAGATAAAGGCAAACAAAAGGCTATTGGGATTCAAATCAGTGAACAAGTTATTGTGGATGGGACATCAGATCCAAGATTGAGATTAGATTCAGATTTGGAGATAGCTAGAAGGAAGAAAGAAATATTGGATAAAGAACTAGAGAAAGCAAAGTTGGAGGCTTCTGCTGCAGAAATTAGAAAGAAGATAGATTTTCTCAAGCATGCTTCAGGACCTTCAAATATTGCTGCTTCCTTTTTAGGACAAGGTGGAACTCATGGTAACAATGTAGCTCAAGCAAATGGTGTGCCGGGTGCCGCTAGAGTTCCTGATGGTTCAAACATGAGGACATCTACATCTGAAGGAATGGATTCACTGCATGGAGCTCCTATTCATGAAAGGTACAAACAACTTGTCTTCTTTGGTATTTCTGGTTATCCTAATGTAATCCCTGATGAAATTCAAAAGAAGCTTCCTAAATTTACTGGAAATAATGTCATCACATGTGAAGAACATCTAAAAAATTTCATAGATGTAATAGATGATTATAATGTAGAGCCTGATGACGTTATAATGAAGCTATTTGTAAAATCCCTGATTGAGGATGCTAGGGATTGGTTTAGAGGATTACCCCATGCTAGTATAGGGTCATGGAATGAATTTAATATAAGATTCCAAAAGGCTATGCATAGACTCTTGCAGGTTATCAGACTAGATGACAGGGTGTGTCTTGTGACATACTTGAATGCCTTTGATGCAAAAATGGGATACCTCTTGAGGGACAAGAACCCTAGAAATCTTGGGGAAACTTACAAATTGGCCATCAACATAGAGAGCAATAGAAGAATATTAGGAAAGATAGGGAGAAGAGATGATTGCAGGCCTCAAATGCAGAGTAAGAAAGAAATGGGAAGGTCTGCTGACTCTAAACCCAAAGAGGATAACAATCTAAAACAAATTTTAAAGGCTTTGGAAGGTTTAAAGCCTAGAGAAAAGGGAAACAATAGAGCTGTAACTATGGAGAGGTTAGCTCCAAACAATTTTAGCAGACAACCAAGAATGCAAAATTATCCTTACAACACTCAGTGGAAAGATGGCAAGCCCATTTTCCCAACCAAGCAAGAAAGGCCTGATGGAAGGATCCCTGATCCTTTGCAGAGAAATTTAGTGAATTTAGCTGATGAGGTTCCATGGTGTGTTGTTTGTCAATCTCCTCATAGTCCAGAGCATTGTGTCATTACTTTGAATTTACCTGATAATCAAGAAGGTGAGGAGCAGTATGATAAGGAATGATGTGGTATGACTTCTTCACATGCGTGGGATGAAGCTGACTCTACTGATGATGAAGACAAGTTTGATGATGTTGGATGTGGTACAGTGAGGGGTGAGGAGAAAGTTTCTTTAAGAAGACCATCAGATGAAGAAATTGCTTAGATCACCACAGACATGGTTACTCAAGCTAGAAGCAATTATAACTTGAGGAATAGGACAATTGGAAATGCAATTGGTAAGCCAGGCCATATGTTCATCAAGAGGACAGAAAATAGTGTACAACAACATGAAGAAAAGGGCAAGGGTGCTGATGATACTAACCAAGTGAAGGTAAAAAGGAAAGTTGTACCTGTTGCAGCACCTAAGAACAAAGCAAAAACATCAGATTTTGTGGTCCCTATTTCTCAAAATGGAGAAGAATCTTCTCTCAAGAACAAGTCTGATTTGAAAAAGGATAAGGTTGTCACTATTTTTGAGGAAGACATGAATAATCAAAAGTATGTTCCAATTGATATGTCCAAATTGCTTTCACAGATCACTGTCAAGGTTCCACTATTGGAAATGATGAGAATAGAAGAACACAAGGTCAAGGCCTTAAATTGGGTAAATGGTGTTTCTTCTGCAGGAATCCAAGAAGTGAGTAGAATTGACAAACATGTGGCTTCCTTGGAAAAAACACCCAATAGTAAGAGTGAAGAAATTGTTTCTAAGATCCCTCAAACCTTCTTGGATACAAATATTGTAAACAATGCAGTAGGGACAGTTGATCCTTTCTTTTTGTCCCTTGTGATTGATGGTAAAATATTGAAGAATTGCATGATCGATTCTGGAGCATCAAACACTGTCATGCCTGCAGAGATCATGAAATCATTAGGACTAAAGGTTGATACACCTCACGGGAGATGCCAAGCTATGGACTCAAGAGAAGTGCCAGTTATTGGTACCATCAAGGCTTTGCCTTATAAATTAGCTGCATTTCCTAACAAATAGTTGACTATGAGTGTTCTTGTAGTTGACATTCCTCCTCAATATGGAATGTTGTTATCTAGAAAGTGGAGTGCCTCCATGGGAGGAAGTATTCAATGTGACTCATCCTTTTCCACTTTTGACATTGAAGGAGAGAGTGTGAAGGTGTCAAGGGAAGCCAGGACCCCACATATGATTGAGGAAAATGAAAAGGATAGCATGAATTGTTTTGTTGACACTGACATTGGCTCATTCCAAGTCCAGAGGAATGAGATGCAGGAGAAGGTCAGGCCTATCCTTTTGGCTGATGATGAGAGTAACATGGCAGAGGGTAATGTCTTATGGACATTATATTTTGATGGAGAAAATTCTAAGGAAGGTGCTAGAGCAGGAGTGTTATTAATATCCCCAAGTGGTAAGACTTTTAAGTTTTCTTTCACTCTCCTTTTTTCTTGCACAAACAATGTTGTTGAATATGAGGCCCTATTGATTGGTTTGAAACAAGCATCAAAACATGGGATCAAACATCTTAGGGTAATTGGTGATTCTGAGTTAGAAATATCTCAGATTAGATCAAAGTATGCATAAAAAAACCAAAGGTTGAAACAATATAGGAATGATGTATGGGATGAAATTGAATGTTTCAGTGCCTTTGGTATTGATTGGGTGGATAGAAGCCAAAACAGGATGGCAGATTTACTAGCAAACATAGCCTTAAGGCCAGAGGATGTTACCTTTGTGAGAATATCCAGAATTGAGTGTAAGTCCAGACCTTCTATCCTAGATAATGTTGAGAATTGGCAAGTATTTTCTGATGATCAGGATATATTGAGGTTCTTGTAGTGTGAGTCTCACTTTGATGGTCAGGAAATGGATTTCAGCACCTATGTAGACAACAAAGATGGAAAAGAGAATGTCCTTGGGAAGGAAGTACTACAATTGAAGTCAAATAAGATCCCAAGGGGGTTGGTTTCTCTTGAGAGAGCATTTGATAATAAAGATAGGGCTTGTGTAGCTAGACTTGTTGACAGGGTAAGTGATTTGGAGGAGGTGAATCTAGGGACAAGCCAAGAACCAAAGAACGTTTACATAGGTAAATGTTTATCTCAAAGAACTAGAAGAAATCTAATTGATCTTCTCAAAAAATTTAGACATGTCTTTGCATGGTCTTATGAAGATTTGAAGGCATATAGAGAAGACCTCTTTCAACATGAGATACCATTAAAGGAAGGAACTAAACCTTTTAGGCAGAAATTAAGGCCTGTGAACCCTACTTTGGCACCAAAAATGCAAGATGAACTTAAAAAGATGATGGATGTTGGCATTATCAAGCCTGTCAGACATTCTACTTGGGTGTCAAACTTGGTTCCAGTTAGAAAAAAGAATGGTGACATTAGGCTGTGTGTTGATTTTAGAAATCTGAATGTCAATTCTTTGAAAGACAACTATGGTCTCCCTAATATGGAAAACATGCTGCAAAGAGTCACTGGATCGGAGTTGATGTCAATGATGGATGGTTTCTCTGGGTATAATCAGGTCATGGTCAAGGAGTCAGAACAATTCAAGACCGCATTCACTACTCCTTGGGGAACATATGTTTATGTCAGAATGCCATTTGGTCTGACAAATGCAGGAGCTACTTTCTAGAGAGCTATGGATGTGGCCTTTGCTGATTTCATAAATAAGTTTTTAGTGGTATATCAGGATGATCTCACGGCATATTCAGAGGAGGATCAGCACTGTGAGCATCTTGAAAAGATTTTTATTAGAGCTCTGGAATACGAAATTTCTTTGAATCCAAAGAAATGGTTTTTTGGTGTGGTGGAAGGCAAGCTCTTAGGACATGTTGTGTCCAAGGATGGAGTGAGAATTGATCCTGAAAGGGTTATGGCAATAGACAAGCTTTCACAACCAAGGAATGTTAAAGGAGTACAGTCTTTCTTTGGGCAAGTGAATTTTCTAAGAAGGTTTGTTACTAACTTTGTAGAAATTTTCCCATCTCTGGAATGTTGAAGAAAAATGCAAAAGTAGAATGGAATGAAGAAGCAAATGAGTCTTTCAAGAATATCAAACAGGCCATCAAGGATGCCCCTATTTTAAGAACCCCTGATTATGGTAAACCCATGCAAATTTTCTCCTTTGCTTCTTATCATACAATTGCATCCATCTTATTACAAAAGAATTCAGAAGGGTATGAACAACCCATATCCTTTTTCAGCAAATCCTTACATGCAGCAGAACTAAAGTATGATATAGTTGAGAAGCAGGCTTATGCCCTAGTCAAAGCAGTCAAGGCTTTTAGGTGTTATCTTGTGGGAGCTAGGGTGGTTGCTTATGTTCCTAATGCTGCTATCAAGTATATTCTAGTGCAACAAGAGGTCTTGGGTAAGAGATGTAGATGGATCAATAGGATCCAGGAATTCAATATAGATATTCAGATTACAAAATTGGTAAGAGGCCTTGGTCTTGCAAAGTTGATGGCATAGAGTAATTTGGTTGCAAACCATGTGAACATGTTAGAGGTGGAAGAAAGGCCATATGTTTGTGATTTGGACTGTTGTGATTGGTACAGGGATGTCATCAATTACTTGCAAAAATTATTTCTTCCCCCTGACATGAGTGAAAATAAGAAAAGGACTATCAGGCTACAATCTGTGAGATATGCCATTATACATGGTGAGTTATGGTGGAAAAGTAATGAAGGTGTATTGCTAAAATGTGTAGACCAGGAAAGGTCTAAGTCTTTGTTAGAATCAATGCATCAAGGTGTATGTGGAGGACACTACATGGCAAAGACCACAGCCCACAAAATCCTTAGATCTGGATTTTGGTGGCCTATAGTTTTTAAAGACACACATCAGTTTGTAAGGAAGTGTGATGCATGCCAGAGGTTTGCAGGTAAGCTAAAATTTGGTGGAAATTTACCACTCAAACTAGTCTCAGTTCAGGCCCCTTTCCAGCAGTGGGGTATTGATTTCATAGGTGAGATTCCAAACAAGTTTAGTGGTGGGCATTCCTACATATTAGTGGCAATAGACTATTTCACCAAATGGGTTGAAGCTATTCCCACTAGGAGGGCCACTAGTAAAGTTGTTATTGATTTCATGATGCAGAATATTCTCACTAGGTTTGGATGTCCAAAAACAATAGTGGTAGACAATGTGATGTGTTTTAGATCTCAAGAGTTTGATGATTTTTGTATGAATTATGGGATACACATTTCATTTTCTTCCCCATATCATCCACAAGGAAATGGCCAGGCTGAATCCAGTAATAAAAGCCTTATTAAGATTCTCAAGAGGGTGTTGGACAGAAATAAGAAAGCCTAGGACTCAAAGTTATGGTGGGCATTGTGGGCTGACAGAGTGACCATCAAGAAGGCCATAGGTTGTGCCCCATTTGATCTAGTCTATGGGATTGGAGCTAGGTTACCTCAGAACAATCTATTGCAAATGTATAAATTCATCCAGGCATATGATGAAGACTTAGATGATGAAATGAGACTAAGGATGGATGAGTTAATCTAGTTGGAGGAGGTAAGAAGAGATGCACATGAAATAAATGAAACACTTCAGACACAGTGTAAGAGCTTATTTGATAAAAGAGCCACTCAAAGGAGTTTTGGGGCTGGTGATCTTGTT
This sequence comes from Chamaecyparis obtusa, assembly GCA_027943335.1. Lineage (NCBI taxonomy): Eukaryota > Viridiplantae > Streptophyta > Pinopsida > Cupressales > Cupressaceae > Chamaecyparis > Chamaecyparis obtusa. The sequence continues at coordinate 169,553 of BSBK01006103.1, read as the reverse complement.
TTAATGTGGAATGCCAGATTAGAGGATAAGGGACGGCATGGTAAATTTGATCCTATTTGGTTGGGTCCTTATCTCATTGAAAGTAAATGGGGAGTTGATTCATATATTCTGAAAGATCTAACTGGTGGCACTTTGGAATTGCCTGTTCATGGACAATTCTTAAAGTTTTACTTCTCTTGAAGTATCTTTTTCCATGAGCAGTAGTTAGGATTCTTCCCTAGGTCTCATAGGGTTGTTTTTGGTTCAAAATTTTGTGGTCTGCTCTTCCAGAAGATTCTATTTTCTCATTGTATCTGCAAGAGATACATGTCCCCAACTAGAGCCACTGGTAGTCCGTTTTCCAGTCATTGCAAAATCTTGTGAAAATGGCCTATTCTCTGCAGTCTTTATTTTGCTATCCTGCCGTGCCTGCAATCTGAGTTTTATCTTGCAAAGAATATCCTTAGTGTTTCATGGTGTGCGCTCCTACCTTGTGTTCTTTATTGTGTCATCTTGCTTCAGCCCAAGTCACATTTGCTAATTCACAAAGCCCATAAAGTTTTTCAAGTCCTAAGGTCTGCAAGAAACTTTTAAAAAAAATTCTGCCACAGTGTTGAAAACCTGCAGTGTTTTCAAAAACCCGTGTTGTTTTTGGCTTCCTTGCTACTTTTTATTCTATCATTATTCTTGTGTGTTTTCGGTCTGTGTGAAAACCCTGTGTGTTTTCGACCCCGCACTTTTTTCCTGATTGATGGTGTTTTCTCTAACTGCGCAAGTCCGACTGGATGGCAGGTCCGGGTCTTCAAAGTTGCAATGTGATTGGTTGTCGCATGGCTGCATGTCAGAATTTTCTGACATGCGACCATGCGACCGCTTGCCACCTAGCTGTGTGGGTCCTAGTGCTGTTCAGCTGCCTGGCGGTCTACTTTGCCTTAGTGCGCAAGTGCGATGTGTGGTGGGACCTAGTTTCCAGATTGGTCAGAGGGTCCTGATGTGTCGAAGCATCGAACGGTTATCATTAAAGCACGAAGGATTTGCCAAGGCTATGCGCTTTTGCGACAACCGTTCGATCCTCTAAAAGGTAAAGCAGTTCCATGGTCCTGGAGGTGCTGATGTGGCAGCTTTGGGTTGGCTATCGCATGATCGCATAGCCCAATTTTTAGCTATGAGATCATGCGACCGGTTGACACGTGTCCATGGCAGTGTGGTGGCATTTCATCGGTGGGCCCGGGGGATGCAGAGAAGTGGGTGATGTGGTAGTCTCATGGCCTTGTCACATGATCGCAAGGGTCATTTCCATGGCTTGTGATCATGCGACAAACCCCTTGCTATTAACTCCATGCGGTGGCAGTTGCGGTGGCGGTTAAGGTTCGCGGGCTGTCGCATGTTCGCATAGCCCATTTTTGGGCTATGCGATCATGTGACCAAGCATAAAAATGTAGCCCATTTCCTATGGCGGTGAGAGTTCTGACGACGCAATTGCGCAATTGAGGGCAAACGGTTAAGAAACTTAAAGCCCGTGAAATGCATGTGACCATTTGAGCTTGCTGAGTGTTTTTTGTGGCAAGAGGTACCAAAATTCAGTTTTGAGCTGACAGGGTGGGCAGAATGGATTGTCAATTGCTGTGGCTTGACCCCTGTCATGTCTGTGTTTATTCCTCGGTGGGGTTAGGTGAATTTGAAATGATCATATGCTTCCATTGTAACCCTGATATGAAGGGATTTTTGTGGTCATTTGAGATTATTGGGAGTGAGGTATTCAAACTTCTGGGTTGTGAGTCCTTTTCTCAGTTTGAATTGTAATGTCCTGTCTTTATTTTTTGGCAATTTGAAAGAAAGTTACAGGTCTATGCTGAGTTTGCAAGCAGGGTTCCTTTGGATTGACTTTACACACTTGAGGATTCTTTATACTTAATGTAGGCACATGATTCTCATCTCTCCCTTGTGTCAATGTAGATGAATTTTGAACTTTCCAGTTCATTGCATAACAATTTGTGTATAGGTCTTCATTCTTGAGTTCTAGTCCAGGATTAGATTAAATGATGCTCCAGATGGGACCTAAATTTATCTCTTGTCTATGTAGGGATATTCTATAAGTAGTAGAGGAGATTGTAAATGTGTTTATGGCTTTGAATCTCAGGTATATTTCTGGTGTGTGTGTGTAGTCTATCTAGGAACTCTTGCCCAATGGATGAGGCACTGGCCTAGATAAGTATTTCTTTGCTGACATGTCCTAATTGGTTGTTATGATTCAAAAACATAAATTAAGAACCATTCCTTAAGTTTTTAGTATTTGGTTGTGTGGTTCTACCCATAGCAATGGAGAGTCAATGAGTGTGTGGTTAATACTTAGTACTTTCTTTCTATTCTGTTATCTATTATTCAAACCTAGTTCTTGGTGTATGAAGTCTATTTTATACTAGGTTAGGTGCACCCACCTTGGTTTTGTAGAGCCAGAAGCAGAAGAGGGAAGTTAAGTCCCTATAGTTGGTCCAGTTACCCTAAGACCTCATAACATTTTGGAGTTAACCATTCCTAAAATCCATCTGAGGGTATACTGGTAGCCTATTAGAGCATAAGCGTCATTTTGGACACCAACAAGTAACATAATAGAAACAATTCTATCTTAATGGAGGAAAATCCCATATTACATAATATATACAAATATAAGAATACCCCACTTGATGAAAAACTCCAATTGCATGAGATAAATTATATTGACAAATAATAAAAGCATACCTCACTTGGGAAAACCTCTATTGTACATGTATCATAATACGAACATGCAATGCATGTATCGACAATACAAGATATTATATGTATAGATAAGAGAGAAAAGATAGAATTACACAATATAGACCCCTTACTTGAGATGATATCTATCCTTATGTAGATGCGAAGACTATCATGAGATAGAGTTTATATTTTGATATAGCTTCACTATGGAGATGAGAGTATGAGCCAAGAGTGATATTGTGTTACCAAAGAATGAGAAATGAGGATGATAGTGGGTTTTATTTCTCAAAGTGGGTAGTTGTATCTATTTTTAATGCATCTAGAAGATGGAACACACATAAAAATGGTTTGATAACAAATATGGTCTTTTAAAAATAGAATCTTTCTAGGATGACTGTGTGCCATGTGGATGTCTACATGCCACGTGCTTATCCAACTAATTGACTCTTAAATTGGGCCATGGGTTGTAAATGATTTTATCATAAAATCCATGATATCAAAATGTGAATGCTAGATCATGGATTTTATCATTAATACATCAGGCCTAATCCTCCTATGTCATAAATTCATTTGGTGTGATTTGCAACACTATAGTTCTAAAGATAAAAAAATCTTAATACCAAATCTTGCTAAATATATGCTATGAAAAGTAGAAGGCTTGATATTGATCAACTATGAAGATTGGTACTTAGTAGGGGAAAAATCTTCAAGTCATGTATTATTTTATGATACAAAGATGACATTTAATAAACTATACATAATTGTTAAAAGATGAATAGTTAAAAATATGATCATTACGATTATAATGAAACTCATACAAAAGAAGGTATTTGATTTAAAGAGCAGTTTCAAAATGATCTACTACAATACAAGAGATGAGATGATATTGGAACTATCATGTTGGGTATTGTCTCACCTCTTTATTTCAAAGTAGCCTCCAAAATGAATGTACATACATGCTTTCTTGTTCAAAGTTATCAATTTTGCAGTTATAATTTTTCTTAGTATACTTAACAATATTGGTGTGAGAAACAAGATTAATCATAGCTCCTTATTCTAACTTCTTTATTGGAGGTGAGTGCCAATGGGTAGGGATATCTCCTCAAAGTAGTAACAACATGTCTATTTTGAAGGTTGCATTCTCCTTTCTAAACTATGTATTGATAAGTTCTCTTTTCTCCATGTTGGTATTCTCAAATGAGTTCTCTTCCTTATTTTATTTTCCTTATTAATAACCTAATTGGTATATCCCCCAATGGTTCTCTCACTATAATTCACAATTATAATTTTAATAGTTTCTAAGTTATAAATCAAGTTGAATGTGACAATAATCTACGTGGGATTAGAATTGTTACTATTATATAAAACTAAAGTACATATATTATGCAAAGAGTTGATTTTTTTGGAGATGTGTAATAGAAATATTTGATATGTCTAGATATATAATAAACCTATTTGATAAATAATTGATAATTAGCAATTTAAGGTTTTGACAAGCTTATTAAATTATAAACTATTTAATTCATATTTTCTTTTGATAATTTAGTGTAAGGTAATCCCCGTTATTTTATCATAGATTGTTTGTAATGTCAATCTCAAGGTACACATTTTTTGTATTCATCTTTAAATTATCTAGCATATGATATGTCCATCACTATTAATAGATTGCTAAGTATAATTTTTGTGTTTTTAGTGAGATTGTATTCAATGGTCTAGTTTTGGCAAGACAAGATCTCATAAATTAGACTATTCAATAGATATTTTGTGTTTGAAATTAGTACTATTATTTTTCTCAACAATTGAATTTGTGAACAATATTAAATATTGATCTAAATATTTTCTATCCATTTTCTCTATTTTAAACTCACAAAAATATTAAATTCACAGGTTAAGGAATTGATTTTTTTAATTTAAACCACCTTTATCTCTTAAAAAGATCCATTCATTATCTTGACAAAGGCTAAAAAAATATAGATTATTTATACGTAAAATAAATTTACATTTGTGTCTAAATAATTTTTTTTTTCAAATATCTTTAGAAGATATAATGAAATTGACTAGCCTTTGTATTGATTATTCTAGAGTTTTAGACTGAATATAACTTATGGTATCTAAAAGGGAATAGGTCCCTAGTATTAGTAGAGCTTGGAGGAGGAGAGTCAATTTGCCTTTCATTAGTTAGGCCTAGTTTTAATATTTTTAATAATTAGAGTTAGTAACTATTGCTTTTGACCCAACATATCTTGAAGTTCTTTTTTTAATATATAAATTATTGGAAGAGATTATAAATATCAAGAAGCAACTACAACATGATGCCACAAGACATATAAAATCCACATTTACTAGCAAAGTATTCATTCCCAAGGGGAATATGCTTGAGTCAAACTCACCCCTATCTCCATGGTAGGTTTTAAAATTGGTAAAATATCCAAAACAAATTTATAATTATAGTGCTCACAAGAATATTGAAATATTCATTTATGAATATTGCTAAGCATAAATCTCACATAATAAAATTAGAGAAAAAAGACATGATAAATGCACATAATCTATAATGCCATTTCTAGATGATAAATTAAGGAAATGGCTTAACCAATAAGTATGAAATTATTAAAGATTTAGCCAGCACCTTCACCATATTTATGTGAAAAATATATGCTTTAAAAGAAAATTATAAATTAATCTCCCTTATGACTATCACTTATTGTATATTGCAATGTATCCTTTGAAATTGTAATTAAAATTAAAAAATTAAAATTTCTTTTTCCAATAAGTTGTTTGAAAATCATTAAATTATGAGACAAAGAGATTTTTGAAAGTTTCTTAGAATATCTAAAGATTTAATGAAATGATGAATAGATGATTATTTATAATGTAAATACATAAGGATTCTGTAAAGTAAAAATAGATAGCATTTTGGTTAACAATACTATAAATATAGTGATGGTTGCCAATTAGACAAAGCCTTCCATGATGTAGTCCATAATGCTTTATCGTATGCTCTCCCAACAAGGATATTGGAGAATTCAGCTTGAACGACTCAATCCTCAACTCCTCCTATAGGTTAACTTCCAATGTGCTTTCTTTTGGTTTGAACACGGTTTCTCCTCTAATACTTAGATAATATTTACATCATTCCTCCCACAGAAAAATGACCAACTTCAACATCTTGCAAGATTAATGCTCAATGAATTAATTGAAGCAAGACTACCATTTCAACATGAGTAGTAAAATATCACTGAAATACACATAAACCCTGAATCTATATAGGCACCACAACTATACCTTTTAAACTTTTAAACACACACCACCAAGGCCGATGTTAACAATCCATAATTTAGGAGCACGGCACCATCATTTTTCTAACTCCATTGATCTTGGAAAGTTAACCATTTTGTTCTCGCTCTCGGGTTGACTACCCGAAGTCGATTCCAACTGCTGAATTGTTTTTTCATCCCTCCTCTCCATCTGATTCTCTCCACCGCATGCCTCTAACATCTCCACCACTTTCCTCATGCAAGGCCGCTGCTTCGGTTCTCTGTTTGTGCAAACCAAACCCACACGTAGGACGCGCATCATTTGTTCTTCGAAATCCTCTTCCACCGCGCGCTCATCCACCACTTGTCTCTCTCCGTCCATCCAAATTGTGTTGCGTATCCAACGCACGATGTCTACTCCTTCCCCATACTGCGCCTCATCCGTGGCTTTCATTCCACTCACCAGCTCTAACACCACCACTCCAAAGCTGTACACATCACTTTTCTCGTCCACCCTTAGCCTATCAAAGTATTCTACACACCACATTTTAAAAAATTATGATTAATAAATAAATTTAATTATTCGTCCATAACAATTAAATGATTGACTTTATAAAACGAAGTCTTCGTACCTGGAGCAATATATCCATGCGACCCAACATAACCAGACACTGTATATTCATCGCCCAGCCTGTCAAGCACTCTGCATACGCCAAAATCTGCAATTTTAGCCACAAAATCGGCGTCTAGCAAGATGTTGCTGGATTTCACATCCCTGTGCGATATTGGAGGGGAGCAATCATGGTGCATATAACTCAGCCCACGAGCTGCTCCAACAGCGATCTGATATCGCATCGGCCATGGCAGCGGCGTTTGTGGTCCTCGGCCACCGTGCAGACGGTCGAACAAGCTACCGTTGGGCATGAACTCGTATACCAATAGCTTGAAATCTGACTCTTCACTTGATATGCAACACAGAAGCTTTAATATATTGGTGTGCCTGATGAGTCCCAATGTATCCACCTCCACTTCCCCATTTTTATTATCTTCTTGCTCGCCTTTTCTCTTAAAACTTCCTCTGGATCTGCTTAGGTTTCGGATCTTCTTAACGGCTACCGCCTCCCCGTTCTGCAGAATGACCTTGTAAACCTTTCCAGCACCTCCGGATCCAATCACGTTCTCCTCCTTCAAATTGTCGAGGATGTATATCACGTCGACTTCTGTCGGGTGGAATGGAGTTAATTTCCACGTTAATCCGCTGCTTGGCTTCCTGAAAAACCAGCAGCACAGATAAATGGAGGACAAAGTCACGGCCACAAGTAAAGGCGGTAACACAATCGTAGCTAAACTGGACTTATGGGAAGAGGAACACGGAGGTAGCATCAAATTCTGACCCCCGCATAGCTTCGGATTTCCCAGAAACCACTCCTTGTGAGCCGGAATATCCAGAGCTTCAGGAATGCGTCCAGATAAATCATTGCTAGAGACATTGAAAACAATCAGTTTCAGGCGTCCTAATTCGGGAGGAATTCCGCCAGAAAGCAAATTGTTTGACAGATCAAGTCTGTTCATGATGTTGTTCAGAGCTGGTGGGATCTCGCCTGTAAGCTGATTGTGACTCAAATTGAGCTGACCGAGCTGCTTTAGCGACATTATTTCCTTGGGAATTTCTCCTGACAGAAAATTATGGTCCAACTGGAGACTATTAACCAAACTTAAGGCCCCAAGCTCATGAGGAATGGGCCCTGACAACTGGTTATTGCTGGCTTCAAATACTTCAAGTTTTGACAGCTTTCCAATTTGTGCAGGGATTCTCCCTTGGAACCAGTTGTTGCTTATCTCCAACCGACTCAGATTCTGCGCTTCGCCGATTGCAGCTGAAATCTGACCTTCAAACTTATTGTTGCTTAGATTCAATTCCAGGAGATTGGAAGAACCCCAGAGCCCGGGAGGAATCTTGCCGCTCAGTTGGTTGTTGCTGAGGAGTAGATACTCTAGAGATTTGCAGTCTTCGAAGGACGAAGGCAGAGTACCATTGAATTTGTTTGAAGTGGCAGAAAAGCCATAGAGCGCTCCTCCTCGACACAGATTCTTTGGCAGAGGACCTTCCAACTCATTTTCCCACACTTCAACGTGAGCGAGATTGGAGAATGTGCCCAAACTCTGGGGAAGCCATCCACTGAGCTTGTTGCCGAACAGCTTCAAGTGACTCAAGTATCGTAGGTTGCCGAGCTCGGCAGGTATCTCTCCGCTAAGTTGATTGTTGAATAACTGCAGAGAATTCAAATTTGTAAGATTAGGGACTCCTTCGGGAATTGTGCCGTGGAGCTGATTGCCGCTAAAATCCAAACTGCATAAGCTCTTCAGTTGGCCAATGTTGGCCGGAATTTGTCCAGACAAATTGTTGTCATAGAGAAACAATTCTCTCAGATTCGTGAGAGCCATTAGACTGGTAGGAATAGCGCCCGAGAGATGATTCTCCCTCAAATCCAACAACTCTAACTGGGTTAAATTGCCTAAGAAATTTGGGATTCCACCCACAAGACTACAGTTATATAGCCATAACTGCTGCAGGTGCTTTAAATTGCCAAGCTCTGTGGGCACCACACCAGGACTCAGAGGATTACCACCAAGCGTGACGTTCTTCAGAGACTCCGAATTCCCGACAAATTTAGGGAATGCCCCGCTCAAATTATTGTCGTTGAGGAAGAGAGCTTCGAGCTTTGGGAGCATTCCGAAGCCTGGAGGAATGGAGCCACTGAAACTATTATTTGCCAAGTTCAACTCTCTCAACTCACTCAGTTCGGAGATAGTAGAGGGCAGCGCTCCATCAAACCAGTTGCTGGACAAATCGAGCTTGTGCAAACTCTTGCACTGAAAAAGGCCGCGTGGGAAGGGACCGCTGAAATCATTATCTCGGAGAGTCAAGACCGTGAGATTAGAAAGGCTGCATATAGCGGAAGTGAGGTTACCAGAAATGGAGGCCCCCGCGAGATCGACAGCGGTAACGGTGTTGAAAGTATCGCAGGAGATTCCTTTCCAAGAACATGGATTTTGGTGAGACTCATTCCAGTCGCTCAAAGCATTTCGGGTGTCCCTCCAATCTCCATTCTTGATTTTCAGCAGAATAACGCCATCATGTGACAGGGAAGCGCAGTGGAGAAGCAAATGTAAGAAGGTGAGAATGCAGCAAAAGATAGCGAGAGCGCAGATGGGCATTATTGCTGGGATATGTTTTAAGAAAGAAAAAGCTTTTTGATACAGAAATGTCGGGAAAACTCTCTCAGATCAATGGGCAAAGAATGCATCATCTGGCCGTGTTTAAATAAAATGATAGTCAATACATTTTTCTTTTCTCTCTCACTTGAACGTAAATGGGAAAACAGCTCCGGTTGACTAGCGCACACAGAAACAAAATAAATTTATTCAATTTTCTTGGTTTTGCGTCGCGCGAAAACGAAGGGCGAAAGATGAAAGTGAGCAGTACAACTCAACGTGGAGTTAACGCCGAAAGTCACTTTCTGTCCTCTAAAAACTTTCGAAGGAACCCAGACGAGTCAATTTCCAAGCTATATTTTAATACTTGCTTTATTTGTTCTTGATACTATTAGAATATTCATTCAATTTTCTTTAATTAATTTCAATCAATGAATGTATAGAATTAAGTTTTTCTATAAAGTTTAAATTTAATTTTTATTTATAAATATAAAATTTTCTAATTAGTTTGTATAAACTAAAAAAATTATACAACATTATGCATAAAGTACATTATTTTTTTTGCTATTGATTATTCCAGCCCCATTATAGTTATACTTGACAAATTAAAATAAATAAAATCTCTCATCTCTTAAAATACTTAGAAAGTTATTATCAGGATTTTCCACATCCCACTTCTATCCATGCTTGTATTTCCTCTTGTCGTAAATAATTAAAATGATGAGTGGTATTGATTGAGATAGGACATGAGTTTAAATTAGATGATGGCAATGATAAGGTTTTAATAGGTTAAAGTACTAGCCTTCATGAAGCCCATAATTTAAGGGACATATAAAAAGTCATAGTACTCAAGTACTCACACTTCTATAAGATAGCAATTAATATAGACTATATCCTAATGTGCCATAAATTTGAAATATCAAAATTTAATCCACTTGAATCACAATCTATTGTGATGTCCATTATAGTATTTCAAGATTATTTTTTTAATTCAAATTTAAGTAATATAAGTACTTGGTGTTGGAAAAGTTTTGCTTACCTTCAATATATATGTGATAAAACATTCTGCTCATATAAATTGAAGTAGGAGACATGCAAATTTTTATTTCTTTTTAATTATCAGTTCATGCTATAATTTAACTAATTAAAGAAGATAAAAATTAATTATAAGATTAAAATTTAATTTATGATATAAGTAATTATTATATTAGTCTAAATTTCACTGCCTTTTATTATCAAATATCTTAGTCAATTGATACTAATATCACCACATTAGTTGATTAATTAATTAATTGCATACTACCATAATATTCCATTAGTTAATTAATTATTATTTTAGTTAATTTTATAAATTAATTAAATCCATTTTTATCAATTAACATCATTTTTTAATTGATTAATATTTTTTATTAAAAACAATTAATTAATTAATTATGTAAATTTTTTTTCTCAGCATGCATTTTTTTCTCTTCCACATTTGCATATATGATAAATTCACATTTGATCCACTTCAAATTTACACTCAACTCAAATATTTGTATGCCTATATATATCAACTTGAACACCACAACCCTCAACTAGGTTGGCCATAGTAGAGATATATAATATTTCCATCAATTCATCCACCATGGATGCTTTTGCTTAATGCAATCCACCTTAGGAGATAAAGGGGAATAAAATTAATCATAACACACCTTTCACAATTAATTTAATTAAAGTGCATGCAACACAAAATCCTCCAAAATTAGCATCAAACGTAACATCTAGAAAAAGATCGAGGCATGTTAGCACCAAACATAACATGTACCAAAAGGTTGAGGCATGTTAACCAGTCGGCCCAAGAACATCCTCCAATGCAAACATATCAGTGTTGATCTCTACATGGCATTTTAAGACCCATCAAAACCTCCTAAGTCAACCTATAATACATATCCAAACCAAAACATCAGGATTCAGTTAAGATAGTCCATTGAGTCATCCAAATACCAATATAGATGATAATGGTAAACAATATAACAACACAAATTCATTTGTAGAGGACACCTTGGGTCCAACATATAAATTTTGAATTGAAACACTACACAAATATTTTGAAAATGTCCTCAAAACCAAACACCCAAAAGAAACCATGTAGAGCAATGTGGAGCATTCTTTGGATCAGTTCTAACAAAAAACCACACTATGAGTAACCTACAACTATCAACCATACCAAATGAACTACTAAGGACATACAACTATAGTAGTCCAACATTCACATACTATAAACATTACATCTAGAATTTTTAATCAATTATCTTAACTATGAAATGTTCTCCCATAGAGTCTTCAAATCCTATTTCCTACATATTCAAGCTTCCAATAATCTTTCAAAAATACCATAGATCACTTAATATCATCACCAAATATCATAACCACATCTAAACACTCATTTTTGGACCTCTATCATCTTCCACACATTAGTAAATAAAAAAATCCATCAAGTTGACATCAATACAAATAGTAGGTTGGCATTAATGATAATAATAAATACATATTACTAATAATATCCCATTTTATCATTGATTGTTCAACACCAATGAAAAATAGAACTGATATATTTCTTTTACTCATCAACAGTAATTCAAGTTTGACATTAATGACACTACAATGCAAACTGCCATCAATATCCCCTTTTATTATGGATGACAACACTTGTAGCACCAACTAGTAACTACAACTCTCTTCATGACTTAGTCTCATTCTTATGTGACTCTCTCCCTCTTTGACATCAAGGGAAAATGGTGCAACACTAAAAAATCTAACAACTTTCTCTAAATATCTCTCCCCTTCTAGGTATATCTCTAATAGCTGCAACACTCATACTAGAGATATCTCATCTATGCAATGCTTTTCTTGTGACTAGGAAATGAAAACCTTGACTACTACCCTTAAGAGAAGAAAGCACATCAATATAGGAGACAAGAGACAGATAATAAGCCTCCCCCTAAAAATATGCACCGCTCTTATGCACATCTAGTTTGAAGGAGAGGCAATAACCCATAACTTTTGTTAGAGATACTCAAAAATATCTTTTGATAATGGCTTGGTGAAAATATCTACAATCTAGTCTTTTCTAGACACATAATCAAATCTGACTTCCTTCTCTACAAATTTCTCTCTTAAGAAGTGATATTGAATAAAAATTTGTTTAGCTATAGAATGCATCATCGAATTCTCTAAAATGTTAATAGTACTTGCGTTATCACATGTAATCAAAATTCCCTCATCATACATAACCTTGATATCTCTGAGAGTGTGATTTATCCAAATTACTGGACTACAACAAGATTATACCACAATATATTTTTCTTCTACTGTAGACAATGGCACTAAATCTATCCACTTTCTCAACCAAGAGACTAATCTACCTACCAAGATAAATTTACCACCACTTGTACTTATTCTATTATTAGTACATCTATCATAATTATCATTTGTACAAGGTTTTAGAGTGAACTTATTATCCCCTTTATAACATAATATAAACATTGGGTTTCCTTCCAAATATCTTAATATCCTCTTTACTACCTTATCATGAGATTTTTTAGATTAGTGTGATATCGTGCAACTAGGGAAATTGCATGCATAATATATGATCTTTAAGTAGTCAAGTAAAATAATCATGCAATCATATAATTGTAAAGCTTAAGTTCCACTATTGGGGACTCATCATCCTTTCTCAAATGACAACCAGTAACCATGGGGGTTCCAACTAGTTTACAATTCTCCATTCTAAACTTATTAAACATCTCCTTGTACTCGATCTAAGAAATAAAAATGCCATATTTAATTTGAGTAACTTAAAGATCAATAAAGAAAGAGAATTCAATAATCATAGAAATCTCAAATTCCTTTTTCATTTCTTCAAAAACCCTCTTACATCTACACAAAATATAATATCATCAATAGACTACTACTATCAACAACTTATCACCTTCAACTTTAATCAAGCCTGAAATATGATAGAAATTACATAAAAGAAATAATGTAAGAAGATAAATTGTTGATTTACCTTTCATAAAACCCTCATGAATGGGTGTAGTAATTACTCAAATCCACGAACATGCTTCAATGAACTTAGCATCCAAAGAGTTAACCTTCGAATGTGATATAGAAATAATGATGCCCTAAAAAATGCATAGATCTATGATTGCCACTCCTAGATGAAGAATGTATATATGCTTGATAACCACATATAAAGAAGGAGAGAGAAAATATTGAATGATTCTTCCTTCTTGATTGACAATTCATCTACTTGGCCATTATGGGAGAGAAACGTGTATAAATTAGAGAATATTTCATTTGATTTGATGGATATGGAAGAAATAGAGACTTGGAGATCTTGAATTAGATGCTTGTCTTCATATCTTGAATCCAAATCCTCGATTTCTCAACTTGATCACTTGATTGCTTGATGCATAGCTTGCACTTGACTATAATATGAAAAATGAGGGGAGAGGAGGTCCTTTTATACTTCACTCCCTCCATTTTGGATTCAAATTTGATCTAAGCCTAGTACAATTGAGAATCTCAAAAGAAGACATTGATATTGGGCTTCAAGAAAAAATTGGGCCCAAAACACTAGGTACAAGTTGATTTTGGTGACTTGTCCAAAGAAAAATAAGTGCAAATTTTACTGGGATATTGGGGATAGTGAATGAGTGTAGGAAAAGAAGAATTAGGTCACATGGATCATGCCTAATGAACATTTAGACCTTAAAACCACCAAAATGGGGCCTAATAGGTCCTAAAGCATCCAATTATGGGAGCTAACTTTTTAGGACTATACATTTAGGCCCCACTTTAGCAAGAGTATGATACAAGCTCATGCTCATGATAAAGTAGATCAATTCACATGAATGATCTTATCGAGGTCAAGGAGACAAAGAAACTTCAAGTCCCCAAGTGAATCAAGTCTTCATCAAATCAAAAACCAAGATAAGGGAGGCATCGCTTGGAAGAGAGAGAGAGAGGAAGAATCATAAGCAATATCCTAGTAAGGGATTTCCTTACTATGGATCACACAAAGAAAAAACACTACAAAAGATAGCATTACATATCTAGAAATTTGTTTCATGATATAATCAATTTATAAAAATGATTAGTCCTTAAGGAAAGCATTGTCTCCATTAAGGGATCCAATAAGAGAATGATTAGGTCTAATGAAAGTGTTTTCTCCATAAGGATAAAAAAAAAGTTATCAGGCCTAAGGAAAAATTTGTTTCCTTAGGGATCAAAGAAAGACAATGAGTCCTCAATGAAATCCTTATCTCCGTTAAGGGATCCAATGAAAGGATAAACACAAGGAAATTGTTGTCTCCTTATCCATCTACAAGAGAGGTTTCATTGAATTATTGTGTACATGTGTGCAAAATGTAAAACACAAAGTGGAGTGTATGCCCCCAATTTGAAGAAATTGAAAATACCTTAATACCGAGCAAGAAAATAGTTTACCAAGATCGAGGTGAATATTTATTGTGAATGTAATCATTTAATGAATGATTATTCCTATGTAATGATGATCTAGGTTAATCATATGAACCATTGATCTTATGCTTTCTAAGATAGTCTAAAACCCTAATTAGGTCAAGATCAGTTTGATATAAAATTTGTAAGGATTTCATTTTGACATATATCATCAAGAAGTAGCTGTACTCAAGGACATTTGAAGATCATACAATGTTTTGACTAAAGGATTTCGAAAGAAGCATTCACTTTATCAGAATAGATATAAGGCTACCGAGTAGTTCAGAAGGAGATACTCATCATAGGAAGGTGATATATTTATTATACTTAAAGGATCTAATATCAGTAATTTGAGTTGTATTTCATTCAGGTCATGTATCACTATTACTCTCTAGCAATTGTAGCAGACTCAAAATCTACTAATAGAGTGGAATTAACCATTCTTACTAAACTCTCTTAACTGAGTGCAGACATGTATTGTGTTGCTAAAATCCTTTAACTAGGTAGATCTATCTGATCTTGTTGTTACTCCTAACATGGTGAGATCACCAGAAGTGATCAATATTTGTAAGCCTTAACCAACAACTTTATTTCTGTAGAAGTGAAGCTTTGTGGGTTCCATCCCCACTGTAGTTTTTACATTCTTACAAGGGTTTCTGCACTACCAAAATACATGTGTGACCATGTGTATTGAAGTTTAATGTATGTTTTATTAATTTTCTTACATGCATTTACATTTTAATTATGGTATTGAATGTATGGTGAATGCAATCTACACAATCGGTTATTGAAGTTAATGTTTACAAGGATTAGTTTGAAATTTTTTAACACTACTGATTCACCCCTCCCCTCTTAGTATACACTTTTCTATAATTCCAACAAATGTAAGAATTGTGAGTGGTTCTAGTATCATCCTACTCTATTGAGGAGGTTATTGATGCCATTATCAATAAAGGAGAGGATCCCACTGATAAAGTAGGTGATATTAACTCAGACACTATCAAATCAACCATGAGTTCTCTTCCCCTCTTCATCCTACAAGTGATGAGAGGAATAACTAATTTTTTTGGAGGTTGGGAGGTAGTGCCAATGGAGATAGTTTTTTCTTGGAAGACCTCTTACCCTTTCCATAGTTGTTAAGGTAAGGTATGTTCATGATGATGGGAATAGGGAAGGGCAGATACACCTTAGGTTTTGGAAGAATGGGTGGCTTTTCCTTGTTCACGCTAGGTATGGATGTAGGAACAAAAGGCACCACCCAAGGTCGCAAGACCCAATGCAGGGAAGGAGGCTTTCCATGGGGCATGCACTTTCTCTAAGCCCTTGATAAAGAAGGGGAAAAGGTTAAATCACGCTAGACCTCATGAGATGGCTAAGTAGGAGGAGTGAGAAAAGGTTCTATAGATTTAGAGTTTAGTTCCTTGGATTTGTATATACAATAAGATAGGAAAGACACATCCTACCAGGGATACATGGGCCCTACCAAAGGATGCCATAAATAATCAAGAGAAAATACCCCATGAGACGCCTTTCATCTCATCAAAATTCATCATGATGTATCTAATAAATACAAATAAAATATACCACTCATTCATCTAGGGGGTCTTAGATTGATTTGATCTTAATTTATCCCCCCAAGCCAAAATAGGCTTAGTTTGTTGATGAATTATCCACATTTCCTAATGTTGTGGAGCTCTCGGTCAATTTAGAAGAATTGAGTTCATCTTTCTTAGTCCATATTGTCTTCATCTACTTCATGATTTCATTAATATCTAATGGCTTCTTATCTTTATCATTATCAGGCTTATTCACCAGTTGTTTTCCCTAATTCCTTGATTTGCAAAATATTGCAATATGACCAACCTTCGGAAATGAAAACATTCGATCCAAGTAGATCTCCAAGGTCCATAATTACTATTTTTTTCTCTCAACGTACAATTAGCATCCAAATGTCCATACTTGTGGTAATTTAAGCATTTAGTATTCCATTGATTCTGATTCTGATAAGATCTATGTTGGTAGACAAATGATCCCTGATTGTTTCATCCTCATCCTGCACTTACTTGCTCTATGACAATACTTCTTGTAGTTATAACAATGACCATTAAATACATTATGTTTATTCCTACAAACTCTAGCAGTATGACCTTCTTCATGACAAATTGAACACGTAGAAATAGTAGGTATAAAATTGCATTCTCTTGCTACATGCCCTACTTTATGACAATTAAAACAAATTGGCTTATAATATTTATTACCAAAACTTTTCTTATTCACCTTAGGTGGAGATTTATCATCTTGTTTAAACTTCTTAGTTTTAGATGTTTCACCACTTTCAAAAGTGTTCTGATCAGTATAATCTAGAATGGTTGAGTCATTTCTCCTTCTTTTCTTTTTAGCTAGACATCAAACTTCTCATAACTTTCATTAAACTTCTTCAACAACTTGTTTGCATCATCAGTTTATTACTACAATTTTTCCTTCTCTTTGCATAGGTATTCATTCTCTCTTACAAAGTCTTCATTTCTCATCATCATATTTTTGAGATCACCTCTTAGATATTTCATTTCATCTCTAGTCTCACGTAGATATATATGCAATGTACCAACTTCTTGTTTAGATCTTGCAAGTTCAACCACTTTTTCTTTTAGGGTATCTTTTTCCATCTTCTTCGCTTCTTCTTCAGCTTTCCTAGTATCCATTTCTTGACTCATCTTAATTGAGAATCTTTAAAACTCCATTTTCATGTTCTTCATATTTCCCATCTCCTTATGCATGTCCTTGTTGTCCTCAGCTAGCTTCCCATTATCTTGAGATATGACTTCAAGAGATGCTTTAGAATCCTTAGATCCACTTCCTCCAAATAGTTGATCTATGTAGTCTTGTCTTTCCATCAACTACTCAATGAGTTCTCTTCTTTTTGTAAGTGACTTCTTCAAATTTAGGTGTAGTTCATTGATCATCTTATGTGCATTCTCAAGTTTCTTCCCATGAATTTCTCCAACTTCTTCAAATTGTCTTCTATATCTCAAACCTTCCATATCTATCTCAAAGATCTTTTACCTCAAGATATTAGGCTTATCACCAAGAGGACCAAATATCTGATACCAATTGTTAGGATTCTTAGGCATTGAGAAGGAACATAAATTAGTGAAAGTATAATATGAAGTAATTCAACCACTGGTCTAAATAACTTCAACAATAACTTCCAAACCACAAAGCATATATAACTATTGTAAGAAAATAAAATAAAGCAATATCAAGCATCCACAAAGTCATCACACATGACACATATATTTTTCTTGTGGAAACCCAAATGGAAAAGAACCATGTGTTGGAATTAGTACCCACTAAATTTCTACTCGTCTAGATACACCCTGTGAGGAGCTTACCCTGTTAAAGGTTTACAAAAGAACTATTAGGTGCTACCCAGATAAGGGATTTTCCTATAGACATGTTAGGATATTTTCCTTGTTAGGAGATTCCTTGTTAGAGGAATTTAAAAATTCAATATGAATGTCACCTTGTTAGAGGATTTACAATAAAGATCTATTAGGATCTACCCAGTTAATGGATTTCACTATTATAATGGTTAGAGAGAAATAGATAGAATGTTATGTGAAATTTCACTACCTATGCATGACCAAATCCTATTAAGCTCAAAAAAACTTCTCCACACACTAAAATCTTTCCTCTTTTGATCACACTGGATTTATTTACTTTCTTTGTCATTACAACCTTCTACAATTTGCAATTAACAAATAAATCCTTTTTCAACTTTTCAATATATAAATTTTCTTCCACTGACTTAGAATAAACCTTGGATCTGAGATAGGAATGATCCAGATCATATTAGGTAAGATACAATGTATCTAACAACTCATAAAATGGTTTTGTCTTACCACGTTAGCTTCCATATATATTTCACCTTGGAAATTAAACCATCTTCAAAAAATCTTTTGACTTAGAAAAGAAACTTCTTGAAGAATCCACCTCAAACTCACACCTTGGGCAATGTGATGTCAAATACTTTCTACAAATCATGGAACTACCTTACTACTTCACTAAAAACATGACCGATACCATTTCCACTTTGGCTTTCATTACCAATTCATAAATGTTCATCACCTATTCAAGAACTCTATCTTGTTTATCTATTCATTATGTCAATACCGCTTTCAGTCAATTAAACCATCTTCACCACTTAACATTATAAGTTATGATCTTCAACATGATATTTGGGCATAGTTATCAATCATATCCTCTAATTGCTCCATCAAATACTTTATCGATTTGAAACAACACTCAGATCACTTACTATAAATTACTAATTGTTCTAGCAGTAACACTTCCAACCTGCTTCCAATCTTAAGTTAGTTACCTGTCTTCACCAATAGTAGTGGTCACACACTAGACATCCAGAGACAACCCTAAGTCTCTCATAATAATTTCACCAACTAATTTGACACAATAATCAAATTACCACAACTTGGCCTCAACTTGTTCTCCCTATCTACCTAACATCCTTCAAACAATCATAACTTACTACACACATAAGATAAAATTATGTGGTCATGGATATATCATCTAGATACATTACATAAGATTCCTTCACGATCACACACTTGAACTCATACCATAGCTCAAGATTCAACCTCTTGAACATATCTCATCATAACAGGAACACTATTAGCTACCGGTCACTTAGTTAACATAAATGATAAACTCATAAATTTTCACCTATTCATCAAACCTGCATCAAACACATGACATAACATACTCATACGATCTCTGCATCAATTACATCAGTTATGCCAACATGCCCCTGATTGAGACACCATTGATTAACAAAAAGATATAGAGGAGAGATTACTCTCTTCTATATGGATCATCCATAGGATTGAAATTAATATTTATCTCAAGAACCATCTAGGAAAGGTGGTGAAATAGGAGTGATGGTCACCATCTATGTGAATGGATTGTCAGTCAAGAATGAAAAGGTATGTTGTAGAGGTCCCTAGTTGATGCGGAGTTCACTAAAATGTGAAGAAGGAAAATTTTACCAAACTTAAGAATAATTAAAATATTAATGGACACACAATCTCTTTCATCACCTCACTTTACTAATGCTCTAGTGAGCTAGGGGATCAAGAAAATAAGGTGATAAGAGGATTTTAATGAATTAAGGCACTAAATGAAAATAGATTGAAATGACTAACACAAATAGGATATTAAATGAAGTGAAATGTAAATAACTAAAAAAGACTTACAAATATGAATATATTAATTATAGGAAATGAAAATACCAACCATAAAGATCAAACATAGAAATCCATAAGCTCACTATCCTAGACACTAGTGTGAGTCACATATGAAAACACATAGACATGACAAAAATGTGGCACACATTCATCTTATGTAGATAAAGTATAGAAGTCATCTTATAATTCAAGGAAGATAACAAATAGTAAAATAACAATGAAACTAAGCTAGTTGGAATAAAATATACAGAAAAGTACAAATAAACTATAAAACACAAGGAAAGGAAAAGGGTTATGCTAGACTTGAGGGTAGATGAAGTTGATAATCCAAAATTGTTTAGATCCATGAATGTACACACATGAAAAAAAATGTTGGGGTGGCTATTTGGAGGCTTACGTTAGTTAAATCAGTTCTTTTGCTTCTAAATCCACAACAAACAATATAGACACAAAAATGATGATAGATAACCATATTGAAAACATAGATAAATAATATATGTGCTAGAAAAGGATAAAGAATATGATATGCTAAAAAGAACACAAAATAAAACAAAGTGAAGAGACTACCCTCAATGAGATGTAAGTCAAGTGATAGAGGAGATAGAGCCAATATGTTGCAAATGTAGTACAGAGAGCTCAAGACCATGATGGTAAGTCTCCAAATGAAGTGGAAGAATTATGAATCTATAAAATGCGAAGAGAATAACCGAGAAGAGTGCCCATATTTATGAAGAAGGCCTCATGAAACTCAAAAATGAAAATATAAGCTTGGTGGGTCGAATATCACATTGATGGGAAATTGAATAGGGTGTTACAACTATAAAATGGTAGTTTGTAATGCTCCAATAATAATCTACACTTATGCAGATTCATGAATGAGTGCATACCACATAGATGTCTACTTAGCACACACACACATCTTTTGCCATCTAGATCGCATGATCGAGATTCTAAATGAACGATGACAAAGTGGGATCTATGAGCATCAATGGGTGATAGGGAATTTATGTCTTAGGCTAAGGTAGAAACATTTTGAAATGGAAAATTACATCGAGGTGTCAATTTTTAATATTACACCTATTTATATCATCCACACAAAATAAATACATCAATTAGGATGACCTAATTAGATGAAACATGTAGAACATAAATAGCTGACCCAAAATACTTTCTCTAATGTATTGTAAAAGGAAAAGATATTGTGAAGAATCACATCATATTAGCACACTGTCCTATTATGCCTAAATCATTGCCTTCAATTCCACACACTACCATGTATAGTCCAAAATTACTCAAGTTGGCTCCAAGGAATATGACTGATAATGAAAAATAACTAAACATACTTAAAAATTTATGTGGACCTATATAGCACCTATAGATGCATAACATAGCATCTCCTAACATCAACAAAACTCATCTAAGAACTGTAACACACAATATTCCAAGGAAGAATGCAAGGCATTCCAATAATCAAGTACATTGTTATTGCATAATCCAAAACTCGGGGAACATCACACAATACTCTATTAAATGCATTAGAACTTGACACTTGAGATATATGTTCCTTTTGTGCATCCACCGATATCATACTAGAATTTCAAGACAAGATGATTCAATGTAAATTAATGTGGAGAAAAATACTAATACTCTATCTATCATATTGTTCACCGGAGCAGTCATACTTAGCTAAGTTATGATGTAGATACATAAACATCACTTCCCCATTCTAAAAAAGACATGAATCATCTACATACTCCATCTATGATCATCACCAATAATCTCCACATATTAATGACAATGCTTATGTAATATCCTGATAAAGTAGCATTCTAGAAACATCAAATACATAATTGAACTCATATGGATCTGATCACATATACTTCTAAACTCATGACCCATTAAGTTGACAACAATGACAAGTTTGACATCAATGATAACACAAAAATCTCTCTCTCTCTAAAATAAAAAAAGAATCTTAAAACATGCTAACATTTTATGAGCCACAACAAGCAAGCACATTTTGGAGCTCATAAAATGCATTTGTGGTTTCAAGCCATAAAATAACCATTTCATTCAATTTGAAGTAAAACATAAGCACGTTTTATAGACAATTTTCTATTTTGCCACTTTTTGGTCTACATCTATGCACACATCCTACACATGATAACCTTACCAATGATATATAACATTTTAATATATAGTGGGAAGATTTTAAAAATAATGTTAAGATATCTAGCATGTAAATAATTAAGTGAAAATCTAATTGTACATAATTACATCATAAATATACTTTTGAAAAAGTCTAACAATAAAACAATCCATAATAAAAATTAGTTACAAAGTAAGTCAAGATATTTAGTTGTCCATATGGTATCTACAGGCCACTTTTGCACAATATTTAAACATTTAAAAACCACTAAGGAAGAAAACTTTGTCGAAAGGTATTAAACTGTTGGAAGTTTGGACTTAGTCAAAAAGTCTAGTAATCCATATAAAATTTGAACACTATACAAAATTCTTGAAAATGAGATTTTACTAAGACCAACAACGTGAACCTTAATCACCATTTTACTTGGAAGCACATTCTTTATATGGACGAAATGCAAACCATGTAGAAACAAAAGAATCCAATCCAAATTAAACCAAAAGGGAGTCAACATTTTACCAAAAGCAAAATAAGGTATGTGAACGCTTGTCATATTCTAATTATTGAGGTTTTAGAGATCCCTTGGACTTCTACATAAAGTATGTGTATACAAACCCCAATTTCCAACAAGCAACTTCTAATTTAGGGCCACAAAATGCCCAAATTTTGGGGCCTGGGAAATAGAATGCGTGATTAGTGGTAAAATAAAGAATTTAAAGGTAGTTATATTTTCCAGTGCTATCAAGTGCGAAAAGGACAACCGACAACGGGGATGACCCGTTCAAAGTAAGCGCCAAGTCTCCCTTGTGTTTACGTGTAACTCACATTCATTCAGTCCACCAAAATTGGAAACTTTAATTTGTTTTCTGGGGTCAATAGAATTCATTGTCACTATTACTGTTATCCCAAAACAAGACTTCACCGAAATTTTCGTTGTTTTATACATGTCTATAGAAGTTTTAACAATCGATTAGTTTGTTCTTAATTTTATTACTAGCACTTGAATCTATAGGAGGATAGAAAATTAAAAGATAAATATAAAATCAAATTATATTTTTAATATTTGTGAAAAGTTAAAAAAAATTATATAAAATATTTGAAAACTATATTTTTCAAATTATTATATAAGAAATAAAATAAATATAATTTATTAAAGATGGCAAAGCAAATAAATAAAAAATTTCAAATAAGAATTATTTTGCAAATGTATGAAACATTATGAAAAGGCAAAATAAAAGTTTCTCATAAATTGAACAATAAATCAAATTTAAAACTTGAGGAACAAATATATAATATAATGTTGCAAAGTATTATCTAGAATAACTAAGCATTTTGTGTGTTAGAAGGATCTTGAAAATACTTGAAATAAACAAGTCCATGCAATATTCTACTAATTCGCTTTCAAAGACAATCTCTTTCAGCTTTAAAAATCGTAGCTAACATTCTAGAAAAAGGCATCGTTATGAGACAAAGTAAAATTATAATAGTTAGCAATCATTTATTTGCATGGAAGGTCTATTTTTTCAAAAAATGAAATCGCATATGTGTGTATCTGTTGATACATATATATGCATGTATGTAGATTGAAGTGGAAAGTTGTTGCACAAATACAATTTGAATGATATTTGAGCCTACTATTTCGAATTTGTTGTACAATCTACAGTATTTCCACACATAATGGACAAGTATTCAACAATAGGAGAGAAGCCCTATATGTCACAAACTGAATATACTCAATATAGATATTTGAATTAGCCTACAAAAAAAGCAACAATACCAGTGACCTAATAGAAGAAATGGATAAAGGGATAATATTGAGATGATTAATCATAGGTTTGGATGTTTGGTGTGTATTTTAGTGTAACATCAAATATCGTAGAAATAAGAAGGTTAGTGTAGGTTGAGAAATTAAAAGATATGCAATTATGGGCATCTTAGATACTTGTGTGTATGCTACTTATTTATAGTTTCTAGCATTGAAACATTAATTTCATTGTTTGTTATCTCTGTACAATTATTTATCTTCGGGTTTGTTAAATTATAAATTTTGGAAGCATATATTGAATATGTGATGTTTGGGTAGGGCAGATTTGGAGCAATTGTAGATATAACCGTGCCATGAACAAAGTCAACTATGGAGGTCATCTCAACTAATAACACTCACAACACTGTAACTACAAGACATAAATAACAAAACAAAAACTATAAAGCAAAGTTAGCACATTCTTGCAAATTGTTAAAGCTTTTGCACCCAAAAAATGTGTATTCAATATATAGTTGCACAAAACCTTTAAAATCAGATACCTCACAACAAATGCAATCTGAGAGAAAACCTAAGCATCATAGTCTTCTAAAATCTAATTTCCTAGATTTTGCAAAGCATGACCTAATTCAAAATATGGGAAACATAACTAACTTTGGTTCAACTTGTTATACAAGCCATGTTACTACAAATATATTATATTGACTACTTAATGCAAATACTCTATGCCTAGCTATATTTCAATTAGATATATGGATCAACACCGCTCAAACAAGTTCTAGCTTAGTTTGGAATATAAGGAAATGTCAAACTATTTTTTGATTTATTCAGATAATAAACATAATCACAAAAGATAAATGAGATCCTTATCTTTAAATCTCTACCTATATTACATAGGAATACACATACAATTTAAGATTCCTATTCAAGTGATGCATTTCACAAAAAAATCTTGGACATCTCTTAAACAAATAAAATTCAACTTCACTACACAAAAGTGGCCTACAATGTTGTGTAAAATTAAAGCAAATGATATTCATGAATCCCGTATTCATTTATTTATCCTATTATGTTAATGAAATAATTATTATATGAGGTTTATCGAACAATATTTAAGTAGGATTTTCCAGATACCAAGATACATGCACATAAGCATTTTTTATATTTGAGAATCGAAACAGTGTTTCCTAAATCCTTTTCATCAAATCAATTGTGTGCATATCCAGTGAATAGTGCAGCCTGTGAAAACACTTTTCTTCTAGGAATGGTTTCAAACAATTCACATGCCTTGTATATGCTTCGACATTTTGAATGCATGCCTACTAGGGTAATTGCAACTATGTCTGACATCATTCCTCTCTCCTTTATGATTTGATGAATACACATACCCTATTCCAAAGCTCCCATTTTAGCACATGCAGGATCCTGCCATAGGTTGTATAATCTGGTTGTACACCTCCCAATTCTATTTTCTTTAAAGTTTTTGAACTCTTTTCAAAAAATCCAATTGTACATATCCTCCAATCATTTCATTCCATGAGATGAAATCTCTTTAAAGCATTTTATCAAATAATTCACGTGTCTTATCCATGATTCAATATTTTGGACTTGCATGTTTCCCAAAGCAATTGCAACAACAAATAACAAAGATCCTCTATCCTTTATGCTTTGATGGATATCCATTCCCTGGTCCAAAGCTCCCATTTTGGCACAGGTAGGGAGGATGTGGCAAAGGTTCTTGATTCTATCTTTACACCTACTGATTGCAATTGCTTGAATTTTTTTGAAGCCTATTTTTCATCAAAGCCACTCTGTATACATCCTGGAATCATTATAGTCCATGAGACTACACTTCTTCTAGGCATTATATTAAGAAATTCATGTGTCGTGTGGAGTCCATGCTTTCAATTGCAGAGAGAAACAATCTAATCTTGGTGAAATTTGTAGAAAACCCAAACAAAAAGTAAAAAAGATAGAAAAAATGACAATGGAAAGAAAGGAACCCAATACAAACGTATGGCAATGTAATGTTGAATGCAAAGAACTCTCCATTCCTAATAGACTAACCACTGTTGGCAAGAGACAACAATGTGCCACAGGTGCAAGTCAGTTTTCCACCAAACAAATATGTGTCTTAATTCCTCTGTGACTAGGTCGGCCCTAGCAACCTACTTGAGACTCAACATAGATGACTCCTACATGATCAGGAAATGGTTTGTCAGCACCTAAAAGAATTTTTCTGAGCATGAGATGATTCTGGCGTAACAAAATTCTGGTTGCAAGCCACAAATTATTTACATATACATGACATTGTTGCAGCTTATGACTATATTCCTTCCACATGTAATAAAAATTATATGTCTATATTGTTATGAGTAAGTACAAAAGACAAGGGACTAGAAAAGTGGCCACACCACATTTTTGGATTTATCTAAGACAAAATACACTCATGTTATAGCATACAATCAAGTTTTGATACACACACACACTCTCTCTCTCTCTCTCTATATATATATATATATATATATATATATATATATATATATATATATATATATATATATATATATATATATATATGTCATATATCCATTCTCCCTTAAGCCTTAAACCTATATCTCTACCTCTCTACCTCTCTCCCTCTCTCTCCACTCTAGATATTCTCTCTCTACTTATCTCTATCTACTATTTCTATCTCTCCCCCTCTCTCCCTACTCTCTAATATCCTTTGTCTCTACTTATCTCTATCTCCCATCTCACTCTCTCTATACACCTCTCCCTCACTCTCTATCTCTTCAAATATAGGATCAAATATTCTATGTCCATCAATGAATCAATCTAGGATGATAATTTATTTCTCCTATATTTCATTAGGAATATGAATAAGAAGTTGAGGTTGTTGTCCTCATAGAAGAGGCTACGATTCTTAGATTTTCAATATTGAAAAATGGTTTTTGATAGAAGGAATTATATTGTGAAGTGTGTGTAATGATCTATATATGAAAATAATGACTAAATGATTAAGTACTATATAGTACAACCAATAAAATATAAAAGCATTGAGGAAAAAGTAAGTATAGAATGTACACACAAAGAGCTCAGAAGTGAAATATGGAGCTAACTATGTAGAATGAAAGCATTGGGCGCTCAAGTCTAATGACTATAAATGCTCAAAAGTTGGTTATAAATGGGGTTTGTAAGCTCTACACTCATATCTCCTAAAAATTATGGAAATTTTGGTAGGATGGGGGAACTAGGTACCTGAATCTCAAGGTTTTTTTCCTTTGGAAGTTTGGAAATGTGTATCATCTACACTACACTCTTGTACCTTAGATCTTTATTGAATTTGAACCCATGCATATAAAAAATAGGGAAAAGGTTGCGTTGTATACCTAGACTTTTCTCTGTCAAGCCTTTTGTTGATGTTCCTTCCTCCACAATAACAATGATGAAAGCGATTTCATGCCTTCGCAAGGAAAAATATTAAATAAATAATACATGTTCAAATGAAAAGATTAGCTTAGGTATGAAACCCTCTCAAGGAGTTTGACATAAATGTGATGATGTAATTCTTTTTTGGACATCTTGCAATTGATAGTGTATAATTATAATAATGATAACAAATAAGAAAAAATAATCAATTCTTGAATGTAACCTCACTATTACTGAATTTTCATATTGAAATATGCTTGAGATTTGTTATTCTACTAGTTATTAGAAAAATGATTGCTAGAGTTCACTAGTTTCCATGCTCTAGGTTATGAATGAGAAAATATGGATTTTTATATATGAGTTAAAAAGCTTCAAATATAATAATTTAAGCTAAAAATAATAAAAAAGGTTTGGTATTGGGGTTACCAAAGGATGACAATTGAATTCCTAAATTTTAGAGGGAACATATTGTAACATGGGTGTTAGATGCCCCTACCCATGTATAACTTGCACTTCAATGGGATTTGATGTAGGAACATCTTGGGTTAATCAAAATATTGCATCAACAAAAAACAATTCTTTTTTATTTTGTTCTTCTTCACGGATTGGAGAGATTATGCTGGCTGATCATCATTTGTTTGAGATCTAGCTTGTACGATCATAAAGTATTACTCTGGACCTATCTAGGATCATCTTCCTATGATCAAACCTCCTGTTGTTCATGGTTGTTCGAGATTTGATCCATTTTTTTCCCATGGGTAACATGTTCTTTATTTGCTTGGACCTATTTAGTGATTCATTGTGTAGTTGCTAACTTTTTGCTTTTGACAGTTACAATCGTAACACGTGGTTCATGGATCTCCCGTGGATCGTTCCCCATGATGGAACATCTTGTTGTTTCTTTTCATGGACCTTTGATTCATTTTTGGGTCGGGTCTATTTAATGTAAATGTTTCCTTCTTGGGGAATGCAATTTTCTCTTGGACAACCTTTAGAGGCATTGCATATATATAATAATTTTGTGTATCTTGAGATGGGGATGATGCAGGAGCATCCTAGGATTCTTGGCAATCTTGTATCAACCAAAAATATGTTTGTCTTTGAAGGTAGATTGTTAGTTTTGGTCTTGGTTTGGAGAGTTCTTGCTCGGTTTGGGAGACTAGTTTCTCAGTTTGTGTGGTTACTGGGGTGCTCGGTCTCTAAAGAATGCTCGGTGACTAAAGGCATCGGTTGAATAGCTCTCAGTAATAACTGTGTTGCTCGGCCATGCTTGGTGTGGTCGGTTGACTGGCACTCAGTTATTTCCTTTATTGCTCGGTGTTCTTACTTACCAACTAGATTATTTGGACGAATCAGCTTGGCCACCTGGTGCATTTAATTTGGGTCACTCTCCTCGAGTTATGGATTGACCATTGGACATGTGGGGACCTAGATCTGACATGTTGCATTCTTCTATATGGATTTGATGACCGTTGGGGCCATCTTTCAAAGATTTTATTTATTTTGTAAGGCTATGTGAGAGCCGACTGATGTTTTAGCATTTAATATTTGTTTATAGAGATTTATTGTTTCATCAGCTGACTTGTGGTTGGGAATTAGTATTTATAGGATGCTTGGGTAGATGTTTAGGATCAGATTGTTGGAAGGAAGGTTAGTAGCCTGCGAGCTTAGGAGCAGGAAGATTGCTTGGAAGTTTGAGTACAAGTTTAGATCTTTCCTGGGTGCCTACCAGTGTGCTGCCTGTTGCAAACCTAGACTAGCTAGATGTTGATGTTGGGGAAAAGATTTAGATCCTACGAGATCTTGTAGATTGTTACTTGCATTTTAATTGGCCATAATCAGGAAGGCCTTACAGCCTGACACATTGCATGTAACTGGTGTTCTCATGAATAAAGATTTATGTTTCATTACAAATCTATTGTTTGTATTGTGTATTTTTGCTGCATATTGGTTTGGCTACAAGGTGAGTTAGTCCTTAATTGGATCCACCCACCTTGACTACACTAAGTGTTATCATAGTGAAGTTTGTTCCTGTTTGAGTGAAGTCTGTTTCTATTTGAGTGAAGTCTATTCCTGTTGGAGCCAAGTGGATCTTGTGTATCTAGATCTTGATTTGAAGATGCCTCCGAGGAGAAATTGTGAGATCTCTAAAGAAGAAGAAACTACTAGTGAATTTTGTCTTGATGATTTTAGGGCTTTGCAAAAACAAGTGCAAGACCTACAAGAGGAGTTGAGAAAGAATAAGCCTACCTTTAAAGAGGATAGTGATGATGAATCTAAGGAAGATGATTTTGAAGAAGCTGTTGAAGAAGCTAGAGATTCTGAGGAGAATCAAATTCTGAAAGCTATGTCTAAGATTGGGAAAAGACCTAAGATTGAAGTTTTTGCATTTGCTGGAAACCTTAGGCTAGAAGAATTGATTGATTGGATCAATGATATTGATGAATACTTTGAGTATGAAGAAATAGAAGATCCTAATAGGGTTAGATTTGCAAAGACTAAATTGAAAGGTCATGCAAATATCTAGTGGAGAGAAGTTCAGTTGGAAAGAGGTAGAAGAGGAAAAGAAAAGATTACTAAGTGGAACTGAATGGTTGATAAGTTGAAGAAGCAATTCATTCTAATGGATTATGAATTGGACATGTTTAAGAAGATGCAAGCTTTGAAGTAGACTAACAAATTAGTATAGGAGTATACCGAGGAGTTTTATAGAATCCTAATTAGGACTGGTCATTTCGAAGCTGATAAAGAGAAATTTTCTAGGTATGTCTATGGTTTGAGACCTAGTATTCAAGAAGAGTTACTTATTATATGGATGAAAAAAATCGGTGATGCTTATTAGATGGCATTAAAGATTGAAGAGAAGCTGAATAGGAAGTATGAAGGAAAAAATAATAGTAGGAACCAAGGTGGTAAAACTAGTGAAGCAATTTTTGAGAGTAATGTGACAAAGAATCCTAAGCATGATGTGGGATCTAGCAGTGGTCAAGTTACTAAAAATGCTGGACAGAGAGGAAGGTGGAAGAATGAATTCACTGGCACTTGTTATAATTGTGGTGAAGCTGGTCATATAAGTTGGCAGTGTCCTAAGAAAAGTGTTGCATTAGTTGTTGAAGAAGACATTAAGAATGTTCCTGAGAAAGGTGAATGTCTTGTCACTAGGAGTTTAGCTACATTTGTTCATGAACCAGTGCAAAGAAGAAATTTTCTCAAAACCCGATGTAAGTACAAAGATAAGGTATGTAATGTCATAGTTGATGGTGGTAGTTCTGAAAACTTTGTTTCAGATGAAATGGTTAGTAAATTAAATTTGGAAAGAAGGAAACATCCTAATCCTTATCAGATTAGTTGGATACAAGATGTTTCTAAGGTTAAAGTTGAAGAACAATGCTTGGTTAAGTTTTAGATTGGATCTTACCTTGATGAGATATTGTGTGGTATATTACCGATGGATGCCTGTCATCTATTGCTCGGTAGACCCTGGCAGTTTGATAGAAATATTTTGTTTGATGGTCATGCTAATACCTATGTGGTTAGGCATGAAGGAGCTCAACATAAGCTGATACCTTTACAGGAGACAGGGGTTAAAGGATGTGGAGTTATCAGGTTTTGTCCTTATGAAAAATCTCAGGAGAACAAGGTTGATGAACCTATTCCCGTTAAGTCTAGTTTGAAGGAGAAGGAGAATGATCTCTGAAGAGTTTGTCAAGGTTAAGAAAAAGATAGTTTTGCTGGAAAAGATGGTTCAGCAGATGGTGACATTTATGACACAGAGAGATGCAGATGATACTAAGTTGGTTGAAGAGTCTGAGAAGGATGAACCTTACCGAGGCACTAATGTGGTCAGTAGTGGTCAGAGTCAGTTGCTATCTATTGTCAACTGAAGGGATAAGAAAAGTGGGAGATGGAAGGAATTTCTACATAAGATAGTGAATGAAGTGAAGATTACTTGGGATGAAGGAAAATAAGAGATATGGGTGAAGAACCGATTCAACATACTTGTTTTGATTCCCTTGAGGCATTCCTAATTTCCTTATGAGAAAATCTTTCTTACCTGGGGTGTCTGATGTAGGAGCATCCTAGGATTCTTGGCAATCTTGTATCAACCAAAAATATGTTTGTCTTTGAAGGTAGATTGTTAGTTTTGGTCTTGGTTTGGAGAGTTCTTGCTCAGTTTGGGAGACCGGTTGCTCAATTTCTGTGGTTACCGGGGTGCTTGGTCTCTAAAGAACACTCAGTGACTGAAGGTGTTGGTTGACTAGCTCTCGGTAATAATTTTGTTTCTCGGTCATGCTTGGCATGGTCGGTTGACTGGTGCTTGGTTATTTCCTCTATTGCTCGGTGTTCTTACTTACCGACTGGATTATTTGGATGAATAGGCTTGGTTGATTGGTTCATTTAATTTGGGTCGTGCTCCTCGAGTTATGGATTGACCGTTGGGCATGTGGGGACCAAGATTTGGCATGTTGCATTCTTCTATGCAAATCTGATGATCATTGGGGCCATCTTTTGAAGAGTTTATTTATTTTGTAAGGCTATGTGAGAGCCGACTGATGTTTTAGCATTTAATATTTATTTATAGAGATTTATTATTTCATCAGCCAACTTGTGGTTGGGAATCAATATTTATAGGATGCTTGGGTAGATGTTTAGGATCAAATTGTTGGAAGGAAGGTTAGTAGCCTGCAAGATTAGGAGCAAGAAGATTGATTGGAAGTTTGAGTACAAGTTTAGATCTTTCATGGGTGCCTACCAGTGTGTTGCTTGTTGTAGACCTGGACTAGCTAGATGCTAATGTTGGGGAAAAGATTGAGATATTGTGAGATCTTGTAGACTATCACTTGCATTGTAATTAGCCATAATCGGGAAGGCCTTACAGCTCGACACATTGCATGTAACTGGTATTCTCATGAATAAAGATTTATGTTTCATTGTAGATCTGTTATTTGTATTATGTATTTTTGTTGCACATTGGTTTGGCTGCAAGGTTGATCAGTCCTTAATTGGATCCACCCACCTTGACTACATTAGGGGAGAAGAGTGTGTTGGTTCCCAAAACTACGGATTGGAAATCCAAGGGCATTTCCAATTCCCTACAAGGATTAATAAATCAAATTTCACCAACTAATGAGAAGAGTACCTTGATACAATTCTCTTGCACTTCAGGCTTCGCTAAACCTAGGTGGGTGTACTTTTACCTCAAACCCTTATCACTTGGTCAAATACCTTTTTATAGAAAATTTAAATCTTATGATCTCCCAAGGTGAAAATTGAACTTGAGATTTGATGCAAGAGCATCCTAGGATTCTTGGCAATCCTGTATCAACAAAAAATATGTTTTTCTTTGAAGGTAGATTGTTAGTTTTGATCATAGTTTGGTGAAGTACTTGGTCGGTCTCTAAAGAATGCTCGATAACTGAAGGCGTCAGTGATAACTACATTGCTCAGTCATGCTTGGCTTGGTTGGTTCTCTAATGCTTGGTTATTTCTCTGGCGCTCAGTGTTCTTGCGGACTGACATGGTTATTTGGATGAATCAGCTTGGCCAAATGGTGCATTTAATTTGGGTCATGCTCCTCGTGTTATGGATTGACTGTTGGATGTGTGGGGACCTAGATCTAGCATGTTGCATTATTCTATGTAGATTTGATGACCGTTTGGGGCCATCTTGGAGAATTTATTTTATTGTAAGGCTATTGAGAGCCGACTGATGTTTTGTATTTAATATTTGTATATCTCTATAGAGCCAACTTGTGGCTAGGATTTAGTATTTAAGTAGATTCTTGGGTAGTTGTTTAGGGGGCAAATAGTTGGTGGTGGGAGTTGGTAGCTTGCGAGCTTAGGAACAAGGAGATTTATAAGAAGTTGTGAGTACAAGTTTAGATCTTTTTTGGGACCCTACCAGTGTCCTAAAGCATTGCAGACCTGGGCTAGCTGAGTGGTGAAGTTGTGGAAAGATTTGGATCTTGTGAGATCTTGTAGACTGTTACTTGCTTTGTAATTGTCTGTAACCGGGAATGCCTTATAGCCCGACACATTGCATGTAATCAATGAATTTATGAGTAAAGATTCTAGTTTTATACCAAATTTGGTGTTATTATTGTTGAATTCTGCTATGTTGTGGTTTGGCTACAAGGTCAGATAGTCCTTCATTAGATTCTCCAACCTTGACTGCATCAGAGTGAGGTTTTTTCCTATTGGAGTGAGTTGATCTTGAATGTGTATATGGATCTTAGCTATTTGCACTAGGATCTTGGATTGAAGATGCCTCTAAGGAGAGATCATGACATTTTAGAGGAAGCTGTTGGAGAATTTAGTCTTGATGATTTTAGGGCTTT
Source organism: Chamaecyparis obtusa (assembly GCA_027943335.1). Lineage (NCBI taxonomy): Eukaryota > Viridiplantae > Streptophyta > Pinopsida > Cupressales > Cupressaceae > Chamaecyparis > Chamaecyparis obtusa. The sequence continues at coordinate 135,922 of BSBK01006103.1, read as the reverse complement.
GCAGAAACAAGTGCAAGATCTGCAAGAGGAACTGAGAAAGAAGAAGACTACATTGAAGGAAGGCAGTGATGATGAATCTGAGGAAGAAGATCATTTTGAAGAAGCTTTTGAAGAAGCTAGAGATCTTGAAGAGAATAGAATCCTGAAAGCTATGTCTAAAATTGGGAAAAGACCTAAGATTGAAGTTTTTGCATTTGCTGGAAGCCTTAGGCCAGAAGAATTGATTGATTAGATTAATAAGATGGATGAATACTTTGAGTATGAAGAAATAGAAGATCCTTATAGGGTTAGATTTGTGAAGACTAAGTTGAAGGGTCATGCAAATATTTGGTGGAGAGAAGTTTAGTTGGAAAGAAGTAGGAGAGGAAAGGAAAAGATCATTAAATGGAACCGAATGGTTGACAAGTTGAAGAACCAATTCATTCTGGTGGATTATGAATTGGACATGTTTAAGAAGATGAAATCCTTGAAGCAGACTAACAAATTGGTGTAGGAGTTGTATGTGACTGAATGTGACCTCTAAATCAGGCACAACACAACATGGTCATTATTCACTTGATAGAATTTGGGAGAGAGTATGAAGAACTCAATCCAAATTCCATGGTGAGGTGACCTATTGCCTCCTATGTGAATGGGGTGTTTGAATATTCTCAGAATGAGAGCCAACAGCTGGGAGACCAATTCAACAATGGAGGATTTCCAAGAAGCAATAAAGATGAGCAAGATGAAATTAATCTAAGAATGAGGATGCAATTAATCTAAGAGCTTGAAAATAAAGATGAGATGCAACTTAATCTAAGAACTTGAAACAAATATGATATTAAACTAAGAACAAATAAGCAAATTTAGTCTAAAATGTGATGCAAAGATTATACTAATAATGAGATATTAATCTAATAAATGCAATAAAAAGCTTTGAAAACAATGAATCAAATGAGACTAAAAAAATGCCTATAGTGTAGATGCTCTCAAAACTTGCTCTTTCTAATGAAGAAAAAGAGCCCAAATAAATAGAAGAGCCAAGAGGAGGAGGAAGATTTTCTTGATTCAAAACTCCCGACCCTTCATATCCCTTTTTTGGGACAACTAAGCATGAATTACTTTATTAAAAGAATGGAAAATGCCACATGAGGACCTTTCGAATATCTCAAATTATTAATTCAAGAAAAGGTGTCCATTCAAATAACAAGCAATTAATTAATTCCTTTTTATGTGTATTAGCCAAAGGGGTAGTTTTTAATTTAATTCAAAGTGCTTAGGACTTTAGAACTAAATTAAATTATCATAGAGGTAATTTAGCTAATTAAAGTCAAGGACTTTAGGAATTAATATTAATATTTGATTATTGCAATTTATGGTCTTTGCAATTGACATCAAGTCAAATTAAGTCAGGTAGGAGAGAGAAAATTGCCTAGGGAACTAGGACTTTGGTGATGTAAAATTGAGATAATGCACCAAAAAATAGGTGCCAATTTTGGGGTATTACATTTTCCCCTCTTTGAATTGATGTGCGAGTAGCACGTTGATTCAAAGAATAGTCTGAAGTGATAGATGAAAGTAGATCAAAGAATGAATTTTCTGAAGTCTAAGGTAGATTGCGAAGACAAGGGTCTTAGAAGAGAACCAGAATCAGGGTTAGATTGCCCCAATGCCCTAGAATGAGATTTAGATGCAGATTAGGACTGTCTCTAGAATCAGGGTTAGATTGCCCCAATACGAAGCTCAGCCCTCTGAGACCCAGGTTAGATTGCCTAGATAACGATCTAAAAGAGATTTTGAGAGTCATCTCCAGAAGGAAGATTGACTCCCAGGAATCAGGGTTAGATTGCCCCAATACCCAATAGATTTCAAGAACCATCTCTAGAATGAAGAATGATCCTCGAGGATCTGAGTTAGATTGCTCAGATACCTAAGAGATAGATTTCCAGATGACAAGATGCGAGGCGTGAAGATGCCCCTAGCAATGAGGACTGATGATTCAAATCAGACTAATTCAAGAATAGATTCGACAAGATTCAAATGATGTAATCATCCTACCCCCTCGAGAGCGAAATTGAAAGATGACATGTCAGAAGGATGATAAACAATAAGAGATTGCAGAGAAAAAGCAATTAGACTAGATTCGCGAAGCTGCAGAAGTGAATTGGAGCAAAGCAGAGGTCTTGTTGACCAAGTTTGACCATAGTTGACCATGGTTGACTAAATTTGACTTGAGTTGACTTTGATGAAAAGAGAAAAGATCTCAAGAACATGATGTAAAGATGAGGATTTGGCAAGAAAATGACGCCAGAAGGTTGACTGCACAAGCATCCGATCCCAAAGGATCACAAAATTTAAAACGTGATTTTGAGCTTATCTAGAGATGTCAGATTTCGATTTCGATCCCGAAAAAGGATGCAGCCAAGATGAGACTAGGAAAAAAGATGAGAACCTTTGATGAGCAGATCCAAAAGAAAGCAATCAAGAGAGCAATAAGAAAGCACTCCAAATGCAAGCCTAGAATGAAAGATGCAAGTCTAAATGTAGGCCTAGGATGAACAAATGCAATCCTCCGGACTCGGCTGTTGGACTCATCGTATTTCTCATCATTGAGTTCATTTAAGCATGGGACAATCACAAGATGCCATAAAATTCTCCCCAACATGAGAATATGAATATGACATAAGTTTTAAATTTGTCGGAATGAGGTGTAAGCATTAAGGCACAAGAAGCCAGAATGACCTGAACACCTATTCCTTTTAATTTAGCAAGTTAACATAAGCATAAAAGCACATTTGCTAGAATGACCTGAATGTCTCTTGCAAACAAACACACCAAACATGTGAGAGATCTTTCTTTTGCCAAAGAGTGCTCGCAGTGACCAAATGTAGCAAAAGAAGTCACTCAAAACAAATAAGGAGAAGAACCAACCTCACCAAGGCATCCATATAAAAGGAGTCGAGGTATGCATGGCCATCCAATACGAGATGAATGCTCTTATAGATGGACACCCCTCTTATATAAATTCTTTGGATCATTGGAACTAAACCAACAAACATAAAGCAAAAAAGAAAAGAAAAAAAACAAGCACTCAAAGAAAACATGCCTCAAAGGAACACACATTTAGTTTTAGTTTCAGTTTAAGTTTGTGTTCAAGCGGATTGAAGTCAAATCAGAAGCGAACAACATTTGAAGTCTCAATGGGATAGCGATAGCAAGTAGACACAGTGGAAAACCACTGGTGACCATCGCGAGAGACAAAGTCTCAAGAAGATATCGAAGCGCAAACCAAGTATCAGCAGGCGAATGCAGAGAGAACCACTGGTGACCGATACAAGGAAGATTCTCAAAAGAGAGAATGAAACATGAATGAAACATCAGTAGGTAGACACAGTGAGGACCACTGGTGACTGATGTAAGAAGGAGATCCCAAAAAGAGAGGTCAAACGAGAGCTAGGTATCAGCACGAAAGCACAGTGAGAACCACTGGCGACCAATACATGAGAGATCCTCGAGGAGAGATCTCAAAATTAGCTAGGCATCAGCAGGCAGACACAATACGAAACGTTGGTGACTGATGCACAAATGAATCTTCCGAAAGCAATAGGACAATGCCCCCTAGACTAGGGAGATGCCCCCAAGTATGACCAATTCTAATCCATGAAGAGTCGAGGAAAACTCAAAGACAAGCGCATGAGCTAGAAAACCAAAGCAGGAAACAAACTAAAGCAGGAAAGCAGGAAAACAAACTAGAGCAGGAAGGAAGGAAACTAAAGCAGGAAACTAAGAGCCAAGCGATGTTGAGATGAGATGCAGCTTCAGGAAACAAGAGGCACCTATTTACCAGGTTTTCACCATCTTGGCAGAGATTCTATTTTTGCTACCATGATGCCTGTTTACCAGGTTTTCATCAATGGCACATTTTTCTATTTTTCAATTTTTTTGTACTTTTCTCTATTTTTTTTTATTTTTTTGTATTTTTTTAAATATTTCATTTTTTTGTATTTTTTATCTTTTGATTTTTTTTGTATTTTTCACATTTTCTATTTTTTTTGTATTTTTGAAATTTTCTAGTTTTTTTTTTTTGGTATTATCAAGGCACCTGTTTACCAGGTTTTCACCAGGATAATAAATACATCAAAGCACCTGTTTGCTAGGTTTTCACTAAGATGATCATTTTTTAAGGACATTTTGCAATTTTTAGGATTTTTTGCAATATATCAATTTTTAGGATTTTTTCAGGACCAATAAGTATGTACGTGAGCATACTGAGAATGTCAGTTGTAGAAATTCTTCAAATGAAGAGCGTTGATGGGCTCTTTGAGTTTCTCTCCTTCAGTAGGAATCTCTGGAAACACAGTCATTTGTAGTAGTAGCCAGCTAAGAAGTTGCAAAATCAGAACCAGATGTTGTAGCAGTAACAGGAGAGCCAACCAGTAGTGTCCAACAGTCAAGAGATCCATAGTCAAGGAAAGATCACTTAAGTGAGACCCACAAATATCCTCATGGACACACCTTAACTCTTTGTCAGATTTCCCACGCTCTAAACACTTAGGAAGAGTACATTCTAGATTTTTCTTAGTCATGCCATTAGCAATAAGGAGATATTGATACGCACTTTGGGAAAAGGCAAGATGGAGTGAAGAGTGTAAAGTATGAGAGGCAAGGGTGATGGAATGGAGGGAAGCATGAGAATTTTGGAAGCTCGAATGATAATTTTGATTTTGTCTTTCTTTGGAATCCACATAGCTTTTGAATTTTTTCTTCTTTACTTTGAGGTGCTTTTGATGACAATGCCTATAGAATGGATTTCGAGATCCATTTTTTATTTTATTTTCTGGCTTTTGATTGTCTTCTTCTTTTTGAGGACCTTTGGGGTCTTTTGAACACCCCTCTTGCTTTCTTTTCTTCATAGTCACATGTCGATTAGATGGGACATGGTGACCTTGAGATATAAGTGGATTCTCATTATTTTTGTTTTTATGTTGCACATCCAAGTTACTTCCAAAAGACTCAGGAATGGTGGATGAAAGAGGCTTATATGACTGGTTTAGGTGGAGAGATGGAGATGGAAGTGGACGAGCCACTTTTCTTAGAGATGAAGAGGGAAGAGAAGTCAATGTGATGGGCTCAAGTGCAAATATATCAGTATCATCCTCATCATTCATGAATGCATCAGATAGATCAAGAAATTAATCTTCCATAGAGCATTGTCGATTGTGAGTCATCTTAGAAGAGTCAGATAAGTTTGGAGGAATATTATATGAGCCTAACCAAGATGGTCTATTCCAAGAGTTAGGTCCCCTTTTAGGTGGTAATAGTGCACGAATAGGAACCATTTCAATTTTGGATCTACCAGGATTCCATGAGATTGTAACAAGATGGGATCTTGGATACCCATGATTTGCTGGAGCAGTAGGAGTATAGCTTGGAGAAGATGGCCTAGGAGCCATAGGAATGATCTCTATAGGAGGGTGGAAAGGATCATCATCAATAGCCTAATCTAGAGGATCATAACTTTCTCCTCTTTCTGAGTTGTTAAGACTAGCATATAGGTGCATAGCATCAATTGGTATTTTCATAGTAGCGTCTGATATAGAGTCCCATTCAGCTAGAGACATAGTTGGAGGCAGACTTTCTTCATTGTTGTCATCTAACATAGGAAGTGTTTCTTTAACAGTAGGATCTTGTTCAGTAGTAGAAGCAGCAACATAATCTAGAATAGGCATACCTTGAGGAATACCCAAGAGGAGGGAAGCGTCCAATAGTTGCTCCCAATCAGTATATGTGCCATTGGAGTTGGCAATAGTAGGAGTCTGTTCAATAGCAGAAGTGGTGGAACAATCTAGAGTAGGCATACCTTGAGGAATACCCAAGATAAGGGAAGCATCCAACAATTGCTCCCAATCAGTTTGTGTGCCATTAGAGGCAATGACATATTCAGTAGTGGCTACAATAGTAGAAATCTGTTCAGTAGAGTGTATAAAATCCTCCTGGTGAGGACCAAGATCATGTTCTTGAAGCACTTGAGAAGGTAGATAAGACTCTTTTTGGTAGTCTAAATCAGAATTTTGATCATTCAAAGGTCTTTCATATGTCATAGGCTGAATCTCTGTTTCTTCATGTGAGTGCAAGCTGCAGCTAGGTTGGTCAAGCTCATAGCTCTGATAGCTAATACCAAATCCATCTTCAGAAGGTTCCTCATAGGAATGTGGAGATGGAGGGAGAGTTGTCAATGACAAGAGGGACTCAATCTGATATTCCCCCATGCCAATATCTTTGATCTTCAGGGTCTTTTCTATTTCTTTTAGCTTGGCATCATAGAACTTAGTAGATTCTCTATTGGCGGGAACAAAACTATCTGTCGCTTGGGTAAGCATCTTAGCAGAGCAAGTATTTAGGCTAGCACTATTGTCAATGAGGATGTGGGGGATACTCTTGGGGCCTGTCATAACTTCAATGTGTAGGAGAGCATTATGTGGGTGGCTCAGCAAGTGATCTTCTTCCTCAGAGAATGATAAATAATGAGGCGATGTCAAATGACCCACCATAGATTGAAACTGGTCGAGATTGAGATCTTTGGGGACGTTTTCCTTGGTGAGGGCTTTATCCATAGATAGTTTTGGTTTGAAAGTCGAAGGCTTGAGACCTTGGAGAATGATCTTTGCATGAGATCAAGGGATAGCATTTGCACAAGTTGGAGATTGTGCGTAGTTATAAGAGGGAGGCGCAGGGCCTTGCAAGACAAAGGGAGTTTTTGGTTTAGGAGCATCGTCGCTCCCTGGAGCACTGATCATGTCATAGTGAGAGATCCAAGGTTTGTTTCTAGCAAATCTGGAAGGTGGTTGAGCTTCTATTGTAGCCTTCTCAGTGGCATTGACTATTTACATGCTAGAGCTAAGATTAAAGATAGACTTTGAGGGTTTTGGCATCACATTGTCAACAACCCTGTCATTCATAACATCTATGTTTTTGTTGACAATCTTATCCTTATCCTTGTTTGAGGTTGAAGGCCCTTGCTTGTTGTCTTTGTTCAAAGTCAATTCTCCCTTCTTGACCATAAACACTTCTATCCTCACAGCCCACCTAATCATATTGTCAAAAGTGAGGGGACCTCGTAATCGTACTTGGTATCCAAAATTTGGGACAAGATTGTCCAAGAAGATATCGAGCTTTTCAAACTCAGGTAATTCATGCAGATACTTCGTGCATAGTTGTCTCCATCTCTGGAGAAATGTTAGGAGAGGCTCCCCTTGTCATTGTTTTAAATTACGAAGGTCTCGGATGTTGACCCGATATTGAATATTATGGGATTGATCATAACTCTTGTCATTTTGAGACTGACCATGACCTTGGTCATTTGGAGATTGCTTATGACTAGCACTAAATTTATCTACCCTTGGGAAGGGGAATGGATCTCCCATATTGTTGGTAGTATTCTGAGAGACCGTGAAAGAGTCGATAGGTTCAAAAGAATAAATAGGTTCAATTTTAGAAAGTGACCCTTCAGAGTCTTGCTGGTCTTGAAACAATGGGTTATAATATTCTTGAAATAATAAGTCAGACTGTATTTGAAACAATGGATTTTAATGTTCTTGGAATGAGGAGGAATGTGAGGATCTCTCACAAAGTTTAGATTTCATAAAAAATTTAGGATGACATATGTCTTGATTACGAGGTTTACTTTGATCTTGATCAGCATTTTGAATGGGATAAGTCTTGCCACTTTGAGTCATGACAGTCATAGATGAAGATGTAATGAGCAAAGATTCGGGATAAAGCTAGACTCTATCTCTAAGATAATGAAAAGGAGATAAATGGCTAGAATAGCCAAGATGCAAGATGAACCTCGTATGAATTGTCAAAAAGAGATGACTAGAACAGCCGAGATAAGACAATTGCAATGCAAGGTACAAGAGGCATAAAGAGATAAGATGAATAGACTAATGAGAGACAATACAAGTCAAAGCAAAGATCGATTGATTCCTAACTCAAGACAACCAGTTTCTGATGGTGAACGATAGGAAAATAGAAAAATAGATTATGGACAAAAAGGCAGATCAGATTTATGTCATTGATCAAAAACATAAGATAGCAATCAAGGAGTTCAAGAAAATAGTCTTCAAGCAATGGGCAAGGGACAAAGCAACCTTGCACATGAATAGGAATAGTGACTTAGTATTTCTACTCCCTAAGGACTCTACTTGTGTATGTTCTTGAGAATGTTTTAGCAGGCACTTAAAACACAACAACATCCTAGCAAGTTGTCTACAAGGATATCCATGGCTTTTCTAAAGGGAGTCCTTGATATACACAAGGTACGTGAGGCACAAATCCATAGATGAGAAGAATCCAAAATCACACAGCCGGGGGGAGATGGTAACCCAAATATCCTCCTTCACTTCTCAAAGGTATAAAGTTCTTTGAGGCTTAGCCAAGAGTGAAATCTAACTCATTCCCAAGAGAGGTGTCTTTAGATTCACCTCCTGATACTTATACTCTGCCAGAACACGAGAGTTAAGGTCATCCCTTGAGGTGATGAAATCCCCAAGCAGGCCTTCTAGAAATAAAAAAGTAAGTAATTCACTATCAAAAGTATTGGGAAGCACTAAAGGTGGTGCATTTAACCCTTCAAGTAAATGTGAAGCGAGTCCACAAAGTGGTGCATTTAAATCCTCACACAAACTCAAAGTGAGTCCACACCCTAGAAAACAAGTGAGTTCCAAAAAGCACAAAAGGGTTGCCTAGTGGAACAATTAACGCTTCTTTCTTGTAGACCCCTCCCCTTTAATGTGGCACTGAGATTGCAACCACGGGGTGGAATGAGGGGCCGGTAGATTAGCGAGTCCAATAACCCAAGATGGAAATCTAGAACAATCACAAGTAATCTAAGACTACTAATCAATACTACTCATAAGTGCAAGAGGGTTTGAATCATGGAATATTTAACTTTCCAAGTAAACATGAAGTGAGTCCACAAAGTGGTGCATTTAACTCTTCATGTAAAAAAAAGGAATGAATCCATGCCCTAGATTACTTAATGAGATTTTTTTGATATTGGAACCAAGAATTACTTAATGTTTAAAAGACAAGCATGCACTTAAACACAAACTTCTATGAAAGCAAATCTATGTTCATTTATTTCCCATTAAGAGCATAAAAAAAGTGTTCTATGAAAGTGTGTAACACTCAAGCCAAACACATGAGAGATTAATTTTATGCCCAAACCAAGTGTTATAGAGATTTTAAGAACTCACCTTAGGTCCTAAGATCTGCAATCCAGCATTTGGCACACATTCAAAAGTACAGAATCAAGACAAATCAATGGCAAACTGTAAGATATGTAACATTGCTGTCTTCAAGACAATCTTTAAAGATTGATTTATTTGACCAATAAAATCACAATATTAAAATTTTTGGAAACAATATAGTTTTTAGCCAACATCAAGAACTATCATTTCCCAAAATTACAAGGTCTTATGATTCAATTTGGTTCCTCAACCAATAACCTTTTTAGACTGCCATTTTTCTGTCATATACCAGATTTAAAACACCAAGCCCTTCCTAGGGAATCACATATCTTTCTCAGAAAGAATCCAAATGAAACCAAACCAATTTCACAGTAAATATTAATGAATCTAGTTTCCAAATATGTAATCCATTTATTTTTCCCATTCATAAATCATTTTCTAATAATAAATCATTGCCTGTAACTCCAATGCAGATTGTTAAAAATTAGTTTTCACTCAAATGCCCATAACTTTCACAAATCTACATAAAAATGACTCAAACCAAAAGGAAATGAAAGATAATTCATTTATATTTCCAATGAATATTATTAGAGATCCTGATTATTCACAATTTGTCCGTACCAAACATTTCAATCTGACTATATTCAGAGAATCTCAAATCTGCAAATACCCACTTTCACCAAAATGATCATAACTTATTCATTTCTTTATAAAAATGAACCAAACCAAAATAATGAGAAAGATAATTCATCATTCTATCCATCCATAATTATATTACAAGGTTTCCAGGCTGTACATGGCCGTACAAGGCCTGAAACCAACACTAAAACTGAAAAACCAATCAAGAATGAGGCCAAAAATTGATCTTTTCTGCCCCACGGTGGGTGCCAAAATGTATGTGACTAAATGTGACCTCTAAATCAAGCACAAAACAACATGGTCATTATTCACTTGATAGAATTTGGGAGAGAGTATGAAGAACTCAATCCAAATTCCATGGTGAGGCGACCTGTTGCCTCCTATGTGAATGAGGTGTTTGAATACTCTCAGAACGAGAGCCAACAGCCGGGAGACCAATTCAACAATGGAGGATTTCCAAGAAGCAATAAAGATGAGCAAGATGAAATTAATCTAAGATGAAGTGCAATTTAATCTAAGAATGAGGATGCAATTAATCTAAGAGCTTGAAAATAAAGATGAGATGCAACTTAATCTAAGAACTTGAAACAAATATGATATTAAACTAAGAACAAATAAGAAAATTTAGTCTAAAATGTGAGGCAAAGATTATACTAATAATGAGATATTAATCTAATAAATGCAATAAAAAGCTTTGAAAACAATGAATCAAATGAGACTAAAAAAATGCCTATAGTGTAGATGCTCTCAAAACTTGCTCTTTCTAATGAAGAAAAAGAGCCCAAATAAATAGAAGAGCCAAGAGGAGGAGGAAGAGTTTCTTGATTCGAAACTCTTGACCCTTCATATCCCTTTTTGGGACAAATAAGCATGAATTACTTTATTAAAAGAATGGAAAATGCCACATGAGGACCTTTCGAATATCTCAAATTATTAATTCAAGAAAAGGTGTCCATTCAAATAACAAGCAATTAATTAATTCCTTTTTATGTGTATTAGCCAAAGGGGTAGATTTTAATTTAATTCAAAGTGCTTAGGACTTTAGAACTAAATTAAATTATCATAGAGGTAATTTAGCTAATTAAAGTCAAGGACTTTAGGAATTAATATTAATATTTGATTATTGCAATTTATGGTCTTTGCAATTGACATCAAGTCAAATTAAGTCAGGTAGGAGAGAGAAAATTACCTAGGGAACTAGGACTTTGGTGATGTAAAATTGAGATAATGCATCAAAATTGATGAAATTAAATAGGTGCCAAGTTTGGGGTATTACAGGAGTTCCTTATCACTAGGAGATTGGCTACACATGTGTAGGAACCAGTGCAAAGGAGAAATTTGTTTAGAACCAGATGTAAGTGCAAGGATAAGGTATGTAATGTCATAGTTGATGGTGGAAATTCTAAGAACTTTGTTTCAGAAGATATGGTTAGTAAGTTGGATTTGGAAAGAAAGAAACATCTTAATCCTTATCAGATTAGTTGGATACAAGATGTGTCTAAGGTTAGGATTGAAGAACAATGCTTGGTTAATTTTCAGATTAGATCTTATCATGATGATATATTGTGTGATATATTTCCTATGGATGCTTGTCATCTGTTGCTCGGTAGGCCTTGGCAATTTGATAGAAATGTTTTATTTGATGGTCGTGCTAACACCTATGTGGTTAGGCATGAAGGAGCTAGACATAAGCTATTACCTTTACATGAGATAGGGGTTAAGGGATGTGGAGTTATTAGGTGTTGTCCTTATAACAAACATTAGGAGCAGAGGATTGATGAACCTATTCCTACAAAGATTAGTTTGAAAGAGAAGGAGAATGATATATCTGAAGAGTTTGTTGAGATTAAGAGGCAAATGGTCTTTCTGATAGAGATAGTACAATAGATGATGACACTTGTGACAAAAAGAGATGCAGAAGATACTAAGTTGATTGAGGATTCTGGAGAGGATGAACCTTACTGAGGCATTGATGTGATCGGTAGTGGTTAGAGTCAGTTGTTATCAGTTGCAGACAGGAAAGATAAGGGGAAGGAAAGCTTGCTATAGAGGACAGTGGATGAAGTGAAGACAACTTGGGATGAAGGACGAGGAGATATGGGTTAAGAAAAGATATGTCATACCTCTTCTGATTCCCTTAAGGTGTTCCTAATTTCCTTATGAGAAAATCTTCTTAACCTGGGGTTTCTAATGCAGGAGCATCCTAGAATTCTTGGCAATCCTATATCAACCCAAAATATGTTTGTCTTTGAAGGTAGATTGTTAGTTTTGATCCTAGTTTGGTTGAGTACTTGCTTGGTTTGGGAGACTGGTTGCTCAGTTTTTGTGGTTACCAGGGTGCTCAGTCTCTGAAGAACGCTCAGTAACTGAAGGCGTTGATTACTTCTAGTGCTTGACGATAACTGCGTTTCTCAGTTGTGCTTGGCTTGGTCGGTTCTCTGGTGCTCAGTTATTTCTCTAGCACTTGGTGTTCTTGCGGACTGATGTGGTTATTTGGATAAATTGGCTTGGCCGACTGGTGCATTTAATTTGGGTCATGCTCCTCATGTTATGGAGTGACCGTTGGATGTGTGGGGACCTAGATCTAGCGTGTTGCATTCTTCTATGCAGATCTGATGACCGTTTGGGGCCATCTAGGAGAATTTGTTTTATTGTAAGGCTATTGAGAGCTAATTGATGATTTGTATTTAATATTTGTATATCCCTATATAGATGACTTGTGGCTAGGATTTAGTATTTAAGTAGATACTTGGGCAGTTATTTAGGGCGTAGATAGTTGGTGTTGGGAGTTGGCAACTTGTGAGCTTAGGCACAGGGAGATTTCTTGGAAGTTGTGAGTACAAGTTTAGATGTTTCCTGGGACCCTACTAGTGTCCTACCATGTTGCAAACATGGGCTAGTTGAGTGGTGAAGTTGTGGAAAATTTTGGATCCTATGAGATCTTGTAGACTGTTACTTGCTTTGTAATTGGCCATAACTGAGAAGGCCTTACAGCCTGACACATTGCATGTAATAAGTGAATTTATGAATAAAGATTCTAGTTTTATACCGGATCTGGTGTTATTGTTGTTGAATTCTGTTGTGTTGTGGTTTGGCTGCAAGGTCAGATAGCCCTTCATTGGATTCACCAACCTTGACTGCATCAAGATTAATCAAAATTAACTATGTATATTGTCAATTAAATGTTTTTGTAAGAGAATAACTTTATAAACTAAGAATATGAATGAGGGAACAATGAATTTTGTTGTTTTGATGAATATTCCCTAAATTAAGAAACAATCTTTAGACCGGTCCCTATCCAATATTAGGCATATAGAGTCATTCCTTGTCAAATTTTCATGTACAACTCCTGAGAGACAACATACACCATCTGTTGGAAACTATAATTGAAGCAATTATTGTGTTGTCATTGATGTCAAACCTTAACTGGTAATACTGTTGCTATCTAAGAATGTACTATATCTATTTGATTGTTGAGAAAGATTAGGGAAAGGTTGAGTTATCTTGATACTTCAATGAGTACTTGATTATGTGGCACAATGATAAGATAATGTATTGCTTATCTAAGTAAGAAGGAAGACTAAACAAGTAGGCTTAACTGAGAAAAAGTGAAGAAATCTAGTTTAAGCCAAGTGATGTTAGTGTCGACAGAGCTAGTATATGCTGAGTAAATTCAGTGTTGACCGAACATTAGTTAATTGTTGAGGAAGACAATAGTAGCTGAGGAAATAGTTTTAGTAGTGACCGGGCTACCCAGTGAAGACCGGGGAGTTGAACAAAGTATTGACCGAGCATCAGTAATTTACATTTGAGGAAGAATTCAAATTCCTAGCTGACATAGTTGAATTCTTGCATTATGTAAAATGTGTTGACTTTATTTATTGATTATATGGAAGCATTTAATGAGCTGGAAAATATTTTATTATGATTCCATAAAGAGATTTGAGACATTTCTAGAAAAATGGATGAAGAACATAAAGTTGGAAGGATTCGATGAATCTGACCTAACCCTAAGATCTACAGAGGAGATTAAGTGGTAAAAGTTGGATCGACCTAATTGAGGAAGCATTAAGGAAACCTAAGTGTGAGGTTGGAGAGAGGATGTTGGAGTTGTTGTTATTGACTGTATAAGCAAAAAAGGATGAAGGAGGAGTTCTGATTTCTTGAAGTGATTTTTGAGCAGATTCGTGATAGAGATAGAAATAGATCACAGTCAGTAAGCTAGCATATGTGTAGAGAATTGGATCTATTATTTGCAAAGTGAGTTGTATGTTTTCAGATCAAACATTGTTGTTACTTTCTAACCATTTTATTAGTTTGAAATCCTTTAATCAAGGTTGACCTAACAGTCATATGTATAAATCCTTTGAACAAGGTTGCATTCTAATGGATTGTATGTAAGTACTATAACAAGGTGCACTTTTAATAGAGTGGTTGAAATCCTTTAACTGGGTCACACCTGACAGTGTGTTTGTAACCTTTGATAGGGTTGGCTTTTCATAGAGCTCACTTCAGAAGAGTGAAAATATCAGTAACATGTTACAAAGTGGTTTTTTCCAAATTGGGTTTCCACTATAAATCCTAGTGTTAATGCTTGTGTGAATGTTTTAGTTTGAAAATTTCTATGTTTTGAAAGTTAAATACTATTGGATAGTGGACTGGATTGTTATATGTTTCTGTTATGTATTCAGTAATGACCAAGTAGTTGTTGGTTGTTAGATCTGATTTGTTGAAGAGTTTGAAAGTTTATTTTATACATTTAGACCTAAGAACAACTGATTCAGCCCCCTCTTTGTTATTCTAAATCATATTAACACCATCCACTACCATACATATACATGAAAAGGATCTTCTACAGTACAAATCTTAGTCCAATTGAATTTAATTTCTTAGGAAAAACCAATTAGACAAAGTTACATGGACAACACTTCGCATGCAATATTTGATAATCCAAGAAGTATACTACAATATTGATCTTTTCAATAAATACATTAAAACGTAGCAATTGAATAAAAATCAATAATCCTAGATGATGTAGTCAATGATAGTGGATCTAATTAAGGAAAGTCCAAACCTTCCAGCCAATAGAACTGTTGGAATTAGGAGAGATAGGTACTGAGGGGTGAATCAATGCCTTCTAAACTTTAGTTGCAAAACCTTTCTGATCTATAACTCAATGCTGTGATAACCGATCAAAATAACTTGAATCTAATTGCATAAATCAATCATCTAGTTAACTTAATAAAGTAAACAATCATGAAATCAATATGACAATCACATAACACAAGTATTTTGGTAATGCAGAAACCCTTGTTAGAAGGTAAAAACTGCGGTGGGGATGACACCCACAAATTCTTCACTAATACAGATAGAAAAGGTTTGCCTGTTAAGGCTACAAGTTTTGATCACTTCTGGTGATCTTACCCCATTAGGAGTAACATATTAGATCAGCTAGATCTACCTAGTTATAAGATTTAACAACACTATATGAAGTGTGTATTCGGTTAAGAGATTTAAACAAAGACTGTTAATTCTACTCTATTAAGAGATTTATCAAAACTCTATCACAATTGTCAAAAAGTAATAGGTAAACTATCTACTAGTTGGCAACTCAATTGTCTGAAATAGATCTATAAATTCTTATCAAAATATCACCTTATTTATGATGGTTCTTTGCTCTGATATGCTCAGTAGCCTTGTTTGATTTTGCTTAATCTGAAAACCTCAGTACTCTGTTCTGCTCGGTAAACTGATTGTCTTGAAGATAGGCAATTTCTTCAAGTGCTTTGTGATTCATATATATCAGTTCAACAACCTTATAAAATGGTGTGAACATATACAATATATAGTGTTATGTTTTTGCTACTTAAACAAAATTAGGTTACAAAAGAAAATCATAACCCTAAGATCTACGATGCAAAATAACCTAGATCAGCTAATACAAATAAGGTAATCATTGCATTAAATGAATATCTTTTACAATAAATGCTCCTTGATCTTGGTAAACCATTTTACTATCTGTTATAAGCATTTGCATAGAATAATGTGCCATTTCTGATTACTATGCCATTTTCTGTGATCATCAGTAAACACTGTATAATCTGCTCGGTGTATACTGTGATGCTCAGTGTTTACTGACCATTGATGTCGGTGTCACTGGTGCTTGGTCGACTGTGTGATGCTTAGTGTAAGGCTTTACCGACTGCTCTATCTTACTTCTAGCTACCGACTGTCTCAATGTAAATAGCTGACTGACCTGTTTATTGTCCTTTGATACTAATGACAACCTAAAATGCTCAATAGAGATTAACAATCTCCCGCTTTGGCATTAGTATCAAAACTTCATAATGTATATAGACAAAATGTTTCTATATATCCCTTATATCTCCGCCGTATACATATCCACTACAAAAGCTTCTAAGTACAAAAGTACTCCCCCTCGTTGCATGCTCCCAGTATTATGTAATATACATATAAAAAATATATTACTATTTGGCATATACATGTTTTCCCCCTTTTTGATAATAATGCCAAATACCCCAAAAAAATATGTAATGTATAATTACATCTTATAAAAAATGTTCTGATGGATTTTCTTCACAGACTCTAAGAGGTTTTCCCATTCCTCTTTCAAGTTGGTAAGAGCAATTTTCTCAAGACCAACTTGTGCATGCATGTCAAAGATATTTTTCAACATCAAAATCTTTGGTGTTGCCACAAGTTGCTCAGCTTTGACAATATGTGTTTCAAAAATCTTTAGGTAAGGAGTGAGTTCTTTTTGTAACTCTGTAACCTAATCAGTGATGTGCGCTTCCTGTTTCCTTAAGTCTACTATCAGCCGCCAGAGTACCTAAACTCGGTGAATGTGCTTTAAGAAAGCAGTTGGCTCGGTGATAGTTGCTTGTGTACTCAACTTGATTTATTCTTCTAAACCTTTTATCTTTTCACTGATTTATATAGTGTAGGTGTTTGTAGTACAAAGCTTTATTCGCAGTTGATAGATTATCTGGGTGATAGATTTTACCTCAGTAATGACCTCAGATAATTTTACCTTGTTTAATGCCACTTTAGTGCTAATCCTTTTTGTCAATTTGTTTTGAATCTTTGACTCTGCCCGTTCTTCTATTCTTTTGTCTGTATCTGTATCAGGGGCATTGATTTTTTCAGTGAGGGTGGCAAGTTGATCTAAAATGGGAGTATTTTGATTAATGTTTGTTTTTGGTACTATCTATTGTAGAATATCCCTTACATCATTTAACACTTCTTTACGTTTTTGTTCTTGCCTCAATTTTTCTTGTGCCGCTTTCCTCAAACATAACTCCCCATACCGACTTAGTTCCTTGGGGCTTAGAGTTCTTGGGTCACATTTTGGTATAATGATAACTTCATCAATGGTGACCGGCCCTTTGGATTTCTTCATTTTCATCTTTGGGGCTAGAGGTGACTTCTTTTCACTTACGACAATAGATTTTTCTTAACTCCTCAGAGTATCCTTACTAGTTGATACTATATCATCCTTCTTCTACTCTTTGGTAGATTGAGTGGGAGTCTCAGTGGTAGTGTCAGGATGGTTCACCTCAGTTGACTTGGTTTCTTCACGTTCCTTTTTTTCTATAGACTGTGCCTCTGGTTTGATAGGCTCATTTGTATCTGTAGGTTGCTTGGGTGCTTGAATCTCAGTTGTTTCTTTGGTTGGCTTAGGATGCGAGACATCAGGTTGTACTTGTGAAATTATTTCAATGGCCTCTACAAGTACAGGTAGTTCACCCGGTAGAGATGTACACACATTGTTAGTGTTTAATGCTTCATCTTTGTATTGTGTAATTATTAGATCTTCATCATCCTTATCATCAGGATCACCATTAGTGATGTCCATAATGAGTGCATCATCATCGGTTTTCTTTTGCAATTGGATCTTAGCTTGATCCGGTGCATCCTGTGAAATTTTGATTTCTTCCTTTGGCTTGGTGATATCAATTACCTCGGTAACTAGTATACCGGTGTCTTCTATTTTCTTTCCTTTATTATCATAAATGAAAATAATTTTACCTTTTGAACTGTGTCTCTTTTTAGATAATTTCAGGAATGCTTCTTGTTCAACTTTCTCTTCTACTTTCAAAATTGATGTCCATAGGGAGTCACATACGACATCCATATCATCTAAATTCTCATCCATAATCTGCATAGCTCTATTCTTGACTGAAAATCTAGGCTGATACCTTGTCATGTATTCACTTACCTTAGCATAGCTAAAGTGTGTGGCTACACGGCCTAGAGATCATTCTCTTTATCTTTTCTCTGTGTCTAGTGCAATAGCCCATCTTTCACTTATTTTGTCATCAAGTTCCTTTGGCAGTTGACATGCAAATTCCATCAGTACTCTTTTAAACTTGATCATCATTTAAACAATAGCATGTTCTATCTTTGTCTTGTCCTCAATAGACATGTTGTTAAATTTGCCTATGCTTGGATCATTAAGATTTCCATTCTCAATAATATCTTCAATTATTTCTTCTATGGCACTATCCCTGTTATGAACTAGCTTAAATTGATCAAGGTGATTTTCAGTGTCAGTCTCCTCTATATCTTCCTTACTCCTTATGTATTTCCTCTTTTTCTTCGGTGGTTCAACTGCTTTCTTGTTCTTTCTCTTGATGTATTTCTTCGTCGGTGTAGCTTCTCTTCTTTTTGCTACTTTTATTGCTTCTTCTTTCTGCTCGGTCGATTGTGCTATAGTTGCTGAATGTGTCCTCATTATTTTATGTTTTGGTAGCTGAATATCTTGTTCATCAATTGTTGGTAGTTGAGTTTCTTCTTCATCATTGGTGGGAGCAACTGGTGTATTATCCTTTTCTTTGTCTGATGCGGTCTCCTCACTGTCATAGGGTTTTTAGCCAGCTGTAACTGATCTTCTGTTGCTTCATCAACCGGTGACTCCTTATGTGAGTCAGATGTAGTTCCATATTTTGCTGTGAGATCCTTTTTCATTTTCTTTGCCCTTCTTGACATTTTATCGATCTCAATGTCCGTTGTAATTCTAGACTTAGCTTCCTCATACACTCCAAACCTATTGGCAGTTATGTTAATTGATAATGCTAGCAATGCATTGATAGATTTTAGAGTGAAATCATGATTCATTTCATACCCCATTAGTGCTAGCGATTTTGTTCTCTGTTCTACTGCCTTTATCATTGAATGGTCTATGCTTACCACAAAGCATATGTCATCTTCAAATTTGCTCACTTATTCTTTTGGAATTCTTGTTCTTTGTTGCATTCTTGTTTGAAATTCCTTGAAATATTCATGGAATTCCTTATTCACATTGTCTCCTAGAATTCTCATCATATCACTGATTTGAGCAGTTATTGGTTTGTCGGATTGCCAGTTAACTTTTCCAATACCTAGTACATATTTTTGCAAATAGAGGAATGTACAGACAAGCAGTGATCCGTACTTACATGTATTGGACTTCTTTTCTTTTATTGTCTTCATGTTTTCGTATAGTTGGTGTAGTAGTAGCTCAACAAGATCAACCCAGTGATCTTTCTTCACAACTTTGTAAGCCATGTCCATGATGCTGCAGGGTACACTATTCGGTCTGCTTGATTGAAATATCTTGTACCCGATGACATGAGTTGTGAATTTTACCACTGGATCTTTGATAGTTGAAATCTTTACTACCCTACCATCCCATTGAGCTCCAGTGTTCTTTTCTACATCGGGATGAGATGAACTTCGAAATGCTTTGGCTTTGTTGGTTGTAGGGTACCCAGTAACCCTACTGATAATCTTCTTAGTGACCTCAACCGGTTTGTCTAGCCAAGATTTTCCATCATGTAATCTTCTTAGCACAATTCTTATCTAGTCATTGTGAAATGATTGTGGGAAGTATGTGAAACACCATAACCCTGACTCCTCAATCTTCTTATATTTGAATTTGATCTTACCATCCGGTCCACAAACTTGTTGATAAGCTGCTATGGTCTCAAAGTCACATACTTCACTGATCTTGCAGTGAATGTAAGCCCTAACATCTTATGTTAACAAAACCTTATCAGGAATACTAGAAAATGCACCCATATCATCTGTTTGTGCTACGACCTTAGGATGAGGTTTGAATTTCTCCTCGGAAAAGTGTGCCCTAACAATTAATTCCACTTCCTCCTCAATGTTCTGTGATTTTCTTACGGTCGAAGATGATGCCATAAATTGTTTCTAGGGTTTCGGCAAGCAAATAGATAACTGGTGTTTGGTAGGCAGATGAACTTACTAGTTTTCATTGAATAATTATCATCGGTTTGATCTACAATAGCTTTGAATCTATTCTAAAAATTGTTAGCTCAAACTCTTCTCTGTAAAATCTCCTTTCTTCAAAATCGCAATGTAACAATGAACTCTGTTTCCACATATGTATAGGGTTTTTTGATATTCTCGCTCAAAATTTGATGCATTAAATGCATGACCTAAATTTTGGTACAAGAGGGCTGTTAGCTCAGTAATGTCTTCAATATATTTTGCTTAGTTAACATAGAGTTTCTTCATCGCTTTGAACTATTTTCGGTTAACCTTGTAAAGTGATTACTGACGGGTAACCAACTCATGTTTCTCCTTTTACCGACTAGATGATATTTGCAAACTTATAATATATAAACCATAGTGCATCTTCATTCATGCAGATTTGGTATTTGTACATCATATATAAGGAACTGTATGTAAAATGTGATCATTTGAAATGTTAGTTCATACATACCTTTTCATCTTAAGTGGAGGTACCGATGTCACCCAATCCAGTGGATGAGGTTTCACCGACAGTGTTACTTGAGTCATCATTCTCATTAGATGCCTTCTTCCACATTGTGTTCCTTAACTTTGTAATTTCTACAATGTTATATCCACTCTCAAATATATGGTTTTCATTAGGTGCTCAGTCTCTGTAGTTCTTGCTTACATGACCGACCTTGTGACAGTGCATACATGTCATTCCTGCATTTGTCTAGTTACTTGATTGTCCAATCGGACTCTTTCTATAATATTTTGCTACAATATGTCCATACCAAACACATGTAGTACAATTAGTCCATGTATTATAATCCCAAACATATGAGTTACCTTGTCTCTTCGGTTGATATGGATTTCATTGTAATTTCTCTTTAGGTGTCCAGACCTGCTTCATTTTCACCTTGTAGTCCCTTGCAGTGTGTCCATTACTTATTACAAGTATAGCATATTTTCTCCTTAGTAGTATTATTAGCAATGTCATTCTTCTTTTCTCTGCATTCATAAGTTGGATGTCCAAACTTACCACAGTAATAGCAATATCCATTGAACTTAGGAATGACAAGAGGTTTACCTTGTGCTTTGCTTCTACACACATTACCTATGTATGTCCTGGTTTTCCACAGTGGTAACATGTCAACACTTTAAGTTTTTGACTTTGATATTTGTTGACTTCTTTAGCTTGTTGTGATGATTCTCTTTCACTAGTGTAGCCTATACTGGTTCTGCTTCTGAATCTCCTCTAATTAGTCAGAAAATCATCAATCTTTTTAGAGTTGTGCTCGGCTATCTTCATCATCTCATTGTGTTGCTTTTGTGTTTTTATTTCATTTCTTAGTTTTTCATTATCTTCTCTAAGTGTTGCAACATCTTCAAGTCTTCTTGATAATTCTCCATTTACTCGGTTCATTTCTTGATTAACTATCATCATTTGATTTGATATTTGGAAGTGACGATTAGTGAGTCTTTGGATTTCACTTTCTTTTGCTTGAAGTTGTTCAGTCATCAGTCTTCGGTCTTCAATAACTAGATTCTGATCTTGTTCAGCTTGTCTACCATTGTTCATGATTTCCACCATTCTCACCATTTGAGATTCATGACTGATTTGAAGTGCTTTCACTTGCTCGGATAGATGCTGATTCTTTTCAGATAACTCAGAGATTATGTTCTCAGATCTGTCAGAGATGCTTCCAAAGTTTGATCCAATATGATCAAATATGTCATCAATAGGTTCTTCATGATAACTTATTTCATTCTACTGAATTGCAAGGTTCTTTCTTTCAACCAGTAATTTCTTCAGTTCTTCCTTGGCTTGTTTATATTGTTCCATAAACATTTGCATTTGTATCTTCTGGTTCTCAATGGTCTTGTCAAGCTTGTATCTCTCCATGACTTAGATCTTTTCCCTTCAGTGGTTAAACTGTTCAACAAGAGAACTAAGCTTTGAAACCAATTGTTGGAATTAGGAGAGATAGGTACTAGGAGGGGAGGGGTGAGTCAGTGCCTTCTAAATTTTAGTTGCAAAACCTTTCTGATCTATAATTGAATACTGTGAAAACCAATCAAAATAACTTGAATCTAATTGCATAAATCAATCATCTAGTTAACTTAAGAAAGTAAACAATCATGAAATCAATATGACAATCACATAACACAAGTATTTTGGTAACGCAAAAACCCTTGTTAGAAGGTAAAAATTGTGGTGGGGATGACACCCACAAATTCTTCACTACTGCAAATAAAAAAGGTTTGCCTATTAAGGCTACAAGTTTTGATCACTTCTGGTGATCTTACCCTATTAGGAGTAAGATATTAGATCAGCTAGATCTACCTAGTTAGAGGATTTAACAACACTATATGAAGTGTGTACTTAAGATATTTAAACAAAGACTATTAAGTCTTCTCTGTTAAGAGATTTATCAAAACTCTATCACAATTGTTAGAAAGTAATAGATAAACTATCTGCTAGTTGACAACTCAATTGTTTGAAATAGATCTATAAGTTCTTATCAAAATATCACCTTATTTATGATGGTTCTTTGCTCTAATCTGCTTGATAGCCTTATTTGATTATGCTTAATTTGAAAACCTCAGTACTCTGTTCTATTCTGTAAACTGATTGTCTTAAAGATAGGCAATTTGTTCAAGTGCTTCGTGATTCATATATATCAGTTCAACAACCTTATAAAATAGTGCGAATATATACAATATATAGTGTTCTATTTTTTCCACTTAAACAAAAATTAGCTTAAAAAAGAAAATCATAACCCTAAGATCTACGGTGCAAAATAACCTAGATCAACTAATACAAATAAGATAATTATTACATTAAATGAATATATTTTACAATAAATTCTCCTCAATCTTGGTAAACTATTTTATGATCTGTTATAACTGTTTGCATAGAATAATGTGCCATTTCTGATTACTATGCCATTTTCTATGATCATTGGTAAACTTCGTATAATTTTCTCAGTGTATACTGCAATGCTCGGTGTTTACTAGCCGTCGGTGTCGGTGTCACTGGTGCTCGGTCAACTCTGTGATGCTTGGTGTAAGGCTTTACTGACTGCTCTATCTTACTTCTAGTTACCGACTGTCTCAATGTAAATAACTGACCGACCTGTTTACTGTCCTTTGATACTAATGACAACCTAAAATGCTCAATAGAGATTAACAATCTCCCCCTTTGGCATTAGTATCAAAACTTCATAATGTATATAGACAAAATGTTTCTATATATCCCTTATATCTCCGCCGTATACATATCCACTACAAAAGCTTCTAAGTACAAAAGTACTCCCCCTCGTTGCATGCTCCCAGTATTATGTAATATACATATAAAAAATATATTACTATTTGGCATATACATGTTTTCCCCCTTTTTGATAATAATGCCAAATACCCCAAAAAAATATGTAATGTATAATTACATCTTATAAAAAATGTTCTGATGGATTTTCTTCACAGACTCTAAGAGGTTTTCCCATTCCTCTTTCAAGTTGGTAAGAGCAATTTTCTCAAGACCAACTTGTGCATGCATGTCAAAGATATTTTTCAACATCAAAATCTTTGGTGTTGCCACAAGTTGCTCAGCTTTGACAATATGTGTTTCAAAAATCTTCAGGTAAGGAGTGAGTTCTTTCTGTAACTTTGTAACCTAATCAGTGATGCGCACTTCCTGAGTTCTTTCTGTAACTTTGTAACCTAATCAGTGATGCACACTTCCTATTTCCTTAAGTCTGCTATCAGCTGCTAGAGTTCCTGAACTTGGTGAATGTGCTTTAAGAAAGCAGTTGGCTCAGTGATAGCTACTTGTGTACTCAACTTGATTTCTTCTTGTAAACCTTTTATCTTTTCACTGATTTCTACAATGAAGGTGTCTCTAGTACAAAGCTTTATTAGTAGTTGACAGATTATCTGGGTGATAGATTTTACCTCAGTAATGACCTCAGATAATTTTACCTTGTTTAATGCCACTTCAGTGCTAATCGTTTCTGCCAATTTGTTTTGAATCTTTGACTCTACCCATTCTTCTATTCTTTTGTCTTTATTTGTATTAGGGGCATTAATTTTTTCAGCGAGGGTGGGAAGTTGATCTAAAATGGTAGTATTCTCATCAATGTTTGTTTCCGGTACTATCTATTGTAGAATATCCCCTACATCATTTAACACTTCTTTACATTTTTGTTCTTGCCTCAAGTTTTCTTGTGCCGCTTTTCTTGAACATAACTCCCCATACCAACTTAGTTCCTTGGGGCTTAGAGTTCTTGGGTCACATTCTGCTATAATGATAACTTCATCAATGGTGACCAGCCATTTGGCTTTCTTCTTTTTCTTCTTCGGGGCTAGAGGTGACTTCTTTTCACTTACGAAAATAGCTTTTTCTTCACTCCTCAGAGTATCCTTACCAGTTGACACTATATAATCCTTCTTCTGATCCTCGGTAGATTAAGTGGGAGTCTCGATGGTAGTGTCAGGATGGTTCACCTCGGTTGACTTGGTTTCTTTAGGTTCCTTCTATTCTATAGACTATGCCTCTGGTTTGATAGGCTCATTTATATCTGCAGGTTGCTCAGGGACTTGAATCTTAGTTGTTTCTCTGGTTGGCTTAGGATTAGAGACATCAGATTGTACTTGTGAAATTATTTCAATGGCCTCTGTAAGTACAGGTAGTTCACCTGGTAGAGATGTACACACATTGTTAGTGTTTAATGCTTCATCTTTATATTATGTAATTATTACATCTTTGTCATCCTTATCATCAGGATCACTATTAGTGATGTCCATAATGAGTGCATCATCATCGGTTTTCTTTTGCAATTGGATCTTAGCTTGATCCGGTGCATCCTGTGAAATTTTGATTTCTTCCTTTGGCTTGGTGATATCAATTACCTCGATAACTGATATATTGGTGTCTTCTATTTTCTTGCCTTTATTATCATCAATGAAAATACTTTTACCTTTTGAACTGTGTCTCTTTTTAAACAGTTTCAAGAATGCTTCCTGTTCAACTTTCTCTTCTGCTTTCAAAATTGATGTCCATAGGGAGTCACATACGACATCCATATCATCTACATTCTCATCCATAATCTGCATAGCTCTATTCTTGACTAAAAATCTAGGCTAATACCTTGTCATGTATTCACTTACCTCAGCATAGCTAAAGTGTGTGGTTGCACGGCCTAGAGATCATTCTCTTTTTCTTTTCTCTATGTCTAGTGCAATAGCCCATCTTTCACTTATTTTGTCATCAAGTTCCTTTGGCAGTTGACATGCAGATTCCATCGGTACTCTTTTGAACTTGATCATCATTTGAACAGTAGCATGTTTTATCTTTGTCTTGTCCTCAATAGATGTGTTGTTAAATTTGCCTTTGCCTGGATCATTAAGATTTCCATTCTCAATAATATCTTCAATTATTTCTTCTATGGTACTATCCCTATTACAAACTAGCTTAAATTGATCAAGGTCATTTCCAGTGTCAGTCTCCTCTATATCTTCCTTACTCCTTATGTATTTCCTCTTTTTCTTCAGTGGTTCAGCTACTTTCTTGTTCTTTCTCTTGATGTATTTCTTCATCGGTGTAGCTTCTCTTCTTTTTGCTACTTTTATTGCTTCTTCTTTCTACTCAGTTGATTGTGCTACAGTTGCTAAATTTTTCCTCATTCCTTCAGGTTCTGGTAGCTGAATATCTTGTTCATCAATTGTTGGTATTTGAGTTTCTTCTTCATCATTGGTGGGAGGAACCAATGTATTATCCTTTTCTTTTTCTGACTCAGTCTCCTTGCTGTTATAGGGTTTGTCAGCCAGCTGTAACTGATCTTTTGTTGCTTCATCAACCGGTGAATTCTTATGTGAGTTAGATTTAGTTCCATATTTTGCTGTGAGATCCTTTTTCATTTTCTTTTCCCTTCTTAACATTTTACCGATCTCAATGTCCATTATAATTCTAGACTTAGCTTCCTCATACACTCCAAACCTACTGGCAGTTATGTCAATTGGTAATGCCAGCAATGCATTGATAGATTTCATAGTGAAATCATGATTCATTTCATACCCCATTGGTGCTAGCCATTTTGTTCTCTATTCTATTGCCTTTATCATTGAATGGTCTGTGCTTACCACAAAGCATATGTCATCTTTAAATTTTCTCACTAATTCTTTGAAATTCTGCTTCTTTGTTGCATTCTTGTTTGAAATTCCTTGAAATATGCATGGAATTCCTTGTTCACATTTTCTCCTAGACTTCTCATCATATCACCGATTTGAGTAGTTATCAATTTGTCTGATTGCTAGTTAACTTTTCCAATACTCGATACATATTTTTGCAAATAGAGGAATGTACAGATAAGCAGTGATCCATACTTACATGTATTGGACTTCTTTGCTTTTATTGTCTTCATGTTGTCATATAGTGGGTGTAGTAGTAGCTCAGCAAGATCAACTTGGTGATCTTTCTTCACAATTTTGTAAGCCATGTCCACGGTGCTGCAGGGTACACTATTTGGTTTGGTTGATTGAAATATCTTGTACCCAATGACATGAGCTGTGAATTTTACCGCTGGATCTTTGATAGTTGAAATCTTTAGTGCCCTACTATCCCATTAAGCTCCAGTGTTCTTTTCTATGTCAGGAGGAGATGAACTTCAGAATGCTTTGGCTTTGTCGATTGTAGGGTACCCTATAACCCTATTGATAATCTTCTTGGTGACCTCAACCAGTTTGTCTAGCCAAAATTTTCCATCATGGAATCTACTTAGCACAATTCTTATCTAGTCATTGTGAAATGATTGTAGGAAGTATGTGAAACACCATAACCCTAACTCCTCAATCTTCTTATATTCAGATTTGATCTTACCATCTAGTCCACAGACTTGTTGATAAGCTGCTATGGTCTAAAGTCACATACTTCACCAATCTTGCAGTGAATGTAAGCCCTAACATCTTGTATTAACAAAACCTTATTAGGAATACTTGAAAATGCGTCCATATCGTCTGTTTCTGCTATGACCTTAGGATGAGGTTTGAATTTATCCTCGACAAAGTGTACCCTAACAATTTATTCCACTTCCTCCTCAATGTTCTATGATTTGCTTGCGGTTGAAGACATTGCCATAAATTGTTTCTAGGGTTTCGGTAAGCAAATAGATAACCAGTGTTCGGTAGGTGGATGAACTTACTAGTTTTTGTCGAAGAATTGTCATCAGTTCAATCTACAGTAGCTTTGAATCTATTTTGAAAATTTTTATCTTGAACTCTTCTCTGTAAAATATCCTTTCTTTGAAATCACAATGTAACAATGAACTCTATTTTCGCGTATATATAGGGTTTTTCGATCTTCCATAGGAAGATCCTTATATTTTAGATTTTGTAACTTCTTCAACAAGTCAAGCTCATAGTCAGAAGGTATGAACTTAGCTTTCAACTTAGTGACCATCAACCTCCATCGATTGATCTTCTTTTCACCTACATCTTCTCTATCTCTTTGTAGTTCCTTCCACTAAAGAGCAGCATGTCCTTTCAACTTTGTCTATGCTAATCTCACCCAAAGAGGATCTTCAATTTCTTCTAGCTCAAATAAATCTTCAAGTTCACCAATCCAATCAATCAAGTTCTCAGGTTTCAAAGTACCATAGAAATTAGAAACTTCCATTCGGTAACCATTAGTAAACCGAGCTCTAGATCTATGCAAGCGAGTAGTTCTATCTTCACTAGATCTGTGCCTCTGGTCATCACCACTAGATCCAGTAGGTTCAAATTCTTTAGTAGCTTCTTCATAGCCATCCTCAGTACCAACATTCTAAGGTATACTAGTAACAACTCTCATGATCTCGGTGACCATGTCATTCTTCATCAATTCCATCTCAGATCTAAAATCTGATTTCACCTTCTCTGTGATCTGGGATTCCACAGTATCACAAAGATCAGAAATAACTCTAGGGTCCAATATCCTCAGAGGCATCCTTAAAGATATGCAAAAACCCTCTACAACAAACCCTCACTAACCACCTTGTGGCAATCTCCAAGTTGTGTACAAGTAAGTTATCAACTTGCAACCTTGAATAAAATACTAGGGAAAGATCCACAAGTTCAGTGCCATGGATCTGCAATCCAGATCATATAATCTCTTCACAAACAAGATAAACTTCACAAGATCATCCTTGCTAGGTCAACCTTCACTTCAAAAGATCAACTTGGCTCTGATACCACCTGATGTAGTCAAGGATGGTGGATCCAATTAAGGATAGTCCAAACCTTATAGCCAATAAAACAACACAGCAGAATACTCAACAACACAACAACAAAGTAATTGTTTAACTCTAATTTTTATTAACATTCCTGATAGTAAGGCCTTCTGAGTTAGGGTCAATTACAATTAAAAATATTCTACAAGATCCCAAACAGATCCAATACAATCTCAGCTAGTCCAACTCTGAAGACAATCAAAAGCTGATGGAAACCCTAAGGCAGATCTAAACTTGAGCTCACAAGCCTCCAAGAAATCTCCTTATCTCCAAGTGTGCAAACCACTAGCTCTACAATTACAAACTATCAGATAACTATCTGATCTGCGAGACCATGCAAGATCTTTTCCTCAACTTCACCAACTCCAACTTTCAAAACCTCAGATCTGATTTGCTAAGCCTTCAAGTCATGAACTTCTATGATCTCCTCCTACTCCTAAACATCTATCCCAAACACCCCTTAAATACTAGTCATCAGCCACAAGTTGGTTGGATGAATCCATTAACTCCCCCCCAACAAATATTAAATTCAATACAAGTTGACATTAAAATAGCCTTACAAACATTTAATCCAATATGTCAGCCTGTAACAATAGCCACCAATAATAAATGCATCAAGTCAGCCCAAAAAAGCACATAGAACTCTAGTTAGTAAACCAAAACTACCTAGCAGTAGTGAAATAACCGAGCATGCGAGGCATTGCCTAGCACCAGTGTCGATTGAGCATTGTAGGCATCGTCGAGTAACACTTTCACTGAGTGCCAGAGATTAATGAGTTCCTTCAATGACCAATCTTCCTTCAATGACCGAGGCTGTCGGTCAAGGCTGCAACTGAGCAACACCGACCAAACATACACCTCCCATGCAGATTCACCGAGTACCCTAGAATGCCCCTGTATCACTAGAGGACCAACCTGATCAAGTTCAATGAAAAATTCATCAATTTGGACAAAAAATGGAGTCTTTATATTAATTTAAAAAAATAGGTACAATTGATTTGTGCATTTAGTTGTATTGCCCTATCTAATCATTTTCAAATTCTTTCATATCATATATTCTATCTACCCTATTGTACCTCTTTACGAATGGTCTTGGTTTCCTTCTTATAAAAACTGAAAGGATGCATACAAGCATCGGACCATCATGATGCTTCATAACTAATAACTAAAATTCTAACATTATGTACATTTTTTAAAAGAGCATATTTTATCAAGAAAATGGTATAACCATATGCGGACTAAGAAAAACATATATAGTAGCTCATCTTCCATTCCATCTGGAACCTGTGTGTGTGAATTTTGTACCTAGCTGTAGACACAACACTTCAGTAAAACATTAGAGGTTAGCTAAAATCAAAATCATGCAGTGAAATAGAAACTAAACTAACCAGGCGATTTACTGCCTTCTAATAGATGCGAGTATGTATTCTCAGATTAGACCGAGATCAGTGACCTTGACGACACCTAAATGAAGGATTTGAATGCAAAATCTAGATATGAATTGGATGCAAATTAAGCTATATTTTTGGTTTTTCTATGCAATTAGGATGAAAACTGATATGAAATCTAATCTATATGAAAAACTTGATATGCAATTAATCTAACAATGATATGAAATATGAAGCTAGAATGATTTGACAACAAGATTGATCTCACAAAAGTGGTTGATTTGCAAGAAGCTTGATTCCTCAGATACCAATTCGCCAGTGTGATTGTGCAAATTCAAGAATTATGAGCTTGACAATTTGGCAGAGTAAGTTTGCAAATTCATGAGATGATCTTAGAAGAGCTGAAGCCTTATTTTTTTAGAAATCCAAGGCTTTGGAGGTGCATGGAAAAATCCATAAATCACTCTTGATAAACTCAGGTTGATTTTTGAGTTTTTGAAAATAAAAGATAATTAACTCACAAAAAATCATGCAAAAGCAAGGTTTAACTCAAAATAGAGTTTAGATCAAATTCCAACTCATCATCAGATGTTGATTTTAAATTTAAAATTGATTGTTAATTTCTAGTTTCCTGCTTTCTGATTTGTGCATGATTTAATTATAAATTAATTTAAAAATAAAGTGATTTAATCTCAACTTAACTGATTTTGAAAATTAAAATAATTGATTTATGGATTAATCGATTATTAAAATCAAACTTTTATTAAAAAATAATATCATTAAATATGACAACTTGCTTTAATTAATTAAATAAGAATTTAATCAATTAATGATAGGAATTTTGATTTGTTACCAAATTTAAATAATTATAAATAGGAATAAATAAGATTAAGTTCAATTTAATAATTAAGTGGTAGAATTAAATCTAATTAATTAAATATTTAGAATATTCAATTAATCAAACTTTAGGATAAATAAGATTTATCACCAAATAATCATTAAATTAAAGATAATTAAGATAATTAGGAATATTGCTAGGAATATTCCCTGATGCAAAATTTAAGATAAAATCAATTAGATTCGATGATGTTCAGATGTGCCTTAGGTTAGGACTTTTGATGTCAATTTCATTCGATTTGAAGATGTAGGAGATTAATGAACCTATAGCCCATTTTTGGGGTATTACCTTTTGCCCCTCTTTGAATCACTATGTGGAGCGCAGTGGTTCAAAGATAGTCTGTGTTTGTTGAAATTGAAATTGATATGAGGTAGAAATTATGATATGAGATTCAAAGATATTAGGTCCTAAATGACCAAAGATAATGTTAACTATAATAGCAATGAACTGATGATTGCAAAAAAGTGTCAAAACATTTGATTCTGAACCTTATGATTGTGAAGAAGTGAGTGACCGATTCCAGAGCCGATTGTCGATAAGAATCACATTGGTATCACATCTAAACCCTTTAGTTGTGAAGAACCAAGGAAAGAACACTAATGAACCGATGGTTATGAAAAGCTAATACAGTTTACAAGATTAAGAGAATACTAGATTGATATGGATCTTGATGAATTTGATATGCCCCAAGCGATGAGAAATTTTGATGAATCAACAACTAGACATGGTTGTTGTCTTGATTACCAAGGAAAGATTTGATTTCAAATTAGATTATAGACTTTGAATGATATGCAATACCATGCCCCCTACGGGATTAAAATCAAAATTTAACAAGAAAAGTTAGCGTTGATAGTGTAGAAGCATGTTAATTGATTTGAGAAGTGGTTATTCAGGTTTGAGAATGCATTCTGCATCATTTAGAGGTCTTGGAGACCAAGTTTGACTAGGTTAAACCATGAGTTGACCATAGTTGACCAAGTTAAAATTTTGATAGTTTGATGTAAGATAATCAGTTAAGTTGAATTCTAGATTTCTGTGATGATTGAAGGTTGAATGTGTAAGCAGTAGATCATCCTGGGTCCAAAAAATTTTAAATTGTGATTTTGACATAGTAAATGATCTCAGATTTCAATTTTGATCCTAAAAATAGATTTAGAGCATCAAAATTAGCCAGGGGTGCAATTTTTGTAAAAAATGGAGCACTTTTAAAAATTAGGTCAAAAGCTATATAAAGGCTGGAAGGGTCATTTTCAATTCATTTCAATCTTTTGACTTTAGAAATCTTGTGGAGCCCTCTGAGTGAGAAAATGGTAGAACTAAAAGTACCTATGAGTTCGCATCGATTTGAGCGCAGTCAGACACCAGAGACCCCATTAGTATGGACATTCGGTAGGTGGACCTCTGTGCTTTGCTAAATGTCAATTTTTCCATGTTTTATAGGATTTTTAGCATTTTTCGTATGCTTTTCAATTTTTTATTTTTGAATGCATGGAAACTCGTATGACTCCCCAATGGGACTCGCATGACTTTTGAACTGTAGATAGATTTTCATTTCATTAACCCCCAAGACTCATATCAGAGGGACCCAAGAGTCGTACAACATTTCATCGGGTCCCTCATAACTTATACAAAGAGGTGTCCATTGTTGTACTACTATGGTTTGTTGTATGGTATGATGTAGAAAGTCATATGACTTTCCATGCCAGTCTAAAGTGTCGTATGAAAAATAGTGAGCCAAAAACTCATTGCTAGGTCAAAATTTTGAATTTTCTGATCCTATAGGCTGATTGCTGACCCTTTAAGCTACCTTATGACATAGTAAACTATTCAATTCCTACACTTGTAACCTATTCTATGACCAAATTAATAATAGGATTCCCTATTTATGTGTTGTGTAGGTCATATATCTAGATGTTCATGTACAAATCTCTCATCTAGCTACGCAGAGACTATGTGTGTCACTGCCTGACCCGATGAGGGTACATCTTGTGTCCTGTGGCTTTGAGTACCTTATACATTTACCTAAGATTAGGATAAATCATGGACTATTGACTGCTCTGATTGAGAGATTTCATTCGGAGACCCAGACATTTCACCTGCTGACTGGGGAGATCACTGTTACTCCCGAGGATGTGTATCATATACTATGCATTCCTTTCCATGCAGGCTAGTGACTAGAGTATGTGAGTTTGGGGAACTCGAGCCTATTAGCTTTTCAATGTGTATTTGGAGATGACACCCAAATGACTGGCTCTATTTCCTAGGAGAATTTAGTGCAGTAATATGGATAGATGCACCAGCTGGAGTGTATGATTGTTAGGATGATCGGTGGTATTATTATGTCTGACCATTAGCAAAATGGTCTTTTGATGGGCTGGGCCCCGATGGTAGCACGTTTGATGGTGACTCCCTCTGAGTTAGCCTAGGTTCAGTGTCTTTTGGCCCATATGTTCTCTGAGATGCACGAGGTAGTGTATTAGGAGAGCAAGTCTTTTTTTGCAGGAGCTTTAGTTTTACAGATCTAGGCTTGGGAGCATATCCCAGTTTTGAGACCCATTTGCCAGGCATAGTGACAGCCTCATGAGCTAGTTATATATATATATATATATATATATATATATATATATATATATATATATATATATATATATATATATATATATATATATATATATATATATATATATATATATATATATATATATATATATATATATATATATATATATATATATATATATATATATATATATATATATATATATATATGCTAGATATGTTACATAGGTTCAGATGGGTCATACTGAATACTGGAGGTGATTCCTTGATGATATGACCTTTGTGTGTTGGAGACCATATGTAGCCATTGAGCCTTGGCCTACTACTCAAGAGCAGTTTAGTTTCTTCTTTCAGAGCCGTGTACTGATCGGGAGGTCACCCTCCATTTTAGAGAGATTTATTATTATCAGGGTCTGGCGGCAGTATGGATTTGTACAGGATGCCCCTGAGGACTATGCCTCCTATGCTCAGATAGCTCATGAGCTAGGACTTGGATGGACCATGAGGCTCTCTTATGCTTTGTGCTCACAAGAGTACAGTGTGATTGCTGGCAGAGACTAGGAGTATCAGCCAGAGGTTCTTAATGTTGGAGTCAATAATGGTTTCATTGCTTGGCTTTCTGATCATCCCATTCATATATTTTCTGATCCCACTGAGTTGATACCTTCCATGGAGGAGGCCATGGATGTTATTGGAGCACCTATGAGACCAGGTCCTAGACCTGCATAGATTCCTATTATTCACCCCACACATTTGACACTTAGAGTGATGGCTCCCCCACAGAGACCATCTGGATAGATGAGGCCCTCTCATCCCTCTACTTCTATAGCAGGTAGGCCAACAAGTTCACAAAGATGGACTAGGGGCAAGGGTGGTACATTAGGTGGGGTTGGTATAGCTAAGGAGGTTCTCATAGTAGAGAAAGTTGTTGGCGGTGGTACATATCCCATACAGGGTGACACCACATTTGATTTAGGTGCTAAGATCAGACACCGTAAGGCACAGAGGGTAGAGACTGCAGAGCAACCTGAGCAGCCAGTCATAGATATAGATATACCACTAGTTGATGTTGATCCTAGTGTTCCTCTTACCTCACAGGAGATCATTAGATGTCTTAGAGCATAGGTCAAGGACCTGAAGGTATGTAGTGCTTGATGGGAGGAGAAATTCCTAGAGGAAGATAGGGTGCGAGCATAGTAGGGTGGGGATATTCATAGATTATAGGTAGAGGTGATCCATCAGACCTCATGATATTCATATTATGTGTCTACTTATTATGTTGTTGTCCTTGTTGCATAGAGAGTTCCCACATATTCATAGTACATGTTGGCATCAGAGGGAGCCAGGGCACCTAGAGCAGAGGTAGTACCTAATGCACCACCTCCACCTCCACTAGATGTAGAGGATCAGGTTGATAGCTATTCTATTTTGACATGTTCTGATATGTTTTCTGTTCTATTTTATCACTGATATACTATTTTGATTTTGATAGCTCAGCTGAGCTCATTCTTTTGTATATTGTGCTAGTAGTGCACCCCTGACTAGTTCAAGATTTTGATATATATGAGATTGATATTTTGGTTGTGAGTTCATTTGTACTTGTCATGTTTTGATTTATGATGATATCATGTGATGTTTATGCTATGAGTAGTGTAGAATGTATGTATGGATTAATGTAATGTAATGATTTCTTTTATGCATATGTATTTGATTATGGAAAGATGTGTGTATGATTTATGCTTATGCACATGGATGTAATGTAATGCAACAAATGGTAATGATATGTAAATGAAACGATACACATGATATGTTTTGTAGGTTTTTGATGAAGATAAGTACTCAATCTCATGTCAAAAGGATGTTTAACCCGGGATAGTAACTGCTTGCGGTACCGTGAAGAGACCTTCGAGTTAGATTTCAGCTCTTGTTAGATTGGAAGAGGTGATTGAAGAATCGTTTAATCATTGAAGTTCATTCAGCCATTTGTGAGATCATGCAAACATGCAAAATGCAAAGAGACAAGCAATATGAAATGCAACCTAAGACCTAGGACCTAGTCACTGATCATGTGTCAGTCATTTTCATCATTGAATTTTTAGGTAACTGGATAAATCAATACAATGCCCACTATTTAGAAAACCATAGACATATGAATATTGATTTGTACATGCAAGAATCAATACAACACCCACTGGTTAGACAAGCATGGACATATGAATATTGATTTTTTTTTTGGAATGTCGGATTATATATAAGCGTCAAGGCACAAATGCCAAGATGACTAGAATATCACGTCCATTTTAATATAGCAATTTGTATAAGCATCAAAACATAAATGTCATGATGACCTGAATATGCCTTGCATTTCAAACACATCAAATAGTCAAGAGATCATTCTAAATCCAGTGTGAATTACCCTTAGTGACCCTTTATCATTTACATCCTTAGGTAAGATTATGTTTCACATTAGGAGAAAGAACTCACTCAAAAAGACAATAGTTAGATCAAACTTCCTTGAATTTTCTAGGTATCAATGGTTGAGGTACGCATGGCCATCCAATTCGAGATAGAGGATCTTACAATCAGACACCATTTCAATCCAAAATTTCCAAAGTTGTTAGATTTTCACATATAATATAGCAATTTGTATAAGCATCAAAACATAAATGTCATGATGACCTGAATACACCTTGCATTTCAAACACATCAAATAGTCAAGAGATCATTCTAAATCCAGTGTGAATTACCCTTAGTGACCCTTGATCATTTACATCCTTAGGTAAGATCACGTTTCACATTAGGAGAAAGAACTCACTCAAAAAGACAATAGTTAGATCAAACTTCCTTGAATTTTCTAGGTATCAATGGTCGAGGTACGCATGGCCACCCAATTCAAGATAGAGGCTCTTACAGTCGGACACCATTTCAATCCAAAATTTCCAAAGTTGTTAGATTTTCACATATGCAAAAATATTAATGTGAATTAGTAAGCATACAAGGAGATAAAAGCATGTAAAAAGAATAGATTTTTTTCAATTTGTGTTTGATTGCATTGTTGTAGATGCAAAATCCTATTTGGAGACGAGACTGACTGACTGACTTGGATGATGCTTCAAAGGACTCTGACTAGATATGATATGTCTAAGATACATTGGAGGCCATAGCATATGACTTTTATTGCCCCCAAGTTTTAACATTGATAGGATACAAATGCTTGAGCTGATTATTGCATAGATCGACTTATTGAAAATAGGAATGCGGGAACAAACCAAGAGATATGTACAAACTAAAGAAAGACTGAAAGCTGGGAAAG
This sequence comes from Chamaecyparis obtusa, assembly GCA_027943335.1. Lineage (NCBI taxonomy): Eukaryota > Viridiplantae > Streptophyta > Pinopsida > Cupressales > Cupressaceae > Chamaecyparis > Chamaecyparis obtusa. The sequence continues at coordinate 99,371 of BSBK01006103.1, read as the reverse complement.
ACCAAGATTGCACTGATAGATGGAGCATTTTGAAACAAATGGTGCCCATTTGCTAGGTTTTCACCATCTTGGCAGAGATTCTATTTTTGCTACCAAGGCACCTATTTCTAGGTTTTCACCAAGGCACTTTGTCTTTTTCTCATTTTTATTTTTTTTGTATTTTTCATTTTTCCAATTTTTTTGTACTTTTTATTTTTTTTTATTTTTTTTGTGAATCATCAAGGCACTTATTGCTAGGTTTTCACCAAGATGTTCCATATTTTTTTAGGACTTTTTCCAATTTTAAAGATTTTTTCAGGACATTTTACCATAGACTGAATGCCTTAGGCATATAATTTCTTCAGATGAAGAACGTTGATTGGTTCTCGGAGCTGTTCTCCTTTAGTTGTTGAGAGTTGATAGGCACTAGAGCCAAAAGTAGCAATGATAACAAAGGGATCCAACCAATTGGGTTCAAACTTCCCCTTGCATTCTATATGTGATTAATTTTTAGGATTCTCTCTCAAGACTAGATCGCCAACCTAAAATTCTCTGTGTCTAACTTTCTTGTTGTAACCTCTAGATATTCTCTTCTGATATAATCTGAGATGATCATACACTGCTTGTATGTGCTCATCTAGTAGTTCAAGTTCTTGCAAACTAGACACTCTGTAGTCATCATTAATTACTAGACCATGCATTTTGATTCTTAGTGATGGGATTTCAACCTCAATAGGTAGTACTGCTTCAGACCCATAAACTAAAGTGAAAGGTGTAGCCCCTATAGTCATTCTGATACTTGTTCTGTAGGCCTAGAGAGCTGGATTGATCATGTGATCCAGTCTCTTCCTATCTTATTAATTGTATGGTATAATATTTTCAATAGATTCTTGTTAGAAGCCTCTACTTGTCCATTCCCTTAAGGATAGTAGATAGAAGACCAATGTTGTGTAATCTGGAATTTAGCACATAGATCATCTAGGTCTTTGTTTTTGAATTGTCCACCATTATCTATGATTATAGAATGAGGGATCCCATATCTACATATGATATACTTCAAGATGAACATAGATATTTGTCTTCCAGTTGCTTGTGTCAAAGGGACTGCTTCTACCCATTTTGTAAAATAATTTGTAGCTATGATTATATGGGTATGTCCATTAGAAGAGTGTGGATAGATAGCACCTATAAGATCAAAAGCCCATTGTTGAAAAGGCCATTGTGTAGTAAAGGAAATTAGATCTATCCCTAGAGCATGAATCAAGTTACCATGCACTTGACACTTTTGATAGTTCTTAGCAAATGTGATTACATCTTTTTCCATTTTAGGCCAATAGTACCCAACCCTAATAAGTTTTCAAGCTAGTGTTAAACCATTCAAGTGTGACCCACATATACCCTCATGGACTTCTTCCAATGCATGTTGAGACTCTTCCCATTCTAAACATCTAAGTAGCATACCATCTAGACCTCATTTGTACAGATCATTACCAATGATGACATATCAAGAGGCAGTGCGAATAAGGTTTCATTTCTCATATCAGTTAAATGAATCAGGAATGATTTGGTCTTTGAGATAGGAGAATAGGTTTTTATAGTGGGATGAATCATGACCCACAATAGTGTAGAGCATACGAGTATCAGGGGAGTCATATGTAGGATAAGATAGTGCTTCCACCAGGAACTCATAGCGTAGCTCATGTTCAGGCTACTATAATAAAGTAGATAGCATTGCCATTGCTTCGACAATCTTATTCTCTGTTCTAGGTATTTTCTCAAATGTGATGGATATGAAATAATTCTTTAGATCATCTACCATTCTCTTATAAGGAATGAGCTTTTCATCTTTAGTTTGGTACACATCATTGACTTGATGGATAACAAGTTGTGAGTCTCCATGAATGTGTAGTTCTATTACTCGCCACTCAATTGCTAATTTTATACCATTCAAAAGGGATTCATATTCAGCAATATTGTTTTTGCAAGGGAATTTGATTCTAAATACCTTAGGAATTGAGTATCCTTGAGAAGTGATAAATAAGATGCCTGCTCCAGATCCATTCTGTGTATAGGAGTTGTCAAAGAATAACTACCATTCTCTAGGAGAAATATTCATGATAGAGGAATCTGGGAATTCCATTTGCATTGGTGTATCATCAAATAAAGGTGCATCTGCTAATTGATCAATAATAACTTGGCCTTTAATAGATTTTCTTTCAACATATTCAATGTCAAATTCACTTAAGAGCATGACCCATTTGGCTAATCTACCCGTGAGGGCAGCTTTGTTGAGTAGGTACTTTAGTGGATCAATCTTAGCTACCAATTGAGTGGTATGAACTAACAGGTAGTGTCTCAGTTTCTATGATCCAAAGATCATAGCTAGACAAGCCTTCTCAATCATAGAATAGTTCTTTTCATATGCCACCAATGTTCTATTGATATAGTATATAGCTCTTTCCTTTTTATTCTCTTCATGTTGTGCAAGAAATGCCCCCAATGATGTATCTGTAGCGGAGACATATAAGATCAAAGGCTTCCCCTGAATGGGAGGCATCAAGATAGGAGGATTTGATAGATAATGTTTGATATGGTCAAAGTTCTTCTCACATTCTTTATTCCATGCAAAAGTCACACCTTTATGTAATGTCTTTATAAAAGGTTGTGATATGTCTGCTAGTTGTGATATGAATCTTCTGATAGATTGAACTCTCCCTTGCAATGTTTTCATTTGACTGATGTTCTTTGGTGGTTGCATCTCCCTTATAGCCTTTACTTTAGCTAGATCTACTTCAATTCCTTTCTTTGAAACAATGTATCCTAAGAGCTTTCCAGAAGTGACACCAAAAGCACACTTCTTAGGATTTAGTCTGAGACTAAATTTTTCCATTTTGTCAAGTATCTTGCTCAAGTCATTTAGATGTTTAGCTCTAATCATAGATTTTGCTAAAGTATCATCAACATAATCCTCCATAGTCCTATGCATCATGTCATGAAAAATAGAAGTCATAGCTCTTTGATATGTAGCACCAGCATTCTTAAGCCCAAATGGCATGACATTCCAACAAAAGGTACCCCATGCACATGTGAAAGCAATTTTCTCTTGATCTTCTGGTGTAATTTTTATTTGATTATAGCCAGAAAAACCATCCATTAAGGAATACATCTCAAAACCCGCAGTCATGTCCACTATCATATCAATGTTAGGTAGTGGAAAATCATCCTTAGGGAATTCTTTGTTCACATCTCTAAAATCTGTGCACACTCTAATTGATTTATCTAGTTTTGAAATAGGTACAATATTAGATATCCATTCTGCATAATCAATAACTTGGATGAATCCAACTTTTAATAGTTTCTCTAATTCAGCTTTTACCAAGAGTGCAACATGAGGATGCATCTTTCTTAACTTTTTCTTAATAGGTTTAACATTTGGAGCTATAGATAAATGGTGCATTATAAGATTAGGATCCAATCCTGGCATATCTAAATATTTCCATGCAAAGTTGATCTTCTTTTCTGTTAGGAATGTAGTAAAGTTTTGCTTCTCTTCTTCTGATAAAGATTGTGCTACATGGATCAACTGTGGTTCTTTTGTTGTTCCCAAATTGATAGATTGAGTGGGCTCAATTAGAAATAGAGATATGTCCTATAAATGACTCATAAGGACATCAAATATCTCACCCTTAGGCACCTTAGAGAGGTTTTCACCTTTGGATATGTCTTTTATTTTTACTTTTGTAGGTTCTGAGACTGCCACAAAGTGGTTTTCACCCTCAGAACTCCTTTTCTTTTTCTTTTTATTCTTTTGACTAAGATACTTGATGTCTGATTTGGTCATGATGATGCTCGGTTCATTGATGGAAGTCCTCATAGGTTCAATTGCATTGAGGTAGCAAGCAAGGGCATAGTCATTTGGAAAAGTATAGATACCTTGATTCGGATTCGTGGAAGTTTGGTCTAGAAGATCAAGATGTTGGATAGTCAAAATGGGAAAAGATTGGGAAATTGTGTTCATAGATATGGATCTGTCATCATTGGCACTGATTCGACGCTCAAGTTCAAAGGTGATATTACAACTCAAAATGTTCAATTCGTGAATAGGCTCAATGTCATTATGCGAGTCCACTTCAGCCATAGGTGGATCAGACTTATTAATTTCATTACTTCGCTCTAGACTTACGTTGGGTTTAGGTGCATATTGGTGAATAAAATCAACATATTTTTCTATGATAAGTTCATCCTCTTCTGGAATGACTCCCCATTCATAGTCATTTGATTCATCTTCTGATTTAGGACCTCTAGGAAATCTTAGAACATGAGTAAAGTCAGGGTGAACACCCCAAAAGGGATTACCCTCAATTTATAATTTGAATTCATACTCATGGGAATCTATTTTGGAATAACCACCACCTTCCTCTTGGTCCATTTGATTAGCTTCTAGATTAGCTAGTTCTTGTGTTGCAACTATCTCTTGTTCCATAGCAGGTTCTTGTGTTTTGACTACATTAACTCTTTTGATTGGATCATCTTCTACATTAAGAAGGTCTTTGATTTCTTTAGGAAAATAGTCATAGGGGATGAGCTCTGAATTGTCCGAATCATTATCTGAGGGTTCTATTTCTTCCTTCTTAAGAAGGGCTTCTCTTGGTGCGATTTGTTCTATGACATGAGAACAATTACCTTTGAGGTGGAAGGGTTTCTTTTTAAAGCCTAAGCCAACAGTATCTTTGTTTGCCCTACCAGTATGTGAAATAGGTGTCACAAGACCTTTTCCTTTGATTCCTAGAGGTCCTCTACCTAGATATCCCATTTTAGCTATCAATTTACCCCCTGGACCATATGATTTAGAAGGAATTGTGGATACTCTAGAGTCACAAGTTTGAACAACTTGAGATTCAGGTTCATCCTTGTATAGCCATGCAAGCACAACTTCATCTTCTTCAAATTCTTGCTTGGATACTTGTTTTACCACAAAATTTCTTTTATATGTCTTAAGAGGTTCTTTAGATTTTGGTTTTGACTATTTCAAAGACTATCCATAAGACTTAGGTGAGATAGGGAGAGATGTCAAAGATAAGACTGGCTCTATAGTATATTCTCCCATACCATTTTCTTTGATATGAACCTCTTTCGTAAAGTCTTCTGTCGTGGATGTGGATGTTGTTTCTATTTGCTTAATGGAAGATTCTCTGTTATTAGGAACAAGCTTATCAACACTTTCCTTTAATGCATTGCAAGTAGTAGATATGTCTGTTGGGATAGTAACCTCTACTCCTTCATAGGGAAATTTCAAGCATTGATGGCATGTAGAAGGAATAGATTTCATTTCATGTATCCATGGTCTCCCTAGGAGGATGTTGTAAGCCAAAGGTAGATCAAGCACTTGACATATAGTATCCTTGATAATCAGACCTACTCTAATAGGTAAGACAATGGTGCCTTTAGAAGATCTTTCTTTTTCATCATAGGCTTTTATAGTTATTTTCTTTCTAGGATCAATAGCCAATTCTAAAAATCCCAATTGTGTGATCAAGCTGTAAGAACAAATGTTTAGGCCAATGCCCCCATCTATCAACACATGTTTTACTCTACAGTTCTAGATCAAGACTTCTATATGCAAGGGCTGGTTATGTGGGTGACTCAAGGAGTTGTCATCTTCCTCTAAAAAGGAGATATATTGTAGAGATGTAAGATGTCCAACCATACTCTGGAACTTGTCTAAATCAAGGTCATCAAGAACATTAGATCTGAGAAAAAATTTGTCTAGAATGGCTCTATGAGATGGAGATATCTGAAGCAACTCAAACATGGAGATTTTTGCATTAGTGTGTTGGAGTTGTTGAGCAATGCTATAAGATGTTGGCCTTGTATCTTTAGGATTGGAAGATTTAGAAGCAACCTTCTGTTTGGAAGCAGAAGAAAGATTGAAGGGCATGTTAGGGACATTTGATGAATCTAGGATTTGTACTTTCATATGTGCCTGAGCTTGTGATTGAGTAACTTCATTAGCTGAAGGATGATCTCTATCTCTTCACACAATTGTGATGAAATTGTAATGCTCAAAGAGATAGGGTTCAACCATATTGATAACATCATTATTTCTAGGGTAAGCATAATTCACCTTTGCCCCCATATTAGGCTGAGAAGATGAAACTTCTTGACCATGTTTTAGAAATGGTTTTGTGAATGTTGTATGATCATTACTGCTATTGTGATTGTCAATCATGATGTCTCCCTTATCAATTAGATCTTGAATAGTATGTTTCAAGCGTAAGCAATTATTAGTTTTGTGACCTTTACCCCGATGGAACTCACATAATTCATTCTCTCTCCACCATTTCGCCATAAGGTCAGGATCAGATTGTTGGATCTTAGGTAAAGAGATGATGTTATTAGACATCAAAATTCTCATAGCTGATTCCAAAATTTCCCCAAGAGGAGTGAAATTTTGTTTATTATTAGCGGACCAAGATTTATATTCTGGCTTCTTTTGAGATGATTCAGATACCTTTTGTTCTAAAGCTTTGATGGCTTAGGTACCAATAGTTAGATTGAAAGTCAGTGCCTTTGATGGGGCATGCATAGTATCAACAACACCATCTATGATGATACCTTTATTCTTGTTCCGGTTTTTGTTCTTGTCTTTAGAACTAGATCCAAATTTGTACTTGTCCTTTTGAAGTGTGATGTCTCCCTTCTTCACAAGTACTTTTTCAATTTTGATCGCATTATCTACCATCTTATCAAAAGATGTATGATCTTGCATTTGTAAAGGGTAGTTGATTTCTGGAACAAGATTATTGATGAAGAATTCCCATTTCTCGGTCTCTGGAAGAGTTCTAGCATATAGAGAGAATTTCTTTCACCATATCTTGAGAAATGTCAGGAATGATTCTCCTAGATATTGTTTGAGATTGCAGAAGTTGATCATGATGACCAGATGTTGAATATTGTAGGAGTATTGCTGATAGAACAATTTGATCAAATCCTCAAAAGTTTTGATAGTAGGAGGTAATCTAGAGAACCAATGAATGGTTGCTCCCCCAGGGATCGAGGAAAGAGAGGCATCATATAGGTTGGTTCGTGCATGAACTCCATAGATTGTGCATAGAATTCTCTAACATGATCTTGAGGATCAGAGTGTCCATCATACTTATCATATTTTGGCATCTCCACTCTTTTTGGGAATGGTGGCATGTACAAGTCTTTGTCAAATGGAAATGGACATAGGGCCTCCATGGAGAACTCCTTGGGTTCCTTTTCTTTCTCAAGTTTATTAAGTTTGACTTGCATAGCATGCATCTATTTCATCATAGTTGTGAGTGGAGTTTCTTCCTCATACGTGATGATATATTCAACATTAAAGTTGGGAGGAATTTTAGCTCCTTGATGAGATAATTGTAAAAAATATGCCTCTTGGTCTTCTTTCAAGAAATGTTTCATCATTCTTTTGAAGTTATCATTGTTTTGATATTGGGCAATTTCTTAAGGTGTGGGTTCCTGATCTGCACCATGTTGAGATTGATCTTTGAGAGTCATGGTTTGTCCCTACTTGAGACATGGTAAGATTTTTAGGACTCCCTAGGATAGATTGAGGAGGATTTTTTTGATTTCCTCCATGAGTTGATGGAGGAGGTATGTAACCAGTTTTTAATCAAAAGTTGCCAAGACCATCATCTTCGTAAAGACTAGAATTATAAAGTTTCTCAAGAGTTGGACCCTGGATAGTAGTCAATGGTAAGGTATGAGATGTTTCTCCTGATTTCTTGTGTGAGGAAGCTCTAGTTTCCACCATTAACCTTTGGTGAAGCAAAAGACTAAGATGGAGACAACTGAAGAATGAATTGATTCAAGAAGATCAGATGATGCGACCTTGTCAAGGTTTGATTGATTGAAGATAAGATAGGACTTAAATGAAGGATATTGTGCCTTAGATGTATGGGTAGATGCCCAAAAGATAGCGGACATGAGTTCACAACACTTAGTCATTTTGAGGATTGATTGAAGATTGATAGTTATGACAAGGTTTTGACACAAGATTAAAAAGACTCAAATCAATCAAACAAAAGGCTGAATCAGATTCAAAAGGCCACTTTAGGAAAATGATCAGATTCTCAGTAGCTTCTGCTCTATTCCTAACACAGTGATTTGATAGATTCTAGAAATGGGCTAAAAAAGCTAGGTATCTGGCAATTCTGACAACTTTCTGGCAATTTTTCATAATTTATCAAATGACTTTCCACAAGTTTGTATGATAATGGGTAGGGTATGAAATGACAATTGAAAAACTTGTACCACTATTGCAAAACTCGCATGACAGTTGATAGTAGGGTTTTTGACTTTTTGAATTGACTGGCAACAAAACTCATACGACAATATACTAGCTACCATATGACAATATTGGGGTTTTGAAATGATAATAGCCAAAAGTTGTACAACTTTCTAACTTTATGAGATGAATTTTAACTCTAGAAAGGTGTTTGACATCAGATTTTGTAATTTTTAGGTTTTTAGTTTCAAATTGTTCACAAAATTGTCTGTCCAGATTTGAAGATTGTACCAGATTGATTCATTCTTAGTAACCAAATAGATACACAAGCACACAAAACAACAAGCAAGTAATTGCAAGCATGTTTGAAAACAATGAATAGGGGACAAAGCAACCCTGTGCATGAACAATCAAGTGAATGAATTGTGCTAATCCCTAGGAGTGCTAATAGTGTATGTTCCAAAAAATTTTGCAATAACACACATATTTCTAGAAAATGAAAATTTTGCCTCACTAGGGTTTGTAGTAATGGTCTAACTCTACAAATTTTGTGATCTCAAGAGGCAAAACTCCAATCCAGGCACACCAGGGTTTTGACACAGTCCAAGAAATTAATCAATCAGGAGCTGCTAAGGAGATCTGACAGCCCAACAAGAGACCACACCTATGAAGATTTCCTCTGCAAGGACATTTATATAGTGGCTGCTGCTACCATGGCAAAAATGGCTATTATTGGTTGAGGTTCCATCAATGTGGTTGACCCAATTAAGGGAATGTCCACTACAGTTAACCCTCTCTAAAGTTGACTCACAAAATATACCACATGGAGATTGGTTCCAGATTCAAGGATCTGAGTTTCTGATACTACCCAAAAAGGGAGTAGAGCATAGTCCTCTAGCCTTTTCACTTTTAACCAAAACAAAGAAGACAGATAAATCTGACATGCTAAGACTAAGATTGTATCACAAAGATCTATGATGTCAACCACTTATGATCTATCAACCCCTCTAGAGAGAATGTATTAATCAAAAGTTGAAGACACACAAATCTAGTAGAACGTGAGACGCCCTCAGTATCCTCCCTACCTACAAGGGTTCCTTCATTGAGAAGAGTTTCACTAGAAACCCACTCTCTCAAGAACCACAAATAGTGTTCATAGGGCCTATTTACTATGTGTAACAAAGATGCTAAAAAAGCAAATCTATGTTCATTTTTTATAGCCCAAAATGAAGTCTGTGATATGAAAGCAATAAAAGGTCACACAACCAAACACGTGAGATGTTCATTTTAGTCCAAATCGAAACATTATTAGCTAAGAAGACTACCTGAATTCCTCACAACATGCTTAGTAGATTTTTACCTATTTTTAGTAACTCTCACATTTTTTCCAATAAAAATTAGCAGAAATAAATCAAAAACAACAAATTTCAATTGTTAATTTTAGCTATCAGTCCAAATCTAGAAAACTGGCTGAAAAAGTGAAACCTAGCACTGAAACTTGTACAACAGTGGGTCACCTCGCAGATGACAGTCTAGAAACTCATACAAAAATGGGTACTAGATCATATGACAATAGAGCCTCCAAACAACAATGTGTTTCTGATGGTACGATCCTCGATCAAATAAACTACCATACGATAGTGGGTATCTCTTGGTATGAATTTCTGACAAAAATCATACTAAAATTGTACGGATAGAAATTAAAAATCATAGCTTGGAACATAAAATGACAAGAAGATGATAGAAATTGATAGAAATGGAATGGAAACCCATTTCAGGGCCTGCCAAAAATGTGTGTGTGAATTTTATACCTAGCTGTAGACACAACACTTCAGTAAAACATTAGAGGTTAGCTAAAATCAAAATCGTGCAGTGAAATGGAAACTAAACTAACTAGGTGATTTACTATCTTCTAGTAAATGCAAGTATGTATTCTCAGATTAGACCGAGATCAGTGACCTTGACGACACCTAAATGAAGGATTTGAATGCAAAATCTAGATATGAATTGGATGCAAATTAAGCTATATTTTTGGTTTTTCTATGCAATTAGGATGAAAACTGATATGAAATCTAATCTATATGAAAAAATTGATATGCAATTAATCTAACAATGATATGAAATATGAAGCTAGAATGATTTGACAACAAGATTGATCTCACAAAAGTGGTTGATTTGCAAGAAGCTTGATTTCTCAGATACCAATTCGCTAGCGTGATTGTGCAAATTTGAGAATTATGAGCTTGACAATTTGGCAGAGTAAGTTTGCAAATTCATGAGATGATCTTAGAAGAGTTGAAGCCTTGTTTTTATAGAAATCCAGGGCTTTGGAGGTGCATGGAAAAAGCCATAAATCACTCTTGATAAACTCAGGTTGATTTTTGAGTTTTTGAAAATAAAAGATAATTAACTCACAAAAATCATGCAAAAGCAAGGTTTAACTCAAAATAGAGTTTAGATCAAATTCCAACTCATCATCAGATGTTGATTTTAAATTTAAAATTGATTGTTAATTTCTAGTTGCCTGCTTTTTGATTTGTGCATGATTTAATTATAAATTATTTTAAAAATAAAGTGGTTTATTCTCAACTTAACTGATTTTGAAAATTAAAACAATTGATTTATGGGTTAATCAATTATTAAAATCAAACTTTTATTAAAAAATAATATCATTAAATATGACAACTTACTTTAATTAATTAAATAAGAATTTAATCAATTAATGATAGGAATTTTGATTTATTGCCAAATTTAAATAATAATAATTAGGAATAAATAAGATTAAATTCAATTTAATAATTAAGTGGCAGAATTAAATCTAATTAATTAAATATTCAAAATATTCAATTAATCAAACTTTAGGATAAATAAGATTTATTGCCAAATAATCATTAAATTAAAGATAATTAAGATAATTAGGAATATTGCTAGGAATATTCCCCGATGCAGAATTTTAGATAAAATCATTAGATTCGATGATGTTCAGATGTGCGTTAGGTTAAGACTTTTGATGTCAATTTCATTCGATTTGAAGATGTAGGAGATTAATGAACGTATAGCCCATTTTTGGGGTATTACAGAACCCAACCATCATGATTCATATGTATGGATATCATCATGTCAGCTAATTCTTCTTTATCCTGTTCGACCTCTAACTCAAATAGGTCACTCTGGTATGTGGCGTAACTAGTATGATGTCTCCATGCTACATTCATCAAACTAATCAACACATCATTTTGGTCCTCCTCCGAGCCAATCAAGTTAGGCTGCAATACTGGTTGAAGCCTTGGGTTCTCATTCAAAATATCTACGATAGTTGGTAAAACCATCCTTATGACAAATGCTTATGCCATAATCATACAATATAAATTTTGGAATAATCCCGACCCTTTTTATATAAAGATTTCATGTTACTCTATATTAACTCAGGTTTTACCCATCTTTAGAAACCTAACCAAAAACTTTACTCATTGTTAAATTTCTAATTTAATGACACTCATGTCTAAAGGACATCACAAACTTAACAACTAGTTTTACACCTCATACATTCCCTTGGGAATACAATTATGTCCTAATTGTCCTTTCATACTAGGGATTAATGTGGCTATTCATCAACCTCATGCTAATTTATCCCTCAAGCCTTAATTTCAAATATTCTGATAGATCCTCTTAGTAATCGATATGTACATTACACATCATCAAATTGGCCACCTCTTAGTTAATATCCGTCTTATCAAATTTTCATACATTTCGCCAGTTTGCAAGTCTCCTTTTGATTTACTACGAAATATAAAAAATTTCTACTTCTTGATTATCATCAATGTGGCTTACGAAGTAGAAAAAAATCATTATTTCAAACACCCTAAACCTCATCCTAGTGCAATGGGGAGATTTCATTGTTTCACTATTAATGGTTTGGGGACTCATGAAACAACAAAATTTGCTCCTCTTGACTCATTTTTTAAAAGGTTTTTTTATTATAATTTTCCAAATATAAGATTTCACCTTTACCAAACATAAAATGTGTCACTTTTCCATGCTTCAAAAAATAAAATTTTCAAGTGATCCAATAGTGTCTCTTTCTAGGGATGTATGTTCCTTGTGAGTATAGCGAGAAATCAGTTATCTCTGGTAGAAGAAGACCAAGCGCAAAGTCCATTGGGCTATAGAGTCTCTACATATTTAAATAATCTGATAAGATCTTATTTGGTGGCCCAGGGCTACCCAAAATATAAAACTAGTACTTTCCCTTATAAAAAAATCTTGTTTTCATCATATTGTATTGGTACCAATTTTGCATTGTAAGAAATGGTGAAATTCCTTACCAACCTATAATACTTAGTACAATCATCACTGATCTATTGCTTTAGTTTACAGACATGTTGTAAATCATGACCCATTTCACAACATTTTGTTCTTCCACAAATTACACTATACTTTTCTTTTCCATCAACATTTATGAAAATACATATCTCAAGCTTTAACACAAGACTTGACTTAGATACACCACCATTCATATTCTCAAAAAGACCATTAATCAATTGTAAATTCGTCTATAATAGAACATCACCAGGTTTTTGATCATTTTCCCTATTCTAAAAATCAATCAACCTTACTCTTGATTATGTGACATCAAAAGTATTCAACTCATTGTAATCTTTTGTTTAGTCCTTCTTTACTAGACATGTGTCTACCCTATTTTTATATTTAATGTATGACCTATGAGAAAAGGAAAGTGATTAGCACCATTACTTAAGTGATTTCCTTGTAACTTGCATGCTTCTTTAGGTTGAATTCCATTGTTATTATCTAGAATTATTTGATTTGAAATATGACATATGACTTTAATTTTATCATCACATGATACATATAACTTCATTTTATTTTATTTTATCACATGAAATGACCTTCTCTTCCTACCTTGTCTTCATCATATAATAGATTTGAGAATGTATAGAAATTACCTTTGACTACATTATCATAATCCTTATAACCATTTTCCATTGTCACATCATATAAGGGATTTGAAAAATATTTGGAGTCATCTCCATAAATGTGCTCATACCAAAATCCTTTTTTGGTTGTATCATCTTCCTGATACTTATTTATCATTTCCACTTTATTGATGAGATATGCCTCACTTTTATCAAGATCATTGATGTCTTTATATATGAATGGATCTTCTTGAGAGTCATCATGTGCTTCATCAATTGGAAAAATATCAATTTCATCTTCTGAAATTCCCTCTTGTTCATATACTATATTTAGTTCTATTCCATCTCCACATTCTGTATGCATTTCTATTTCACAAAATTGATTAAAGGATGCTTCACATTTGGAAAAATTTTCTTCATATTCCTTTAGAGCTTTATTATACTAAATATTTGAAAAAATTTCAAAATCATCTCCAAGAATACCTTTCCTACTATATTTATCATAGTGTGTGTATTCTTCTGATATATTATTTTCTTGTGGATATTCATCTACTTCATCAAATCTGTCCTAAATATGCACTAATTCATTAATTTATTTATCTTGGCAAATTGAGAAAAAATTGGGATCAATTTCTTGAAGATGTCTTTCATATTCAATGTCTATTATATATGAGATTTCTTCTACATTGAGAAGGTCTTCTTCCTAATCATTGATATCTATTTCAACACTAGTGTCATCATGAGTGGATTCTCCCTTAATCTGATCCAAAATTCCTTCTTTTAAATCTTAAACATCATTATGTTTTTGTTTCACTTTTGTGTATTTTTCTCGGTATTCATCGTCTTCTTTTAATGTATGCACACACAAATTTACAGAGGATTCACTTGGTGAGATTCCCAACTCATGCATTTTATTTATTAATTCCTTGTGTGGAGGCATAAAGTCTAAAGGTATTTATCTATAAATGTTCACCATCCTTATCAACAAATGTGCTAAAGATCCACCTTCATATCTTTCCAAACTAAAAAATGCATCCAAGAGAGACATGTGAGATTCTTCTTCCATAAAGAAAATCCTAATTTTTGTCCCGTTCATAACACATGTTACCTTTTTTATTACTTGCATCATGAAATTCATATAGGAACCATTTTTCAAATTATCTCCATGATGCAAATCTTTTTGTGGGGAGTGATTCATATGCTTCTCTTGCATAATCCTTTAAAGTCCTGTCAAATAGAATCATCACCTAATCTTCTGCATATATCTCATTATTACTCCTAAAGAGATTAATTGTTGTCATTAGTATCATTCAGTCATATAGTTGGTAAAGGAGACAAGACAAGAGAGTCGGTCAATACATAGAGCCTAGACAATGAGAAAAACACAAGGCAGATCACTTAGTTAACCGAACATAGCTTTGACTGACCAGTCTTGCCAAGCCAGATGATCACCAAATACTGAGCACAATAGTCACTAAGAATTCATATTAACTAAGCACCAATTAATTACCGAGTGATGAATGTAGTATACACCAAGTGAAACCAGAAAGGACATAGTAGTTTGGAATGACACAAACTTCAAGGAAAATGATTTACACCAATTAGGAAAATGGTTTACCAAGATCAAAACAAAATTTAGTATGGATGTAATCATTAAATTGTTGATGATTCCTATGTAATGTTGATCTAGGTTTTTCTTTTCTACTATTGATCTTAGGCTTTCTAAGATAGAGTCTAAACCCTAATTAAGTCAAGATTAGTTTAATATATAATTTGTAAGGATGTCATTTTGATATGTATCATCATATGTAGTAGCCACCACATTGGAAGACATCTAAAGATCAGATAGGGTTATGATTTACAAGAATTGATATAACATTCAGTTTCTCAGAAATAGAAGGCTACCAAGAAGAATTTAGAGAAGAGATCAATAACATTAAGGTGATATGAGATAAGTGCATTACAGATTTGAATCATGCATGTTAAGTTGCTATTTACAAATCAATCCTACTGTTACTCTTTAGCCATTGTAGAATATTTTAAATCTCTTAACAAAGTGAACTTAATAGTTATTTTTTAAATCTCCTAACCGAGTGCACACTTGATTGTGTTGTTGAAATCCTCTAACTAGGTAGATCTAGTTGATCTCATTGTTACTCCTAACATGGTAAGATCACCAAAAGTGATCAAAATATTTGTAGCCTTAACCGACAAACTTTGTTACTGCAGTAGTGAAACTTTGTGGGTGTCATCCCCACTATATTTTTTACCTTCTAACAAGGGTTTATATGATACCAAAATACTTGAGTTATGTGTATGAATTTTCATGAATGGTTTATTGATTATATTACATGCATTTATATTTCATTTATATTTTGGATGTATGTTAAATGCAATTGATACAATCGGTTAGTGATATTCATGTTTACAAAGATTTATTTTGAAATTTTTTCTAGGGTACTGATTCACCCCTCCCCTCTTAGTACACATCTTTCCATAATCCCAACAATTAGTGTCAGAGCTAGTTCTCTTATTTTGGAAGTTTAATCACTGATGATAAAAGATCTTAAGAATGGAAAGGTATAAGCTTGAAAAAAATATTGAGAATTATAAATTGTAGATGCATATCTACATTGAACAATTCAAGGAAGCCAAAGAGAAATTGAGAGAGTTACTGGTCAAAAGGAAGGATATGGCATTTCAGTATAATGAAGCTGGTTATCATGAAGAAGAGATAGATGATCTGTTTGAGGTATCTAGATCTGGATTTGGTAGCATATCTGATGCATTTGAAGGAACCATATCAAATCTATCTGAAAAGAATCAACATCTTACTAAACAATTGGAAGCACCGCAGATCAGTCAAGAGACATAAATGGTTAGAATGATTGATGCCATGAACAATGCAAGACAGGTTGAACAAGAAAGCAATTTAGCTATTGAAGATAGGAGGAAAATGACTAAAAAGATGAAAGAAAAGGAATTTGAGATATTAAGACTCACTGAGCATCATTTTGAAATTTCCAATCAGATGGTTGTCATGAGTGAGGAAGTCGACTGAGTAAATAGTGAGCTTACTAAGAAATTCGAAGACATAGGTGAATTGAGAGAAGAAAATGAAAGATTGAAAAATGTAGTAAAGATTCAACAACATAGTGATATGATTAAGAAAGCTGAAGAAAGTACTAAAAGGATGGATGAATTCCTAAGAAATCAAAGAAAACTTGAAAGCACTACTATTTTAGGCTATACCGAGCAGGGAGATTCATTAAGACAAGCTAAACAAAAGATTTCCTATGAAAATACAAGGCCCAAGAAGCTCTCATGCTATCATTGTGGAAAACCAAGATACACATCAAATGTTTGGAGAAGCAATGAAAAAGGTATTCCTAAATCCACTCCTAAATTTGATGGCTATTGTTATAACTGCAATAAGTATGAACATCAAGCACGTAGTGTAGATCAAAGCTGAATAGGTCACATAAGAAGAACTACATGGAAAAGCACTATTGACTTGCAACATGGATGGACACATATCATAGGAATGTAGGACAAAGATGAAGCAAGTCTGGAAACTGAAAGGACAAAACAAGACATATTAACTGATAAGTCAAGGTAATGCATATAATTGGGATTAAAACACTTGGACTAGTTGTACAACATGTGGCAGATATAGACATATTGCAGAAAATCATATGAGAAAGAACTAGAGAGGAAGATCTTGAAACTAGAAACATTCTGGAATGACATGCTTGCATTGTCACAAGGTTGGTCACTTGAGAAAATACTACCAAGACTAAGCTCTAGAGGTAAATGCTAACAAAAATAGAAACACAATTGAAGTAATCATGAGGATAAGAAATGAAATATGGAGAAAAGCAACAAATGATAATGTTGGACCAAGAACAAGAGTCGGTGACACCTCATATTTCAGATTAGGTGATTTCACCACCTCCACCTAAGAAATTCAGGTAAGTATGGAACTGAATTTCAATCAGTTATATCTTACAATAGTTCCTTATATATCTTGAATAAATACTAATCAAGATGAAACAAGATGCACTAGGGTAATGTATGTTTTAAGCTTAGAAAGTGTATAGTCAATAAAAGCATGACCACGTAAAAGATTATTAGTCGGTGAAAATGGAAAGGTTAATTATGTTGAAGTATCAACCAAGCAATATCTAGTGTTAACTAAGCTGAAGCTTCAAAGTGATAATCGAATGTCACTATGTTTATCGATTTGAGGTAGGTAAATCATTTAATGCAAAACTTTGAAAGGGAAAAGAAATTTTAGGTATAGATAAACATTGATGCAAGTCATTTTGGCACACAATGATCAAGAGCATAACCAAAGAGATTTGAGAAAATTTGAGCAAAGACTTTGTTGAGCATTCGATAAATATTTGAGAAGATCTCAAGTTGTTTATCATCATTCCAAGTAAGTTCTTAGCCACCGAGTTATTTTTATGAAGATTTTGCTAAGCCCTAAATTTGAAAGAATGATGGTATCTTCATCCAAGACTACAAAATCTAAGACTGAAAGTGAAAAGAAGGTCTCACTAATCAAATCAACAACATGTGAGGAACCTAAATATAAGTTTCATCCCGAGATTGACTCTCAAATTTATCAAACATGCATATTTTCTAACATACCACCTAGGGTTTTACTGGTATAGGATATACATGCTTATATCCACTGCAAAATAAGTCAAATCAAAGACTTTGAACTACAATCAACATACTAGGAGCTGAGCAAGAATGAAAAGCTCAAGGATGAGCACAAACACTTGGAATTCAAAGGATTGACTAATTCCCTACATTTCCCAAGGGAGTCCAAGTTTGAATGGATTAGGGTTGTACTTATCCCTATTCACAAAGGAAAAATGTGGTTGGATGAACTAGTTAAAATATCTAAGGATATCATTCACGTGGTTACCAGATACCCCACTAGTGACAAGGAAAAGGCTATAAGGAATCCACTGAGGGAAAAAAACTGACAATCTTACAAGAGCCAAGTGGGATGGCAGAGGAATGAGAATCAAAATCATCACTAATCTAGAAATAAGGTTTAGAGCCTATGTCATTGGCTATAAGATTTTTCAATCTAGCAGGCCAAATAGCATCCCATGCGGAGCAGTAGATATAGTGTATAAAATTATCAAGAAAGGTCTACAGTTAGACCTCTCTGAGATATTGTTGAAACAATAAGAAGAAAATATGAGAACCATTCAAGTAACAAAGACCCATACATGTAAGTTTGGTTCATTACTAGTCTATTTATTTTACTACTTGCAAAACTACTTCCCATCTTTCAATAATGTAGACTGGATGTCAACTGACTAGTCATCATTCTTGAATAAATGAGTTTATCAAGAACCTAGGTCATAACTTTGTGAGTGTAATGGATGACTATTTTGGAAATTTTAAGGACAAAATGCACAAAAGGAGAAAAATTACAGGTTAGTTAGTTGAGAAACACAAGGAAGATATATGTTTTTTGGCCAATATCGACACCACATTAATCAAGGTAGTTGAGCCAAGAATTGCTTGGTTACTTCCAATGGGCTATGAACTAGATATTGACCGAGACTCTAGGTCAATTAAGGCACTACTAGCCAAGCCCAAAGATTCTAATGCTACTAGGTTTGGAACCTATGAAGAATAAAAATGAACGATAAAAGTGGATCTAGTGAGAGTTAAGGTTAGTATGAAATCTAAGAAAATGATGGAAACATTGGTAAAATAATTAAGAGAAGTTGATGAAGAAGAAGCAACAGATAATCCATTTGAAGAAGAAACCAAGTAATAAATTTTGATTGGGAATAATGAACATGAGGAGGGAATTGAGTTAGATAAGGAAATTCAAGCTACACCGATAAAGGCCACAAGGAAGAGGAAACAAGAAAAAACACCTACATGAGTGAGGATAAGATTCTCCATAGCCACTTCTCCACCCTTGAAGAAAGGAATTGCAAAAATTACAAGGCCTACTTCCACAAAGACTTATCATAAGAAGAAAAGGGGTGCAAAAGTCACCACCGAGCAACCAAAGAAGATGAGAAGAATCATAGGAGAAAAATATGATGTAGACTCTGAAGAAGAAGATGATCAAAGTGTAATACCCCAAAAATGGGCTATAAGTTCATTAACCTCCTACATCGACAAATCGAACAAAATCGACATCAAAGTCCTAATCTAAGGCACATCTAAACATCATCGAATCATAATTGATTATCTTAAATTTTGCATCGGGGAATATTCCTAGTAATATTCCTAATTATCTTAATTATCTTTAATTTTATAATTATTTGGCAATAAATCATATTTATCCTAAAGTTTGATTAATTGAATATTTTCATATTTAATTAATTAGATTTAATATTTGCCACTTAATTGTGTAATTAAATTTAATTATATCTATTATTAATTGTATTATTTAATTTTGACAATAAATCTAATATCATATGAATAATTGATTAAATTCTTATTTAATTAATTAAAGCAAGTTGTCATTATTTAATAATATAGTTTTTAATAAAAGTTTGATTAAATAATTGATTAACCCATAAATCAATTGTTTTATTTTTAAAAGCAGTTAAGTTGGAAATAAATCACTTTATTATTAAATTAATTCATAAATAAAACATGCACAATCATAAAAGCAGACAACTATCAATTATCAATTAAAGCTAAACTCTATTTTGAGTTAAAACTTAGCTTTTGCATGTTTTTGTGAGTTAATTATCTTTTATTTAAAAATAACTCAAAAATCAAGTTGAGTTATTTGAGTGATTTATGGCTTTTTCCCATGCACCTCCAAAGCCCTGGATTTCTATAAATTAAGGCTTTAGCTCTTCACAAATCATCTCATATTTTGCACAATCACGCTGGAGAATTGGAATTGAAGAATCAAAGCTCTTGCGAATCGACATCTTTGTGAGATCAATCTTATTTTTGCATTCATATTTCATATCATTGTTAGATTAGCATAGCATATCAGTTTTCATATAGATTAATTTCATATCAGTTTTTCATTCATTCTTATTGCATAGAAAAATCCAAAAAATTAGAATAATTGCATTCAATCTCATATCTAGATCAATTGCATTCAAATCCTTCATTTAGGTGTCGTCTAGGTCACTGATCTCAATAATAATCTGAGAACATTAATCTCGCACCTACTAGAAGGCAGTAAATCGCTTGGTTAGATAGCTTTCAATTTTGCACGATTTTGATTATAGCTAACCTCTAATGTTTTACTGAGTGTTGTGTCTACAGATCAGGTACAATTTTCACACACACACAAAGTAAGTTTAAACTTGTTGTGAATAAGAGTCAATCTATAGATGATTTAGTTGAAAACATAAGGGAAATGGGTAGACTAGGTCACCCTAAGATGAATCAATATGCACACATATCAACCGAGGATCAAGAGAAAGTAGAAGAGGCAATCATCCACATGATGATTAAATTTAAGAGACTACCTATTGAGTTTATAGAATATATCCCTAAGGAAATAAATGATAAGGTATCGGCAAGGTGGACATATGCCTTTCATATAGAAAAGAAAATGAGAGAACATTCTTTAATTTTGGCAATGCCTAGTCTTATAGTTACCAAGAATGATTAGATGATGAAACAGTATACCAAGTGATTTTTGATGAAAGGTAGGGCACTTAACATTTTGGCAAGAAAAATTTAAGAGGTTGATGAGAATATAAAGTTATTATGGACAAAAAATTTAGAATCAAGGGCAGAAGAAAGGAAAAAGAAAAGGGAAATGAGTCCACTTGGATGATGCTGACATAGCCACAAAGGAGCCAATCCATATATTTGACACTAAGATACAAGATGATACTTATGCTGAGAATTTCTATCTAGCTGGATATACTTAAGAGAACACACATGATGCTCTTGAGAAATTAGTAATCACCAAGATAGATGAAGTCTTAATTGAAGACATTACAAATGGAGATCCTAATGATGATGATAAGGATGATGAAGACATCACTATGGCTACAGGTAATAATAAGGAAAACCAACCTACTAAGGCAAAAACAATAGACATACCATGTAATTTAATGATACTAGTACAAGCAATTGATATTCCTACACAAGGGAAACCCAAGGACCAAACAACTGAGTAATAGAAGGACACAACTGAGGGACAAGGTGCAGAAGAGAAAAATGACATAAATGAACTCGAAAACAAAGAGCCAAAAAGTAAAGAGCCCAAGATAGAAACAAATGTAGATACATAGATACAAAAGACACCAAACAAGAAGCCCAAGGACACAAGACCAAGACAACTGTCAAAGGGAAGGATAAGGAAGAGAGTGTCTCTACTGAGAAAGAAAAGTCTAATCTAGAGACCAAAACTCTAGTGCCATATGGGAAATATCCCATACTAGAGAAGAAGAAAAAGAAAAAACATGGTAAGTGTCCAGTCACATTAGATGAAATCATAGAAATTCCCACATGTGACTTGAGGACTTTAGAACCAAAAGCATTGAGAAGGTATGGCTAATTGTGCACAAGGAAGGCTCCACAAGAAAAACCATGACAAGAATGTAAACATAACCGGGTCTTAGAAGATGTTAGAGAAATTTTGATGTAAGTAGTCCCTGATATCAATTTTGACAAGGTAACTCCCATCATTGATCAACTTGCTACTCTAACCGGCCACACAAATGCTCTAGCTATAGATGCAAATAAAATAGTTGAGGAAAGAGTAGATGCCAAAATACACCTGAAGTTAGCAGAACCAATTAGCTAGGAAGTGGTAGTATATAGTAAAGTTATTAGAGGTTATAACTGAGCTTGATGTAATTATTCAACAAGTTATTACAATTTTTCACAAATTATGCACTATAGACCACTTCACTATTGAGCTTAGTGAAAGGATACAAAATTTAGATGAAGATGTCAAGGTTACAACCAATAATATTTTAACTGAGCCAAATGCATTTTATGAACATTATGCTAAAGTTCAAGAAATCCAATGGTTAAGATTAGAATTAAGAAAGAATATACAATCAAAGATCAAGTAACCAAGCTTTAGAAAGAGTTACTTACACACCTCAAGGTGATGTAATTGCATGTGAATAAGGACAAATATTTAGTTGCCACCCCAGAGATATATGTTTAGAAAATATTTTTGATATGCATTCGCAAGTTGGATTTGAGCACATTGCTCTTTATAATCTCAAAGAGGAATTAGAAAACCTCTTGGCTACATTGCAAAAAACCCATCAAAACATTTTTACAAGCTATGAGTACACTTTTGGCATTAATTTCAAAAAAAGAGGGAAAATATATGTATATATATTCTTGCATGTACTTCACACCAAGAGCATGTATAAAGGGGGAGTTCACATAGATTCATATTTTTGGTTAAGTTAAAATTTTGAAGTCAGTACATATACATAAAGTTTTTGATACTAATGCCAAAGGGGGAGAATGTTACTCCTAAAGAGAATTAATAATTTTCATTAGTATCATTCAGTAATATAGTCAGTAAAGGAGACAAGATAAGATAGTCAGTCAATATACAAAGCCTAGACACTGAATAGAATACAAGGCAGATCACTAAGTTAACCAAACACAACTTTGACTAAGCACTCTTACCGAGCTAGATGATCATTGAGTACCGAAAATAGTAGTCATCGAGCATTCATATGAACCAAGCACTAATTAATTATCGAGTGATGAATGCAGTATACACTAACTGAAATATGATATAACATAGCAGTTTGGAATGACAAAAACTTCAAGGAAAATGGTTTACATTGATTAAGAAAATGGTTTACCAAGATCGAGAAAAAAATTAGTATGGATGTAATCATTAAATTGTTGATTATTCCTATATAATGTTGATCTAGGCTTTTCATTTCTATTGTCGATCTTAGGTTTTCTAAGATAGAGTCTAAACCCTAATTAGGTCAAGATCAGTTTGATATATAATTTGTAAGGATTCCATTTTGACATGTATCATCACATGTAGTAGCCACCACATTGGAAGACATCCAAAGATCAGACAAGGTTATGATTGACAAGGATTGATAGAACATTCAATTTATCAAAAACAAAAGGCTACCGAGCAAAATTTAGAGAAGAGATCAATCACATTAAGGTGATAAGAGATAAGTAAATTACAAATCTGAATCAAACATCTTAATTTTCTATTTACAGATCAATCCTACTGTTACTCTTTAGCCATTGTAGAAGATTTTAAATCTCTTACTAGAGTGAACTTAATGGTTCTTTTGTAAATCTTCTAACTAAATGCACACTTTATTGTGTTGCTAAAATCATCTAACCATGTAGATGTATCTGATCTCATTGTTACCCTTATATGATAAGATCACCAGAAGTGATCAAAATATTTTTAGCCTTAGCTGAAAAACTTTATTACTATAGTAGTGAAGTTTTGTGGGTGTCATCCCCACCAAATTTCTTGTTACAAGTAGTGGTTGTTGTTGTACCAAAAGATAGACTTGTTAATGCTTGATACAACCACTATACTTATAGAAGATATAGGAGGTGGTTAAGCCATGCCATGAATCCTGAGGGTAGTGTTGACCATTATGCCAACAATCTCCCCCTCAGTGCTATTCAAGGGGATTAGAACCTATGACCAAGCTTTGATACCACTTGTTACAAGTAGTGGTTATTTTTGCACCAAAAGAT
This sequence comes from Chamaecyparis obtusa, assembly GCA_027943335.1. Lineage (NCBI taxonomy): Eukaryota > Viridiplantae > Streptophyta > Pinopsida > Cupressales > Cupressaceae > Chamaecyparis > Chamaecyparis obtusa. The sequence goes on along the minus strand of BSBK01006103.1, from coordinate 75,494 downwards.
CAACCTATTAATGAGTGATACAACCACTATACTTATAGAAGACACATGAGGTGGTTAAGCCATGTTGTGAATCCTGAGGGGAGCACTGACCATTATGCCAACAATTTTTACCTTTTAACAAGGGTTTATGCGATACCAAAATACTTGAGTTATGTGTATGAAGTTTCATGAATGCTTTATTGATTAGATTACATGCATTTACATTTCAGTTATATTTGTATGTATGTTAAATAAAATTGATACAGTCAGTTAGTGATATTCATGTTTACAAAGATTTAGTTTGAAAAAGTCTTAAGGGTACTGATTCACCCCTCCCCTCTCAGTACACATATTTTCATAATCCAAACACTCATAATCTTCTATAAATGTGTAAAATGCATCTAAATGGTCAAATGTTGATTCATCCAATTCTCCATGAAACTTTGGTACAAGCTATGAAAGTTTAGGGAATAGCTTATTAGGAATGCATTGAAATATTCTAAGATCTAATGGTTTGATGCCATCAAGAATAAATGGATTTCTCTGAAATGGTTTTTTATTTTGATACATTTCAAAATAGAATTGTTATCTTTTTAAAATAATAAAATTTTCATTTCCTTCTAAATTGTCTCCCTTGGTAGAGTCACTGACTACAATTTTTATTGAATAGAGTCACCACCTCTCTTTGATGAAAATGTTACTTCACTAGTCCTTTGGGTTTTTCATTCCAATAGAGTATACTTTTACAAAGGTTCTAGAATTTGTATTTTTTAAACAAGCCCCTAGAAGAGTCACCAATTCCCTAGCAGGATTACTCAATCATCTTTGGCCAACTAATGAGAAGAGTACCTTGATACAATTATCCTGCACTTTAGGCTTCACTAAACTTAGGTGGGTGTACCTTTACCTCAAACCCTTATCACTTTGTCAAATAATTTTTTATAGAGAATTTAAATCTTATGATCTCCCAAGGTGGAAATTGACCTTGAGATTAATCAAAATGAACTATGTGTCTATTGTGAATTGAATATTTTTGTAAGAGAGTATTATCAAAAACTAAGAATATGACTATGGAGATAATTAATTCTATCATTTTGATGAATATTCCCTAAATTAAGAAAAAATCTTTAGACTAGTCCCTATCCAATATTAGGTAGATAGAGTCATTCTTTGTTAGATTTTATTGTAAAACTCGTGGGAGACAACATACACCATCCACTACCACACATATATATGAAAATGATCTTCTACAGTATGAATCTTAGTCTAATTGAATTTAATTTCTCAAGAAAACCAATTAGAAAAAGTTACATGGACAACACTTCGCATGCAATATTTGATAATCCAAGAAGTATACTACAAAATTGATCTTTTCAATAAATGCATTAAAAGGTAGCAATTGAATCTAAATCAATAATCCTAGAGGACCAACCTAATCAAGTTTAGTGAACAATTCTTCAATTTGGACAGAAAAGGGAGTCTTTATATTAATTCCAAAAAATAGGTATAATTGATTTGTGCATTTAGTTGCCTTGCCCTATCTAATCATTTCTGGATGCTTTCATATCATATATTATATCTATCATATTATACCCCTTTGCAAATGGTCTTGGTATCCTTCAAGATAAAAAATGGAAGGATGTATACAAGCTTCAAACCGTTGTGATGCTTCATAACAAATAACTATAATTTTATCATTATCTACATTTTGTAAAAGAGCATATTTTATCAAGAAAATGGTATCACCATATGTAGACTAAGCACAACATATCTATAAATTCATCTTCCATCCCATCTGGAACCAAACCATTGTCATTCATCTATATGGATATCATCATGTCATCCAATTCTTCTTTTTCCTATTCGACCCTAACTCATACAGGTCACTCTGATATGCAACGTAACTAGTATGGTGTCTCCATGCTACATCCATCAAACTTCTCAACACGTCTTGTTGTTGCTCCTTTGATCCTATCAAGTCAGGATGCAATAATGGTTGAATCCTTGGGTTCTCATTCAAAGGATCTAGGATAGTTGGCAAACCCATCCTTTTGACAAATGCTTATGCCTTCAATACAATATAAATTTTGGAATAATCCTAGCCCTTTTTATAGAAGTATTTCTTATTACTCCATATTCAATCTAGTTTTGCTCATCTTTAGAAACCTAACTGAAAACTTTATGCCTGGTTATTTCTAATTTAATGACGCTCATCTCTGTAGGACATCTCACACTTAACAAATTGGTTTTACACCTCATACATTCCCTTGGGAATATAATTGTGTCCTAATTGTCCTTTCATACTAGGTATTAATGTGGCTATTGATCAACCTCATTTCAATTTATCCCGCAAGCCTTAATTTCAAATCTTCTCACAGATCCTCTCGGTAATCATGATGTACATTCTGCATCATCAAATTGGCCACCTCTTAGTTAATATCTATTTTATCAAATTTTCATACCTTTTATCAACTCACCATTCTCCTTTTGATTTACTACAAAATAGTGAAATTTTTGTACTTCTCTATTGTCATCATTATGGCTTGTGAGATAGCAAAAAAATCACTATTTTTCACACCTTAAACCTCATCCCAACACGATGGTAAGATTTCACTGTTTCATAGTTAATTTTTTGAGGACACGTGAAACAAAAAAATTTGCTCCTCCTGATTCATTTTTAAAAAGGATTTTTATTATAATTTTCCAAATATAAGATTTCTCCTTTACCAAACATAAAATGTGGCACATTTTCAAGCTTTAAAAAAGAAATTTTTTAAGTGAACCAACAAGGTGGTTGGTTCAAGGAACCAAGATCTAGGACTTTGAAAGATCAAATTTAGGATATGAGATTCATTTCATTATATATGGGCTAAATCAGAAAGGCCTCACAGCCTAGCATGTATATTGTTTGATCTTTGAATAAATATATTGGACTGTGCATTCTCTCTAGATTCATGTTGTTTCTTTCCTATATTACTCTTAGCTACGAGGTTGGAAATATCCTTTGGGGATTCTCCCTCCTTGGCATTGCATCAAGTGGTATCAGAACAAGGTTGTTTTTGTAACAATCCCTAGTTGAATTAGTTGTAGGGTAGCATATTGTAGTCTATACTAAAATTGTATAGGGTTGGAAAAATAGTTTAGGGAAGCAGAGATGTTGACCCTGTTATGTTGGATATGTTGAGACAAATCTTTGTTAGGCTTGAAGCTGTTGAGATAGACCAAAGAAGAGGAAGGCCTATTAAATATGTTAGTGAAGATGAAGCCAACAAAGTAGAAGAAGTATTAGAACAAGCCCCTTTTCTTAAAAAAGTGATGTAGCACCAAGGTTGTGTTGGAGATTTGCCAGCAAGCCAGTGTTTATTGTATGTTTGTCAGTGATAACAACATATGGTAAGCAACATGCATGGAATCCTTATGGAGAGAGCCTTGAGTATATGGTTCCTAGATATGTTATTAGCATGATATCATAGATGCAGAGGTTGATTCTGAGTGAAGACAGTAATACAATTGTTTGTATCTATGAGTGTTCCTGATAGGTCCCAGGAAGAGTTTTGTACATGATTTGCAGTATGGTTGTGTAATACCCCAAAAATGGGCTATAAGTTCATTAATCTCCTACATCTTCAATCCGAACGAAATCGACATCAAAGTCCTAACCTAAAGCACATCTAAACATCATCAAATCATAATTGATTATCTTAAATTCTGCATCGGGGAATATTCCTAGTAATATTCCTAATCATCATAATTATCTTTAATTTTATATTTATTTGGCAATAAATCACATTTATCGTAAAGTTTGATTAATTGAATATTTTCATATTTAATTAATTAGATTTAATATTTGCCACTTAATTGTGTAATTAAATTTAATTCTATCTATTATTAATTGTATTATTTAATTTTGACAATAAATCCAATATCTTATGAATAATTGATTAAATTCTTATTTAATTAATTAAAGCAAGTTGTCATTATTTAATAATATAGTTTTTAATAAAGTTTGATTAAATAATTGATTAACCCATAAATCAATTGTTTTATTTTTAAAATCAGTTAAGTTGAGCATAAATCACTTTATTTATTTATTAAATCATAATTATCCATGTGCACATTCAAGGACCAGTTAAACTCAAATTGGAAAATCAATGCAAGTTGTTAGCTTTTTGAAACTCAACATCTTTTTGATTTTTAAAGTTGATCTAAACTTCTAATTCGAGTTGAACTGTGCTTTTGCATGATTTTTATGACTTAATTATCTTTATTTAAAAATAACTCAAAAATCAAGCTGAGTTATTTGAGTGATTTATGGCTTTCTTCCATGCACCTCCAAAGCCTTGGATTTCTATAAAACCAAGGCTCAGCTCTTCATAATTCATCTCTCAAATTTGCATCCAATCATCTCATAATTTTGCAAGCTTACTTTGCCAAAGTCATCTACGAATTGCACAACTATTTTGAAGAATTGGAATTTGGAGAATCAAAGCTTATTGCGAATCACGGCTATTGTGAGATCAATTTGTTTTTTTTTTACATTCATTTAGATTCTTTTTCATATCATTGTTAGATCATTTTAGCATATCAATTTCCATATTAGCATAGATTCATATCAGTTTTTATCATTCTTATTGCATAGAAAATACCAAAAAAAAATAGATTAATTGCATTCAATTTCATATCCATCTTTTGCATTCAAATCCTTCATTCAGGTGTCATCTAGGTCATTGATCTCGATAACAATCTGAGAACATTAATCTCGCACCTACTAGAAGGTAGTAAATCGCTTGGTTAGATTAGATTTCAATTTTGCACAATTTCATTTTTGCTAACCTCTAATGTTTTATTGAAGTGTTGTGTCTATAGATCAAGTACAAAATTCACACACACATTTCTGGTGCCCACCGTGGGGCAACCCACCTTTACATGCTGGTTTTGATTATTTTTTTTTGGAGCTAAAGCCTTAAAGTTTCAAAGATTTAATTTTATTTCTCAAAATGGTTGGATTTTTGGACTAAAATATTTTTTTTAGGTTGGACATATATCAGAGAAGCTACAGTAAAAAATTTAGAATTTTCTGAGATGTTTTGAATTTTTAATAATTTTTTCTTGAAACTACAGAAAAAATTAATATCTGACGCAAATCAGCATATTTTTGGGAAATTTTTATATTTTTAGAAAGCTCTTTAAATTCTACAGGGGGTCCATTCTTTGTATTTTAAATTTGGATGCAATATAATAGCTCAAATAGTCAATTTACAAAAACTAGTCTGTTTTGATAAAATAGGTCTCTAGGGCACAAATGAAGTGATTTTTCTAAAATTTTTACATTTTTGGAAAGATCTCTATTTTTTAGCAGGGGTCTCTATTCTGAATTTCTATTTTTGTGTCCAAAATCATATCAAAAAAATTAGATCTTGTTGACTAGGTCAAATGCAGCAAAAAAAATAAAGTTTTGTGATGGGTATGCACTTATTTTTTTACATGGTTCAATGAATGATATGAGTTGTCATTTGGGTTAATTGCTGGTTATTATTGCTAATAATAATTTATTTTTAGAGCTAACCCTATGGTTTTCATAAGTTGAATATATTTTGCATATCTTGTTTGCTTGTTTGCTTGTTGGAGAGTTTGTCACTTGCTTGCATGGAAAAGCTCAACAAGAATTGCTAAAAATCAGGTAAAATCTACTAAGCATGTTGCAAGGATCCCAGGTATTCTCCTTCATCTAATAACATTTCTATTTGGACTTAAAATAAATCTCTTATGTGTCTGGCTTGTGTGCACCTTTTCATGCTTTTGTCTATTTCTACACACTTGCATAATTGATACTAGGTTGTGACCCCTTAAGGATTCATTAAGTAGTCTTAGATACTTGTGATTGATCTTGATTGCTATCTTGGGTTATTGGACTCGCTAATTTGTCAGCCCCTCATTCCACCCCGTGGTTGCAATCTCAACGCCATAAAGGGGAGGGGTCAACAGGACAGAAGCGTTAAGTGTTCCACTTGGCAACCCTTTTGTGCTTTTAGGAACTCACTTGTTTTTTAAGTTGAGGACTCATTTTCAACTTGTGTGAGGTGTTAATTGTTCCACCTTGTGGACTCATCTCATATTCACTTTAAGTGTTAAGTGTTCCTCTTTCTACTTTTTGGGTACTTTTGGTAGATTTGCTTTCGGGAATATATCTATGCTCACATAGTAATTAGGCCCTATGAACACTATTCGTGATTCTTGAAAGATTGGATTCCTAGTGAAATCTTTCTTGATGATAGAATCTTTGTAGGTAGGGAGGATACTTAGTGTGTTTCACATTCAACTTGGTTAGTGTGTCTTCTCTTATTGATCGATACATTCTCTCCCAGGAGAGGTTGATAGATCACATGGGTTTGACATCACGAGCTTTGGTGAATCAAAATTGGTTAGTGTGCCTTCTCTTATTGATTGATACATTCTCTCCCCGTAGAGGTTGATAGATTATGTGGAGTTGGCATCATAGACCTTGGTGAAGCAAAACTTTGTCTAAGCGTGTCAGATTAATTTGCTTGCTTTGTTTGGGTTAAAAGTGAAAAGGTGTCAAAAACCTTGGATCTGGAGCCAAGTCCCCTTGTGGTATACTATTGTGAGTCATATTTAGAGAGGGTTAACCATAGCAGACAATCCCTTCACAAGGAAAATTGCATTGACGGAACCTCAAGCGGTCATAGCCATTTTCACCGTGGTAGTGATAGCTACTATATAAATGTCCTTGTGGAAGAAATCTCCATGGGTATGGTTCATTGTTGGGTTGTCAGATCTCCCTAGCAGCTCCTGAAGATTAAGTTCTGAGACTGTGTCAAAACCTTGGTGCACCGGCATTGGAGTTCACCCCTTTGGATCATAAAAGTTGCGGAGTCAAACCATTACTAAAAACCCTAGCGAGGCCAAATTTTCATTTTATAGGGTATATGTGCATTATTGCAAAACATTTTTGGAACATACACAATTAGCACTTTTGAGGATTAGAATGAATAAGTCACTTGATTGTTCATGTGCAAGGTTGCTTTTTCCCTTGTTCATTGTTTTCAGACATGCTTGAAATCATGTGCTTGCTATTTTGCATGCTTGTTTATCTATCTGGTTATTGAAAATAGACAAATCTGTTACAATCTTCAAATCTAGACATTGAAATTTGCAAACAATTCAAATTTGAAAACTCAAAATTTGCAAAATTTGAAGTCAAATTCTTTTCTGGAGTCAAAAGTCATCTCAGGAGGTCAAAAAGTTATATGAGTTTCCATCAAGTGTCATTTCATTGCAACCCATCTGTCGTATGATAGAAAACCCAGTGTCATATGAGTTTCCATGCCAGAAAATTCTCAAAGTCAAAATCTGGCAACTGTCATATGATATTGTCAAGTGTCATTTCATTACAACCCATCTGTTGTATGATTGAATACCCAATGGCGTACGAGTTTCCATGCCAGAAAATTCTCAAAGTCAAAATCTTGCAACTGTCGTATGAGATTTTCAACTGTCGTTTCATTGCATACCCACTGTCGTACGAGCCTTGCAACTGTCGTACGAGTTTTTGCAACTGTCATTTCATAGCCTACCCACTGTTGTATGAGTTTTTCAGAGTGTCATTTAGGAAATTTTTGAAAGTTGTCAAAAAATTATCAGAATTGCTAGATACCCAGCTTTTACAACCTATTTCCAGAATCTATCGAACAAATCACTGTGTCAAGAACAGAGCAATAGCTATTGAGAATCAGTACACATATCTCAAATAATCAATACACAAGAGGAAGAAGCTCTAATAACCGCTATGATGAAGTAGCTATAAGCTATGCAAGTCCAGCTTGACAAACTTGAGAAAGAAAAGAAACCTAAAAAGTTCTCCATGGAAACTCTATACTCTTTTCCATTTGATAAAGAATTGTACATGTCACCATGCCCTCAGACAAAATGTGAGCAATGTGACAACCCTTATGATACTTCTTCCACAGAGAGTGACACATCAAGCTTTGAAGACTATGATGACTATGATGACAGACAATGTAATGATACCTATGACACCTTTGTTCCTAAGAGTCCTCCTCGTTGTGTGTTCCTGCTTACTACAAATGGGTCATCACATTGGATAGATCGTGATGGTGATCCATATGATTCTGATTTTGAAAGAGATTTTGATGGCTTTTGTGGATAATACCTTGATTATGATCCATCTACTACTACTGAGGACTATAAAATGCATCATGCTAGCTTGAAATGTCAATACTATAAGGATCTCTCGTCTAAGAAATCTCATGCTGAAAATAAAGATTATCTTCTCAAGCAAGATCATGTTAATGTTGGACCTTTGTCTTGTGATGGTTCCCTTCCATACCCTACTTCCTCCAATCCTATTACATTTCCTAAAGCTTCTGAGTCTTTCAAATCTTTCACAAAACTTTCATCTGACACAAGCCTTGATACTTTTCATGCGGTTCCCTATAGTTATCCTCTAGGGCTACCTCTTAAAGAAACTCAAGCTAACCTTCACTTGGCTGCAAATACTTTCAATAATGATAAACCTAAAGAGCCTAAGCCTTCATATGCCATAATCCCTACTTCAGCTAGTCCTCCACCATCTCTTCCTAAGTCATCCATACAATCCCAACATGCTTCATTATCCTTAGAAGTGGCTCCATGTCAAGAGGACTCTAAAAATGATGAAGACAAGAACATAAAGGAAGATCAAGATCAAGAACCCTCCATGTCATCCACTCCTTTTCATGATGTCTCTTATCCACTTCAGGGTTATTTTGATCCCGCACACCCTTTTTCATGCATTCCACCATGTCTTAAGTCTTCTCCCAAGCAAGATCAAGCTACTACTTAAATTGTTGAGCTTATTGACAATCAAAATAACCTTAATACACTTTCACTTTTCAAAGATGATACTTCCATTAAGATTGGTAAAAATGGTGTTGTTACTTCCAAAGTTAAGCCTATTGAAAATCAAGAGAAAAATTATGTGCTTATGCTATCTAAGATCCTTATCAAGATCAAAGTCTTCCATCTTCTTATTCTACCACTCCATGTTTGCTTCCACTTTCTACTCTTTCTAAGTCTTTGCAAGCTTTGAACAATCCTATCAAAGAAGGTGCTCATATTCAAGATATCCATGATTCTATTGAAAATTCTAATGGTCACTCTAAAGATGCTGATATCCTTGGTTGTCATATAGATGTTGATGAACTTATTGATTATCCTTTTACGTCTTCCACTTCCATCCTTAGACCTCTTCCACCACTACTAAGAGCTTCATGTCTACCTTCCATCTTGGGTCCTTATGTCCCTTCACTTTCCCCTCCTAACTCTCCTAATTCACCATCCATGTTGGGTCCTTATGTCCCTCCATCTCCCATCTTTCCTGAAGATCAACATAGATGCATACCCTTGAATCCTTTTTATCCACCCACCCATCTAAACCAGTCATATCCTCCTTCTTCCACAAGTCCCAAGTCTTTTGGAAGTAACTTGAATGTTCAATATAAGAAAAAGAAGCAATACAAGAATCCATCAAAAAAGGATCACCATGTCTCCTCTAAATGACATGGATGCATAAAGTCAAAAGACATATCTAAGATGAAAACTACAAGACAAGTATGGGTTCCAAAATCCATCATTGAAGATATTCTCTCTAAATTACCAAAAGGAAATAAAAAGCCTACGGCTATATGGATTCTAAAGTCTCTCTTGAAAGAGTCCAGTGTTGAGAAAAAAGTGAAGTTGACATTCAAGCTTCCAAAGGCTTCCACTTCATCTCCTTCCAAAAACATTCTTCCATTCCATGCGCCTAAACCGCAATCTTTGCTATCCATTCACCATATTCCTTCATTCATGATTCCTCCATCCTCTCACCACCCTTCAAGATATGTGTTGACGTTGATCTTGCCTTCCTTTCCATCTACCCTTTCACAATCCTTCCATGCATTATCCTTCTACCTTCTATCATTTTTCCTCGTTTGCCTATTCCTCCTATCTTCTAACCTCACTCACTTTACATAAAACCCTATCCTCCATTTTTCTCTTCCATCTCTCTTTCCTTGTTAGCATCTTTGAGCATATCATTTTGAATCCTTGGCATATCATGGTTTATCCTTTCAAGGAGCATTATCTAAAAAGCTTGCCTTCTTCCAAAAAAAAATGAAAAATAAAAAAAATTTGAAAATGTGCCTTGGTGGAAACCTAGAAATAGGTGCTTTGGTAGCAAAAGTAAAGAGAAATAAATTCATCCTATGGTGAAAACCACTCCCTTGTGGCACCTTGGATAAGTACCATGATGAAAACCTGACAATCAGGCGTCATGCGTAGCTCTTCTACATATTTCATCCATTTCATCTTCTCTCTTTGATCTTGACAATGTTGATCTATACACGAACATTTGGCTATCTTGTGAGCTATCTTATGATGATCTTGCTTTCATTCCTTCCATGTTTAGCCTTCATATCCATCTTCCTCCATTCATTTTCACCTATCGCTATCCTTTTCCCATTTGGTCTTGATCTAAAAAAAAAAAAAAAGGAGAGTAAAACACGGTGCTATGAAGCCTCTTGACATGTCTACTCCTTTGGATTGCATCCTTTCCTGCTCTTGCATTATGATTTTGTGACTTATCCTATGCTAGCCTTTCATTGCTTGTCCAAATGCGCTTTACATGACAATTTTTTCCTAGCTTGAGTATTCTTGAGGAGTTTGCCCTTGAGGATTTCTTCCCTTCATTAGCTTTCATTCTCTTGTCTTCCATCTCTTCCACCAGCTTGCCAATCCCTCTTGTTCTCCACCTTGCTAGACATTGGGACTACATGATATAATCTTGCTTGGGAGTTTGCAATGGAAAAAGATGCCATCAAGTATACCAAGTATCAGAACTAGTATCAGAACAATTATCAGAATCATTATCAGAATCAGTATCAAAACCAATATCAGAACAATTATCATAATCAGTATCAGAATTAGTATCAGAACCAGTATCAAAACAAGTATCAGAACACCCACTAGGGCTACACCTTTCTCTTTAGTTTATGGGTTTGAAGCGGTATTGCCTATTGAGGTTGAAATCCCATCACTCAGAATCAGAATGCATGGTCTAGTAATTGATGATGACTATAGAGTGTCTAGGTTACAAGAACTGGAACTACTAGATGAGTGCAGACAAGTAGCGTATGATCATCTCAGAGTATATCAGAAGAGAATGTCTAGAGGCTACAACAAAAAAGTCAGACACAGAGAATTTTAGGTTGGTGATCTAGTCTTGAGAGAAAATCCTAAAAATCAATCCCATCAAGAACGCAAGGGGAAGTTCGAACCCAATTGGCTGGGTCCCTTTGTCATCACTGCTACTTTTGGCTTTGGTGCCTATCAACTCTCAACAATCGAAGGATAACAGCTCCAAGAACCAATCAACGTTTTCCATCTAAAGAAATTCTACGCCTAAGGCATTCAGTCTGTGGTAAAATGTCATGAAAAAATCTTAAAAATTGGAAAATGTCCTGCAAAAAATGAACATCTTGGTGAAAACCTAGCAATAGGCACCTTGCTGATTCACAAAAAAATAAAAAATATCAAAAGTACAAAAAAATTGAAAAATGAAAAATATAAAAAAATGAAAAAAAAAGAAAAAGTGTCTTGGTGAAAACCTAGAAATAGGCGCCTTGGTAGCAAAAATAGAATCTCTGCCAAGATGGTGAAAACTTAGCAAACGGGTGCCACTTGTTCCAAATGCTCCATCTATCAGTGTAATCTTGGTCTTTCCTAGCTTTTAGTCTTGCTTTAGTTTGTACATATCTCCTGATTTATTTCAACATTTCCAGTTTTCAATAAGTCAGTCTGTACACCAACCAGCTCAAGCGTCTGTATCCTATCAATGTTTAACACTTGGGGGCAATCAATGTCATATCCTATGGTCTCCCATGTATCTTAGATGGATCATATCTAGTCAAAGTCCTTTGAAGCTTCATGTGAGTCAGTCAGTCAGTCTTGTCTCCAGAAAGGATTTTGCATCTACAACAATGCAATCAAACATCAAAACTCAACTGAAAATAATCTATGCTTTTTACATACTTTTATCTCCTTCTATGCTTACTGATCGGCATTGAGATTTTTGCATATTGTGTCCCTTTGAGCTCTTTGATGATGTCCTTTACAGGATTTAGAGGGTGATGATTGGGGGCATAATCTTTTCTTTGTCTTCTTCTTGTATGTGAAAATCTAACAACTTTGGAAATTATGGATTGAAATGGTGTTCGACTGTAAGAGCCTCTATCTCGAATTGGATGGCCATGCGTACCTCGACCATTGATACCCAAAAAATTCAAGGAAGTTTGATCTAACTATTGTCTTTTTCTTGAGTGAGTTCTTTCTCCTACTGTGAAACATGATCTTGCCTAAGGATGTGAATGATAAAGGGTCACTACGAGTAATTCACAGTGGATCTAGAATGATCTCTTGACTGTTTGATGTGTTTAGAATGCAAGGCGTATTCAGGTCATCACGACATTAATGTTTTGATGTTTATACAAATTGCTATATCAAAATGGACATGATATTCAGGTCATCCTGGCATTTGTGCCTTGGTGCTTATATCTACTCTGACATTCTGAAAATAAAATCAATATTCATATATCCATGGTTGTTGACCAGTGGGTGTTGTATTGATTCTTCCGCATACAAATCGATATTCATATGTCTATGGTTTCATAGCTAGTGGGCATTGTATTGATTTATCCGGTTACCTAAAAGTTCAATGTTGATAACAAATCAACATATGATCAGTGACTAGGTCCTAGGTCTTAGGTTGCATTTCATATTGCATGCTTCTTTGCATTTTTCATCTTTGCATGATCTCACAATGACTAAATGAACTTCAAAGCTTAAACAATTCTTCATATCAATTCTTTAAGTCTAACAAGAGCTGAATCTCACACGAAGGTTCCTCCAACGAAACAGCGAGTAGAATCATTTTTCAGGATCAAAATCAAAATCTGAGATCATTCATATTATTAACTACTTGCATATTCGACCTTCAATCATCACAGAAATCTAGTATTCAACTTAACTGATTATCTTACATCAAACTATCAAAATTTCAACTTGGTAAACTATGGTCAACTCATGGTTTGACCTAGTTAAACTTGGTCTCCAGGACCTTCTAACGATGCATAATACATTCTTGAACATGTATAACCACTTCTCCAATCAATTAACATGCTTTCTAAACTATCAATACTGACTTTTCTTCTCAGATTTCAATTTTAATCCCAAAGGGGGCATGGTATTGCAGATCAATTCAAAGTCTGTAAATCAAAATTCTATCGATCAAGTCTATCAATATCTTTCATCAGTGATCAAGAAAAACAATCACGTCTAGTTACTGATTAATCAAAAGTCCTCATCGCTCAGGGCAAATCTATCATCACTTGGGGCATATCAAATTCATCATGATCCATATCAATCTGGTATTCTCCTAATCTTGTAAACTGTATCAGTTTTTGCAACCATCAGATCATAGTGTTCTTTCCTTGGTTTTTCAGCAACTGAAGGGTTCAGATGTGATACCTGCTAGTTCTGCTAAGACAATCAAGTCTAGAATGGGTCACTCACTTCTTTGCAATCCAAAAGGTTTGGAATCAGACGTTTTGACACTTTTTCGGAATCATAGGTTCATTTGCTGTTATAGTGAACATTATCTTTGGTCATTCAGGACCTATTATCTCCATATCAAATCTTTCAATTAGTTCCTATCTCATATCAATATCAATATCAAACATCAGTTTCATATCTCTATCAAACACAGACTATCTTTGAACCACTGCGCTTCACATAGTAATTCAAAGAGGGGCAAAATGTAATACCCCAAAAATGGGCTATAAGTTCATTAATCTCCTACATCTTCAATTCGAACAAAATTGACATCAAAGTCCTAACCTAAAGCACATCTAAACATCATCGAATCATAATTGATTATCTTAAATTTTGCATCGGAGAATATTCCTAGTAATATTCCTAATCATCATAATTATCTTTAATTTTATAATTATTTGGCAATAAATCACATTTATCCTAAAGTTTGATTAATTTAATATTTTCATATTTAATTAATTAGATTTAATATTTGTCACTTAATTGTGTAATTAAATTTAATTCTATCTATTATTAATTGTATTATTTAATTTTGACAATAAATCCAATATCCAATGAATAATTGATTAAATTCTTATTTAATTAATTAAAGCAAGTTGTCATTATTTAATAATATAGTTTTTAATAAAATTTTGATTAAATAATTGATTAACCCATAAATCAATTATTTTATTTTTAAAATCAGTTAAGTTGAGCATAAATCACTTTATTTATTTATTAAATCATAATTATCCATGTGCACATTCAAGGACCAATTAAACTCAAATTGGAAAATCAATGCAAGTTGTTAGCTTTTTGAAACTCAACATCTTTTTGAGTTTTAAAGTTGATCTAAACTTCTAATTCGAGTTGAATTGTGCTTTTGCATGATTTTTATGACTTAATTATCTTTATTTAAAAATAACTCAAAAATCAAGCTGAGTTATTTGAGTGATTTATGGCTTTCTTCCATGCACCTCCAAAGCCTTGGATTTCTATAAAACCAAGGCTCAGCTCTTCATAATTCATCTCTCAAATTTGCATCCAATCATCTCATAATTTTGCAAGCTTACTTTGCCAAAGTCATCTACGAATTGCACAACTATTTTGAAGAATTGGAATTTGGAGAATCAAAGCTTATTGCGAATCACGGCTATTGTGAGATCAATTTGTTTTTTTTTTACATTCATTTAGATTCTTTTTCATATCATTGTTAGATCATTTTAGCATATCAATTTCCATATTAGCATAGATTCATATCAGTTTTTATCATTCTTATTGCATAGAAAATACCAAAAAAAAAAAGATTAATTGCATTCAATTTCATATCCATCTTTTGCATTCAAATCCTTCGTTTAGGTGTCATCTAGGTCACTGATCTCGATAACAATCTGAGAACATTAATCTCGCACCTACTAGAAGGCAGTAAATCGCTTGGTTAGATTAGATTTCAATTTTGCACGATTTCATTTTTGTTAACCTCTAATATTTTACTGAAGTGTTGTGTCTATAGATCAAGTACAAAATTCACACACACAGGTTGTAATGGAGCCTTGCACATTTATATATATGATGTAAAAATTTGTATGATTCTATGTTCATGGACACAAAGTTAGTTGTGTAGTGCATGTTGAGTTATGAAGTCTCTAGTTGCCAGTTATAGTTTCCTAAGTTAATTTGATGATGCTGACATTATTTTTATTGTTGTAGTAGTTGCGCCTATCCTTTGGATATGTATGCTTTGTTGGAAAGTTGAATATACTAAAGTATATGAATATATTTAGTGTTTTCATTATGGAAACAAAGTCATGACAAAGTCATGTGCAGTTTTGGAGTCAGCGCATACTGGAGAAGATCATAAATATGGCTAAGTATGGAAGACTAGACATATAGCAGAGCACCAGGTGATCAGAGCATCAGCGCACATGCGTATGATAGAGTTTTGACATGTGCCCTTGAAGATAAGATTCTAAGTATGTATTCATGCTAATTATAAGAGCACATGGTGATATGATTCACTATGAGGAAGTTATAGTCAGATGAAGTGGCACAGACAGTAAGTGGTAGAATGGGACAGAGCATGGAGCCATTTGTTTGTATTTTGATTAGCACTTGTAATATTGTTTTGTAAAGGCTATGCACCTATTGTATTTAGGTCATAGACATGTTAATAATAATATATGTAAACATGCTTGAGACAATTCAATTCAAAGCAGTGTATGTAATTAATTATAGGCTGACTTGATGAAGAGTTTTATATGCACATATAAATAAGACATGCACCCTTGTAAATAAGAAAGGAATGAGATATAGAAATTGGTAAGAGAAAAGTAGAGGCATGCATAGAGTAGATAGTATGTTCTAGTGCTTTATAAGAGGCTAAAGACTAAGCGTACAAAAGGAACTGATCAAACAAGTAGTATCACAGCAACAGTTCGCCTTGTAGATATAGTGTGTATCTAAGATTCAAAAGGTTGTTACCTTCACCACTTGAGAAGTGAGCTCTAGGATAGTGTGTACCCACCCTTAATAGGGTTAATTGTACAAGACTCCTAATATGGTCTGACCCTTGACCAGGTCACTATACTAAAGCATTGAAAATAACAACTCCTAATAGGGTTGCAAGATCTTCTAATAGGGATCATAATACACTAGTGTAGTTCTTAGTGGGTGTCAATTCCCACCAAGGTTTTTACCTATTTGGGTTTCCCCATAATAATATTTTGTGTCATGTGTTATGAATGTTTATCTAACTTCCATTGATGTTCATTTTAGTAACTAAGGAATTAAGTTAAGTTTCAAAGTATTAGAAAAAGTAATAAAGTATAGAACACTGATTCAACCCCCCCCACTCTCAGTGTTCCCATTCCTAACAATTGGTATCAGAGCTCTGGTCCTCTAAAGATAAGTTTAACTACTTGAGAAGATCATGGATAAGGAAGAAATGAAACATCTAAAAAATAATCTTGAAGTAGCTCTTGAAGACCTTGATAGATCTGAAAATGAAATTGAAGAACTAAAAGAAAAGGTTAGTGATTCTCATGCAGTCATCAAAAAGATGAGAAAATATTTGAAAGACTCTTACACAAGTGATTTGGGAAAAATGGTTAAAAAGCTAAATGAGGAAAATACATCTCTAAAAGATCATATTGAAGAGTTGGATGAAAATCTACTTAACAATCAAGAAGCCTATGAAGAACAGGTCAAAGAAAACAAGCAGTTGGATGAAGAACTAAGGCAAGCTAACATGAAAATATTGGAATTAGAAAACATCAAGAAGCGAGTGGAATCAAAATTAACTAAAGCAAAGAATCATATTAAAAAATTACACATAAGAAATGATCTAATAGAATGAAATTTGTATGCACAGAAGGTTAAAGGAGACACCAATGGTATTGGATTTAATGAAGCACAAAATCATATCAATGACTTGTGAGCAAGAAAGAAAGCATCAGAAGAATCTTCACAAGCTAAGAAGATAGTAAATCATACAAAAGCTGAAGCTAAACCACCCAAGGATGAGCGAAAGCTAGTAAGCAAGACTTGTTATGCTTGTAACAAACATGGGCACATGGAAAGAAATTATAAAGAGGTAAGAACTTTTAATGGTTAATGTTATTCATGTAATAAGTTTGGTCATAGAGCTATGAATTGTAGATCAAATCAAAATAAAAAAAATTAGATAGGTCATCGACAACAGAATGTAAGAAAATCTTAGAACATTACATGTCAGATATGCAATTATGTTGGTCACACAACTAGAGAGTGCAGTATGGTAACTCACATGAATGCACCAACAAATATCAGGCCTCTAGTCATTTGTCACTCATGTAACAAGGCTAGAAACATCTCTAGGTTCTGCAGAACTAGAGTGCAAAGACAAGAAAGCCCTAAAAAGTTAGAAGGATCAATTTTGGAAGAAGCAGGAGAAGTCAAATTTGTGCAAGCTTTAATAGAAGATGCAAGCTTGATTTGGAAGGAAGAAAAGAAGGACCATGTTGATGAAATAGTTGAGAATACATCCACAATGGACTCACCTCCTATTTATGGTTAACTGACCTTCATGGTCATATGGGGTGCTAGATTAGCTCTAGACCCCTGCACGGCTAGTATACTCACCCTCAGAGTATGCGCCTTGGACTACAACTATTTGGAGACTATGTGATGTAGTATACATGAGCACACTACCTACTTGTTAGCAGGAACAAAGAACCAAATTTACAGTTGCACTCTATGTTTATGCGGCAAGCATTAATGGTAGAAAAATTGCTTTATAGCCATCAGAGATTCATTATTCTCACATTGCATTCTAAATTGAGTGATTGGAGAGAACAAAAGATTAAGTAGTTGAGTTGTGAAGCGTTGCAGTTGAATCTATCAATGAACAAGGAAGATTGATTATTGCAAAGCCCTAATTTAGATGCAATGATCTAGAAACCCTTGAAAACCATTCAGAAGCATTTAATCAAGTAAGTCATGGCTACACCAGTTGTATTTGATATTGTTGAAATAAAGAGATATGTTTTTTAAGAAGCATCCATTTAAGTCCACCCTAGATGACCTAGAAGGAGCATTTTTAAGAGCCCCAATGGGCGTCATGCATGTAGAAGACATACACACATATGTGTATTGCATGAAGGAACCAATTGGCATAGATATAATTAGGTCACACCTAGATTCCATGATGAATCTAGAAAAATCATTCACTGAAGAGTTCATACACCTTGAGAATCACCCTATCATTAAATATGATACTGTGTTTGAATTCTATGAATTATAATGGATAAAAATCATGTTGAGCAGGATCCATGATGACCTATTTTGGATAGGTGAAGTACCAATCAGAATCATAGCTGATATCATTCATGAGATGACAAGTCTATCTAAGAATGGTACCATTCTTCAAGTTGGAAAAGATGTCAGGAAATTGGTTGAACAAGCCTGCAAATCCTAGAGTGATAAGCGCAGGATGACAATCAAACCAATTAAGGAGGACATCAAATTGATGTCTATGATACTTGGGTATAGGTTTTAACATAAAAATAGGGTCAATAGTGTGTTCACAGCCAATATTCTTACAACCATTAGGATAGTAAAGGAGAATGGAGAATTTAACTTGTGTGAAATCTTGCATGCACAGTTGATAGATAACATAAGGGCAATCAAGAATGATAATACCAAAATGTTCAGGTTTGGGTCTTTGATAATCTATATGTACTTTCATATAGCTGGGAAGGTATCAAACTTATACTTAGAAATTTTTTTACCTATAATACCTAAAATATCCCTTAAGGAATCAGCTGAGAGCACACTAAGAGACTACATGGAGTTAGAGTTGAAAAACTTCAGGATAAAGATGCAAATGAGGTATAGGATACCTAAAAGTATTGTTGAAAAATACAAGGGCATTATCTTTTTTTATGGTAGAAACTGACATTACTTGTATGGAGGCCGTTGAGCCTAGAACTAAGTGGATTCATCCACTTGGCTATGAAGTGGAGGAGAAAGTCTTGGAAGCTTATGCACAAGTCTTACTATCAGCACCCAAGGATCCTAATGAGCCTAGATGGGGAACTTAAGAGGAAAATACCAGGGAGGTAGATGCAATCCTAAATAGCACAGTGACCAAGAGGAAAGCCTCTAAAATTACATCTAAAGTATTGAAGATCCATGGTGTGACCCAAGAAGACCTGGATAATGCTAGAGAAGAAAAAATTGCTATGCAAATTAAGAATGCATCCACTATGGAAGCTAAGTCTGATGATTCTAAGTCGAAGAAGGTAAAGATTGGGAAAATTGATGAACCTAAAGAAAAGGAAAATAAGACATATAACATCACTCTTGCGCCCACTCCTAGTGACTCCACTATACCACCAGAGCCCAGTAAAATATCAAGGAGGAGAAAAAAGCCAATTACTAGTCATCCATCAGCTAGAGCCACAAGAAGCAGAGGAAGAAATGTACAACCACCTCTTGAGGTAGGATTCCTACCAAGTATTCAAGTATTAAGGACTAGAGTGGTAGAGGAAGGAAGGTTAGATCAGATATCTAAGTTCTATTTTAGATATCATGAAATTGACAAGTCTAAGATCCATGAGATGCTGATCAAACATATGATCAAGTTTAAGAAGATAGTTCTAGAACTAAAGACATTCATCCCAGATAAAGTATGGGATATTCTAGACACTTTGAAAAGAAAAGCAGCTGAAGAAGACATTAGAATAAGAGAGAAAACACTAGATGCCAATCTGCTAGTATGTTTAGTGGAAGAAAAAGCATTATTAATGGATTTGGTGAAGCCACACCTAAGGACAAAGATGAGAACATTGCATATAATGAACAAGGATTATGAGATAATAGCCAAGGAGATAGAGAAATCTTTTGAGAAAGTATTCCTTGAACAATACATGCAACCTACATATATGCCCATCACTCAAGCACCTGTTGAGAAAGCTAAAGTAGCTGAGGTCACAAAATCACCTATGATAGGTCCACATGACTCATCACCCTCAGTAACAGTGCCTGCAGTTGAAATAAAGTCTGTGCCCATGACTGCAACTCAAGAGGATAACACAATAATGATTGATAATGTGGAAATATCAATGATGACCATTGATAAAGACTTAGACAAATTTGAGGAAGCTTTTGTAAGTACACAAGAGGAAAAAAATTTATGCGGTGATATTTCACCTAAGCACCAAGAGGATGTATTGATAGAAGATATAACAGGTCAAGAAGAAGAAGAGGAGAAAGAAAAAGAAAAGGAGAAGAGGAGGTAGAAAAGGAAACAACAAATGAACCCTTAGTTGAAATTTCTGCAAAGATTAAGATAGAAATGATGAACAACACACCCATCACTCCCATGCCTTCAACATCATTATTGTCAAGTTTGACCCCTGACACTACAAGCTTGGACTCTTGGGGAGAAGAATACTTGATCAAGATCAGTTTCCTTGCTATGGAGAAGGCCAAGGAGAAACAAGTAATGAGAAATCCTTTATTTGTTGAGTCAATAGACATCTTGAAAAATCTACTGCTAGTAGAGAAGAAGGTACCAAAAGTGCACTCAATGGAGGATGTCAGCAACATCCTAACAAGATTCAAGGAAAACTCCTCCTACCTAGAAGAATCAATGGCTAAGGTAGCAGAAGAGAAGTATCTTAAGAAGAGATTGGATGAGCTAACTACAAAATTTGCACTTGACCTCAATTCTTTAAAGGTTGGTCAAGCTTCACTGAAAGAATTTGTAGCGAAAGGAAGGAAACTCATAGTAGACTGCATGAACCAAGACAAGCTGACTGCAGATCTCTATAAGAAAATTCAAGAGGAAGAGCCTATGATAGATAAAGTGAGGAAATTAGTAGAAGACCCCACTATAGATGTAAACATGTGTAACAATGTATACCAGGGACAAGTGGACAAAATAGAAAAGATAGAAAAAGAAATGTCCAAGATAAGGGCAAGGCAAACACAACTGAGAAATGCTCTTGCACCCTCACTAGATGTCTTGAATTAGAACATCAAGGAGATCGATGCCACTATGGTGACATATGATCAAGGTCTGTGTACATAATTGGAGAAGATGGAAAAGTTAACATATGCTTTGTGCGCCCATCTCTAGACAATAGAGACACTGAAGAAATTTTGGCAGATTGAGATTGCTAATCTAAAGATAGCATATCCGGATGTCTTCACTCTGTAAGTACTTGTGAATACATTTTTTGAGCACCTTTGTCATTAATGTCAAAGGGGGAGTATATTATGTAGAAGGAAGAATATGGAGGCTTGTAAATGATGTAAAGAGAAGTATAGTACATAAGGGGAGATATAAGTTAGAGTATGTATTAAAATTTCTATATAAGGATACAATTAGTAACTTCACCATATTCCTTTGTTGCCATTAATGAAAAATGGGAAGATTGTTGGAAAGTTGACTATACTGAAGTATATGACTATATTTACTATTGTCATTATGGCAAAAAAGTCATGAACTTTTGGTGTCAACGCTATGTGTGCTAAAATGTGATTAAGTTAAACACACTTTAATGAATCATTGCTTGATCTACTTTGAACAAAATGAAAACAAGTAAGGACATTCAAAAGAGATCAAATCGATCCATTGCCTCCTAGTAGATTCATTTTTGGGATGCTCTCAGATTCATTGCATTCCAGTGACATGAAAATAAATCTAAATGAAGGATTTAACATGCATGTAGGATGAGATGCAAATTTATCCAATTACCAATTGATGTTCATCCAATTAATCAAAAACTAAGTGTTCCTATGTGATTAATATGCAATGATAATAGAGATACTAATCTATCATGAAACTATTATTAATCCATATTAAGCTTGAAATAAGATGTTCCTATCAAATGTATGCAATAAAACTCAAACTATCAACTTCAATGCAAGAATAACTTAAATCAAAATGATAGCACTAATTTAGCAAAATCTTAGATGCTTGTGATGAGAATGAAGCTTTCTTATATAGAATTCAACCAGAAATGAATGGCTAGGATTGATTGAGAATGAGAGGTGAAGATTGATTCAAAGATTCAGTCTCAACATAAGCTTTATAAATCAACTAGAGAGTTCAGTAGATGAATTTTGGATATTTCAAAAGATTGTTGAGTCAACTGGATTAATTCTTTAGTTAACTATCTTGTTCCCATTTTATAAGATTGAGTTGATCAAAAGTTTCCAAAAACTATCTTTTGATTACATAAAAATTCACTTTAAGATTTTAATAATAAGTTTAATGCATTTTTGTCAAAAAGGTGATGAAATAATCAATTTAAATTCCTTTTATAATTTGTTGACAATTATCATATTCATTTAATCAATATTTAGAATATTCATTAAATAAATAGTTGGAGACTTGATTCAATTTATTTACTTAATTGACCTTTGAATCATTTAAATAAATAGTAAGAATCTGGTATAATTTCCAATGATGCCTGAGATTAGAAATTGATTAATTGTTGTTGGTTTAGTGCAGAAATATATCAATCAAGTCAATTTGATGAATTTAGAGAGCCTTGGGTTAGGACTTAAGATAATTGATCGAAATGAAGAATAATTCGAGACCAGGGCCTATGGTTTTGGGTGACCATTTTTGAGTGATTACATTTTCCCCTCTTTGAATTGATATGCGATCAGTGCATTGATTCAAAGAACATATAGTAATGAGACTGATAATGACAACTAACCAATTTAATGTGAAGCAATGAAATTGATTATTGTTGGAAAGATTCTTAAACCATCAGTTTGGTTTGAATGATTAATTAGTTTGTTGTGAAGTGATGAAACTAATTATCATTAGGATATTGATAATGCCATTGGCTTGATTTGGTGCGATGAAGCCAAATGGACTTGATTGAGAACAAGACCAGATTGATATGAAGTGATAAAACTGATGTTTCCTTTGATATTTGATGATGATAAATCTCAACATGATGTGGTGCGGTGAAGCTGAGATGCCCCTGGTATTTTATTCTAATTTGTTTGATTATGTGATCATTGATTTGTTGATGTTATGATCGTACCCCCTCGGGAGCAAAATCAAAATATGACAAGGTGTCCCAATGTGATGAGGTTGAGGGTATGTTCTACACTAAATACAAGGTTAGTTGACCAAGGTAGACCAAAACTTGGGTATGGGTTAACCAAGGATCGGAAGGAGGAAATAAGTGAATTGGAAGAAAAGAGGATCGATTGGAAGAATAAAAGGTTGGTTAGACCATCGGTCAACTGGGATGATGGTTTGAAAGTCAAACAAAATTTTTGACTATGTTAAGGATGTCGGATTTTGATTTTGACCTCGAAAATGAGATCAGAGTGGGTCAATTAGGTAAGGGTGCGAATTTCAAGCCAATCAGAGCAAGTTGAAAAATGGGTCAAAAAGACTATATAATGGCCAAACATGTCACGTTCCATTCATTTTGACTTCTTTGAGTTTTGAATTTAAAAAAAACCCTCTCAGAGTGAAGATGGAAATGGAAATCCCTATGGCAACTCACTGATTTGAGTGACAATGAGTGCACAACTGGCCCAGACACTACGGTCCAGCGGTAAGTTCTCAAAAACCAAACTTTGTGTTAATCAAATTTGTGCTTTTTGGTTCATTTTCTATGCTTTAAAATTTTGTGGACACATTTATTCGTACAAGCCTGTGAGAAGACTCATACGAGTAAACTCACACTGAGATCAGCTCAAACTGGCCACCCAGGATTCTCGTTTGAAGGCTTCCCTTGACTCATACGAGGGTTTAACATTTTTCCCTTTTGCTCGTGTCCTTTTGTATGTTGGCTTGCATATTAGGGTTTACTCGTATGAAGACAACCCTTTACTCATATGAGAAAAGCTATATATCCCTTTTTACTCATATAAATAATAGCGAGCAATTTTGGAAGTATAAAAGCCAAATTTTGAACTTGCTAACCTTTGTAATATGATCAAGGATATGTGCTTGAGTTTGTGAATATGTTTTGATGTCATAATACTAATGATTTCTTGGTTTATCTATGTAGGAGGTTCTTCTTGATATATAGTTCAGGATCACATATCTGTTGACATTGAGATTACTAGCACAGTTTTTGGAGGATGAGAATAATATCTTGGCTGAGTGTGGGTTTGGTTGGCTTGGAGGGATTCTAGATATCTGTGTGAACCAAAGATTGCCGACTGCCTTTGTGGAGTGATTCCACAATGAACACAATACATTTCACTTACCCACAAGTGAGATTACTATGACCCCGAAGGATGTTTATCACATCCTTCACATTCCATTTGGTGGTCTGTTGGTATAGTATAAGACATCACAGATGCTTGGGGTATTATCTATTCACAGGATTTTCCAGGATGATGACATCCTAGAGAGAAGGGTAGGATGGGACACAATGATGTCTAAGTATAGCTAGGTATCTCCTTTAGCATGCATGATGGTAGGGTACATAGGCTATTTTCTCATGCCTGATAGGGGTCAAAAGGGACTCCAAAGTGGTTGGGGACCCACATTAGAGACTTTAGTGGGCAACCCAGTAAAGATGGGATGGGGATCATGCATGTTAGCACACATGTATCATGAGCTTCATGAGATTGTGTATAGGGGAGCGAGGACATTAGCCGTAGGAGTTTTGATTCTTCAGATCTGGACTTGGGATCACTTATCTATATGTCACCCTATGTGTGATGTGGTGAGGACAATAGGACAACCTTTTGTTTACAGTTATACAAGTTATGTGGTTCAGCCCCATTTGGGGAAGACTACCTATTGGAGGTGACAGATTGATGACATGATAGTTGTCACATGGTGACCTTATCTAGGGCTAGAGACATGGGGTGATCGGCAATCTTAGCAGAGAGACATGTTTGTGAAATGACCACTGATAGGTCGCACAAATGCTATGCTAGAGCATTTTGTTGTATCCCAAGTATTGCGACAGTATGGTTGCTAGGAGGTGATATCAGGGGAGTTCACAACATATGGCTGGTTTGCAAATGAGACAAAATTGGGATAAGGGATGAGATTAGTACTGGTGACCACCTTATAGGATTTGGATTTGGTTAGACAAGGGAGATGGGATTATCTAGAGGCAGTGGCAGATGCTAGGATGGCACCAGATTATAGGGAGAAGTTCATTAGACATCCTTTTCCATGATTTATAGACCAAGGAGACCCAGCCCCTCGTATTGATGATGAGGGAGATTTACCACCACCACCACAACAACAAAAAGGTCACATGGATACAAGTCATAGACGAATGGGTGGAGATTTAGGAGTAGGGTCTAGCATAGGGGGAGCATAGTATAAGTGGAGAGAGGTACTTGGGGGAGGGGGTGAGAGACAGGTGAGGTAGAGAGTAGCAGATGACATAGGAGGTGAGGAGGGGATACCACATGATGTGATTTGAGCCTTATAGGAGTATGTGCAGGGTTTACAGATAGATATTTCTATGGCTCAGACCTAACTATCAGAGAGAGACAATTGGATTACACAGCTCATAGCAGAGTGAGACCAGAGGATTGCTACACTTACAGCTGAGAGAGATCATCATCAATAGATAGTGACTCACAAGATGAGTCATGCATCACATTACATGGTAGCTTATACTATAGTTGTACCAGTTGCACACTAGGTCATGCCAATTTTGTAGTTCATGGCTAGATCAGAGGGCACACATATGCCCCATGCTGATGAGGCGATACCACCTCTACCACCACCACTAGCGCCTGATGCTAAGGATGTAGCAGATAGTTAGTTGTAGGATCATACCATTTTTGTACCTCTATAGTATACAATGACTTTCTTTGATCAGTTTATGATTTTTATTTGTAGCACAGTGATTATTGAGATATATGATTTGATGTCATTGTACCTATGTAGTAGTGTCTTTTATGAGATGTGTTTATTCCCTTTTGATACTTAATGAATGTAGTATATGTGGATGTATGTATGACTTGTACAAAATGGATAGATAAGATGAATATGTAATGGTTATTTAATTATTTTTGATATACAATAAATGTATCATGATGTAATGAATGTATGTTGTATTTATTAGGAATGATGGATAGATAGATATGCATGTGGATATGTGTTTTGAAATGTTCATTTAATGTACAGGTACTCAATCATATCTCTAATGATGTAGTTGACCGCTTGAGAAGAAGATGGGTAGTCGAACAAGATACTTCATTTCCCATGGAGAAAGGATTTCTTTTACCAAAGTAATGTTGTAAATCTACCATGAATGCCTCCTAGAACTTTTTCATTGGTCTGTCTTGAAATTTTTCATCATAGAGCATTTATGGGTCATTGTAGCTGATACAATTCTCACTGTTGTAACCATGAGAATATGAATATGGCTTTAAGGAGAGAAATGTGGGAAATTGACACAAGCATTGGGGTATAAGAGCCAAGATGACCTGAGCATCATTTCTAGTTAATGTTGGAAGGAATCATAAGCATCAAGGCACAAAATTCCAGGATGACCTGAATGGTTCTTTCTTAAATAAATAGAATAACACACAAGGAGATAGTTCCAAACTCCCCTTAGTATTTAGATAAAAAAAGGTTGAGGTATGTGTGGTGTTCCAATTGAGATGGAGGCACTTATCACAGACACCCAATTTACCAAATATTTCAGGATCATCAAAACCACATCAACAAGAAGAAGACAAGAAAAGGTGATTATGCCCTAGCCCTATGTGACTCTAGTCATTATTTTAGACATCGTTGAGTGACATATGAAAGGGATAATCTCAAAATAGAAGAATAACAAACAACATACCAATAAAATTAACAACTTATATTGCACTTTTAGTCTAGTAGACCTCATGAAGTTACAATAGAAAATTTTATCATACACCACTCAGAGGGTATTCGTTTGTTTGTTTTGTAGCTTGCGGCATCGTCTTATAGCTTGTGAAATGGTGGAGTATTAAGAAACACTATTGATTGTCCAAGTTTGTAATTTTTCTTGCATAGTGGATGAGGCGTATTCCGGTAGTGTTAAGAAACACTGTTTAACGATGTTGCCATGAGATGGTTGTTAAGAAATACTAGTATTTGTCAGTAGATAACCTATCAGTGGTTGTTTGAAAATTGGCTTGATGTTGGCTGAAATTGTCATAGAAGATGCTGCCCCCTAGTGATGCTCAAATGTCCCAGGGCTCATATTTAGAATGATTCCAATCTATGGTAGTACAATAGGGCACAATAGATTTTGTCATGAGAGTGAATGAAGGGCATGCATAGATTGGAGCTAGAAAAGGACATCAAGCCATGTGTTGATAGAAGGAGCACATAATTAACAAGAGGCATCTATTTGCCATGTTTTCACCTTCTTGGATGGAATTTCTCTTTTTTTTCTACCAAGGCACTTTTTTTTTTTTTTTTTTCCAATTTTTTTGTATTTTTCTCTTTTTTTTATTTGTTTGTATTTGATGCATCAAAGTGCCTTTTTACCAGGTTTTCACTATGATGATCATTTTTTTAGGACTTTTTTATGATTTTTAGTATTTCTTTAGGACATTTTCTGTATGTACATGCTACTGGATGCAAAGAAAGCTTAGGTGTAGAACTTCCTAAGGTGAAGCATGTTGATAGGCTCATGGAGCTATTCCCCTTCTGGTGTAGAGATCTGATATGTGCCAGAACCAAATGTTGTAGTAATGATGTAAGGCCCTAACCAGTTAGGCTCGAATTTCCCTTTTTGTTCTCCATGTGACTGGTTATAGGGATTTTCTCTTAACACTAGGTCACCCACTTGAAATTCTTATGGCTTGAACTTTTTATTACAACCTCTTGACATTCTCTTCTGATAAGCTCTAAGATGATTGAATGCCACTTGTCGATGTTCATCTAGTAATTATAACTCTTGCATTCTAGAAATTTTGTAATCCTCATCAAGTATGAGTCAATGCAAGGAAACTGGCAAAGATGGAAGTTCCACTTCTATGGGTAGGATTGCTTTTGTACCATAGACTAGAGAAAATGGTGTGGCTAAAGTAGGTGTTCTGATACTAGTACAGTAAGCCCCTAGTGCTGGATTGAAGTACATGTGTGAATCTCTTCCTGACTTGTTGATAGTATGATGTGATATTTTGAGCAGATTTTTGTTGGAGGCTTCGGTCTAACTGTTGGCTTGAGGGTAATAGATTGAAGAATAGTGTTGAGTAATTTTGAATTTCATGCAAAGCTCTGATATATCACTGTTCTTCAAATGTCATCCATTATTAGTAATGATAGAGGATGGGATACCATAACGATAGATGATGTAATTCAAAATGAATAGAGCCACCTATTTTCTTGTTGTTGTAGTGAGTGGGACTACTTCAACCCACTTGGTGAAATATTCTGTGGCTATTATGATGAACTTATGTTCATTGGAGGAAGATGGATAAATCTATCTAATGAGATCAAATGCCCATTGTTGGAAATGCCAGTGTGTAAAAAAAGGAATGAGCTCCTTTACTGAGGTGTGAATGAGATTCCCATGTATTTGGCACTTTTTACAAGTCCTTGCATATCTGGTGGCCTCTTTTTCCATATTTGGCCAATAGAATCCAGCTCTCAAGAGTTTATGAGCCAAGATCAAACCATTAGGATAAGATCCACATATACCAACATGGACATCAGTAATGCATGTCTAGACTCCTCTCTTTCTAAATACCTAAGTAAGGTTCCATCTAAACCTCTCCTATACAAATCGCTTATAATGATGACATATCATGAGGAATTTCAAATAAGGTGTCTATATAGGAAAAATGGTCAGCGCTCCCCTCAGGATTCATGACATGGTTTAATAGCCTCCTATGTCTTCTATAAGTCTAGTGGTCATATCAAGCATTAACAGGTCAACTTTTTGGTGCAACAACAACCACTACTTGTAACAAGTGGTATCAGAGCTTGGTCATAGGTTCAAATCCTCTCGGGTAATGTTGAGGGGAAGATTGTTGGAAAAATGGTCAGTGCTCCCCTCAGGATTCATGAAATGGTTTAACAAACTCCTATGTCTTCTATAATTCTAGTGGTCATATCTGTTGGATACAATTGTCTGAAGGACATTGTTGGATTAGCTATGTGTTGTCTTTGATGTCACACAAATGTCATATCAATTATCATTCTCAGTATCTACCAAGTTCAGTCAGTCATCTAAGCGGTTCTCAGTATCTATAGAGTTCAGTCGGTCAGCTAAGTGGTTCTCAGTATCTACCAAGCTTAGTCGGTCAGCTAGGTGGTTTTTAGTGTCTATCGAGTTCTCTTGGGTGTCTAAAAGGAAACATGACAGGGTAACAGTGTTAACCGAGCCTCCTCAGTTATCGAAGGAAAATTAGTGGTTACCGAGCTCTCTCAGTCACCAAAGGAAATCTTTTCAGGATTAATGTTTACCGAGCAAGGTCGGCCCTTTCAAAGAATTTTTTTATTATAGTTTGTTTATCCCAGCCAATTGTTATAATAATTATTAGTGCCGACTTGACAATCTAAATGATTATGAAATGGAATATATATATAGAAGGTCAAGTGGTGAATAAAAGATATACAACATGCAGAAATCATTTTGAAGAAAGGTGTGTGTGAATTTTGAAGGATGGTCAGATATCCTTAAGGAATAGAAAATATTTAATTGATTAGTAAGGATCTAGTGAAATAGAATAGAGATCTATATTCAGCAATTCAGTTGCAGGTCATTTCATTGTTACTCTCTAACAATTGTAGCAGTGATATCAAAATCTCTTAACTGAGTTGGTTTAACAACCATTTTGTAAATCCTCTAACAAGGTAATAGTTCTATCAAATTATTTCAAGACCTCTTACAAGGCCACTCCTAGCAGGGTGATTAAATCCTGTAACATGGTCACACCTAACAGTGTGTTTTGTAACCTTTTACCGGGTTGGCTTCTAACCGGGCATCACTTTAGAAGAGTGAAAAATAGTAACTAGTTACATTCGTGGTTTTTCCCATATTGGGTTTCCATGGTAAATCTGGTGTCTCTTGTGTTCATGTTATTTTATTTATTCATGTAAGTTAATCAGTGATGAATGCTTAAGAACAATTTAATTATTACACACTTCAAGGATCAAGTTTTCAACATTTCTCTGTATATTTACCAAGTGGCACAGTAAATAATTTGTTAAGATATTTAAGGGATCAGTGGTAATATTTTTGTGGTTAACTGATTCACCCCCCCTCTTAGTTACTGCATCTATATTTCCAACAATTGGTATCAGAGCTTTTGGTACTTGCAGGAAGGGTTTCAAGGACCTAAGCTAAAGATCAGGATGTCTTACAAAAGAGAAATTCCAAGGCTTAATAGAAATAACTTTTCAGCATGGCAAGGTCTCATGAGATTACATCTGGCTTCCATTGGTGATTCAGGATGCAAATATATTGATCAAGAATACACAATTCCTACTGGCACATTAACTATTGAAGACATTGCAGAGAAGAAGAACCATAGCACTATGATGATAGACATTACATCAGCTCTTAGCTATGAAGAATTTGATGAAATCAAATACTGCACAACTGCTCATGAAATGTGGAACAAGCTAAAGAAAATCTATGGCAGTGATGACAATGTGAAGAGAGCCAAAGCAGAGAACCTAAGAGGATAGTTTGATCAAATGAAAATGAGAGAAGAAGAAAACATTGCAAAATATGTTGAAAGGATCAAGACAAGTGTTAGTGCAATCAGATCTTCTGGAGGAAAAATTGATGATGAAACGGTTATAAGTAAGGTTCTTAGAACATTATTCCCTATTTATGCAATAAGAGTTTCTGCTATTCAAGAAAGAAGATGTGAAGAAAATCACAATATAACTTTGGATGCCTTAGTTGGAAGATTGACAGCCTTTGAACTGGATAACTATGACAACTATGTTCCAACTTCTAAAAATATTGAATCAACTTTTGAGGCCAAACTTTCACTCAAGAAAGGGAAGAAAATCCAATCAGAAAGTGAAGAAGAATTAGAAGAAAGTTCTGATAGTGATCTTGAAGTTATTGAAGCATTACTTGCAAAGATGTATTCAAGAGGCAGAGGAAAATATAGAGGTAAAACTCCCTTAATCTATTTTTCATGTGAAGAAATTGGTCATATTGCAGCTAGGTGTCCAAACAAGCAAAGCAAAGATGAGAATAAAAATTACAAGTATAATGGCAAGAAAAATTTCAAATCATTCAAGGATAAAGGTAAGAAAACATGTTTCTTAGCTAAAGATTCGGATGATAGTGAAGAAGAAATTGTTTTCATTGCTGTAAAAGATGAATTTGATAATGATGAAGATGAGATGGCACTTATCTCTCATATAAGCAAGAATGATACATGGATTATAGATAGTGGATGTTCACATCATATGACTGGTGACAGGACCAAGTTTGAACACTTTGAAAACTTTGATGGTGGTAATGTAAGGTTTGGAAATAATGAACCCTATTGTATAAAAGGAAAGGGCTGAATTTCATTAACCAAAGAACTTATATGTGATAATGCATATTGGGTTGAAGGACTAAAGCATAATCTTCTAAGTGTAGCATAGCTAATCAACATTGGATTCAAGGTTGAATTCATGAATGGCAAAGCAAGACTACTGTATGACAAAGGAAAACTGATAGGATCAGGCAAAAAAACCAAAGGTAACCTATTTTATCTTGATCTTGGTGATTACTCATGTTTTATTGCTCAAATTGAAGAAAGTTGGTTATGGTACAAAAGGTTATGTCATGTAAATTTTGACAACATGATGAAAATAAGAAAATTCAAGAAAGTAAGAGGTATTCCTACTTTGAAGAAACCTGATGTTGGTCTATGCAAGAATTGTCAAATTGGTAAAATGGGAAAGTCTAGTTTCAAAAGCAAAAACTATCAGTTTGAAGATATTTTGGAAATTGTGCATACTGATTTATGTGGACCTATTGGAATTGAGAGCTATACTGGAGAAAAATTCTTTATTCTCTTTGTTGATGATTATTTAAGAATGATGACTGTTATGTATTTAAGAGAAAAGTCTGAAGCATTTGAGAAGTTCAAATGGTATTTAGCAAGAGTAGAAAAGGAAACAGGAAAAAGAATAAAATGCTTGAGATCAGATAGAGGTGGTGAATTCATCTCCCATGAATTCAATAATTTCTGCATTGAAAGAGGAATCAAAAGATATGTATCATCCCCGAGAACCCCTGAGCAGAATGGAATAGCTGAAAGAAGGAATAGATCTATCATGGACTGTGCAAGGACTCTAATGATTGAAAAAAACATTGCTATGAAATGCTGGAAGGAAGCTATTAGCACTGCAGTTCATACCTTGAACCGAGTACAGCTGAGAAAAGACACATTCAAGACTCCATATGAGCTATGGTATGGGTACAAACCAAATGTAAGTTACCTAAAAGTATTTGGTAGTAAATGTTACATCTTAAAAGAATCTAGAAAAGGAAAATTTGATGTAAAAAGTGATGAAGGAATATTTTTGGGATATTCTTGCAAAAGTAAGGCATATAGATGTCTAGATTTGTCTACTCACAAAATCATAGAAAGTGCACATGTGAGAATTGATGAGTTTGCAGAAAAGATTGAAGAAGAAAGCAAAAAGGAACTAGAGGACTACAGAAAATTTGTTTACATCGAACCTGATACATTGCTAGACACATGTAAGGAGACTACATCTACCGAGCACAGTACAGTAACCAAGTCACAAGAAGAAGTTTAGACTGAGTCACAAAGTACCGAGTCTTAGTCTGAAGCTACCGAGCAAGTATCTACCGAGCCTGAGAAATTTGAACCTGAAGATGAAGAAGATGACAATGTAACTCATTCAGGAAGCAAGGAACCTGTATTAGCCAAGTACATCAGAAAGCATCATAAACTAGATTAGATTATTGGAAACAAATCAGATGGTACTATGACAAGAAGTAAACTAAAAGGTACATGTTTATTTGCTAATTTTGAACCTAAAAATGTCAAAGATGCATTAGAAAATGAAAGTTGGATTGAGGCTATGAATGAAGAAATAGAGCAAATAGAGAAAAATAAGACATGGACTCTTGTACCTAGGCCTAAAGATAAAAATGTAATTGGGACAAAATGGGTATTCAGAAATAAGTTGAATGAAGATGGTCAAGTATCAAGAAACAAAGCAAGATTGCTATGTAAAGGATATTCTCAAGAAGAAGGAATAGATTATGGAGAGACTTTTTCTCCTATTGCAAGATTAGAAGGTGTGAGGACTTTACTTACATATGCAGCACATAAAGGATTTAAGGTATATCAAATGGATATCAAATCTACTTTTCTCAATGGTATTCTTGAGGAAGAAGTCTACATTGAACAACCTGAAGGTTTTATTGATCCAGACAAAAGGGATATGGTCTGCAAATTACACAAAGCATTGTATGGTTTGAAACAAGCTCCTAGAGCATGGTATGAAAGATTACATAACTATCTTACTCAAATTGATTTCAAAAGGGCTAATGACAACAACAATTTATACATCAAAGAAGGATCAGATAACAAAATTATTTTGGTAGAAGTATTTGTGGATGATACTGTGTTTACAGGAAATGATGATCAGTGCAAAGAATTTTCAGAGCTTATGAACAAAGAATCTGAAATGTCTATGTTTGGTCAGATAAAATTCTTTGTTGGACTTTAGATTCAGCAGAACAAAAATGGTATCTACATTACTCAGTCTAAATATATCATGGAAATACTTAAGAAATTTGGTATGGAAGATTCAAAACCAGTTGGTACACCCATGTGTACTGGACTAAAGCTTACCAAAGATGATGATTCAAAAGAAGTAGATCAGACCTTATACAGATCAATGATTGGAAAATTATAGTATGTAGTACACATAAGGCCTAATATTGCCTTGGCAGTTGGAATAGTGACAAGATTCTCGGCTAAACCCAGAGAAAATCACATGATGGCAATCAAAAGAATATTGAGGTATTTAAGGGGAACTGAAGATTATGGCTTGTGGTATAAATTTGGAGGCAATTTGGATTTAAAAGTGTTTACTGATGCTGATTGGGTAGGAAACATTGATGACAGAAAGAGTACAAGTGGTGGAGCATTCTTTCTTGGCAAGAGGTTAGTATCTTGGACTAGTAAAAAGAAAAGTTGCACATCCCAATCCACAACAAAAGTAGAATATGTTGCTGCAACAGTAAACTGCTCTAATATTATATGGTTTAAATAGCTTTTGGAAGGCATGAAGGTTGAGATCAAAGAACCAGTTGTTTTGTTTTGTGATAACACAAGTGCAATAAATATTTCAAAGAATTCAGTAATGCATTCCAAAACCAAGCACATTGCAATTAAATATAACTTTGTCAGAGAATTGGTGTAGGACAAGGAAATCAAATTGGAATATATTCATACAAAAGAACAAATTGTAGATATCTTCACCAAACCACTACCTAAGGATGCATTCTTGTATCTAAGAGGAAAGTTAGGGGTCACTCCCCTGTCTGAGGTTCACTAAATAAAGTTTTAGTGATGCATCAACCAGAACATGTTGAAGATCAATCAGTTGATGCAACATAGTCAGGGAATCATTGCATATGAATCAGTACATTGATATTTACCGAAACTATGTAAGTTGTCTTTGGCATGTGTTGTCAAAGAGGGAGAGTTTGCTGTCATTTCAAGAAATTTCTAAGAAGAATATTTTGAGAAGTTAAGAGGGAGAGTTCTCACTAAGACAAGGAAGGTTGAAGATGATGGGAATTAGAATGAAGTTGAGGATATGTTTCTTACTCTTGGTTTCTCTATGAAGTTTCATTGTGCTATGATATGTTGTGTTGCCATCAATGCCAAAGAGGGAGATTGTTGGATACAATTGTCTGAAGGACATTGTTTGATTATCTATGTGTTATCTTTGATGTCACACAAATGTCATATCAATTATCATTCTTAGTATCTACCAAGTTCAGTTGGTCAGCTAAGCGGTTCTCAGTATCTACCGAGTTTAGTTAGTCAGCTAAGTGGTTCTCAGTATCTACCGAGCTCAGTCGGTCAGCTAGGTAGTTTTTAGCGTCTACCAAGTTATCTTAGGTGTCTAAAAGGAAACATGATAGGGTAATAGTGTTAACCGAGCCTCCTTGGTTATCGAAGGAAAATTAGTGGTTACTGAGCTCTCTCGGTCACCGAAGGAAATCTTTTCAGGATTAATGTTTACCGAGCAAGGTCGGCCCTTTCAAAGAATTTTGTTATTACAGTTTGTTTATCCCAGCCGACTGTTATAATAATTATTAGTGCCGACTTGACAATCTAAACGATTATGAAATGGCATATATATATAGAAGGTCAAGTGGTGAATAAAAGATATACAGCATGCAGAAATCATTTTGAAGAAAGGTGTGTGCAAATTTTGAAGGATGGTCAGATATCCTTAAGGAACAACAAAGATTTAATTGATCAGTAAGGATATAGTGAAATAGAATAGAGAGCTATATTCAGCAATTCAATTACAGGTCATTTCATTGTTACTCTCTAACAATTGTAGCAGTGATATCAAAATCTCTTAACCGAGTTGGTTTAGCAACCATTTTGTAAATCCTCTAACAAGGTAACAGTTCTATCGAATTGTTTCAAGACCTCTTACAAGGCCACTCCTAGCAGGGTGATTAAATCCTCTCACAAGGTCACACCTAACAGTGTGTTTTGTAACCTTTTACCGGGTTGGCTTCTAACCAGGCATCACTTCAGAAGAGTGAAAAATAGTAACTAGTTACATTGGTGGTTTTTCCCATATTGGGTTTCCACGGTAAATCTGGTGTCTCTTGTGTTCATGTTATTTTGTTTATTCATGTAAGTTAATCAGTGATGAATGCTTAAGAATAGTTTAATTATTACATACTTCAAGGATCAAGTTTTCAGCATGTCTCTGTATATTTACCGAGTGGAACAGTAAATAATTTGTTAAGATATTTAAGGGATCAGTGGTAATATTTTTGTGGTTAATTGATTCACCCCCCCTCTCAGTTACTGCATCTATATTTACAACACATATTAGGCATTAAATGGTCAACCTTTTGGTGCAACGACAACCACTACTTGTAACAGTTTGCTTTCATTTTTAGTGAGGTTATCGGGGATGACTTGGTCATGGAGATAGGAATAGATATGGCTATAGTGGGAAGAGGTTGGGCTAATAATGGTACAAATCATCTGGGATTCTATGGAATTATAGGTGGGGTGATGAAGTTATTCCACCAACTACTCATAGTGAAAATCATCTTCTTACTGAGATAATGAACCCAACATAGAAAAAGCATCAGCGACTTTGTTCTCTATTCTTGGAACCTATTGAAATGTGACAAAATTGAAATATTTTTTTGAAATCATCCACCATGTGCTTATAGGGTATGAGCTTCTCATCCCGTGTTTGGTAGACATCATTCACCTGGTTTACCTCAAGCTGAGAGTCACCATAAACATGTAATTTAGAAATGTTCCACTCCAAAGCTAGCTTCAATCCATTCACTAAGGCCTCATACTCAATGATATTATTTGTACAGGGAAAGAAAAGCCTATATATTTTAGGGATAGAGTAACTTTTTAGAGTGATGAATAAAACATCTGCACCTATGCCTTACTGAGTGAAAGAGCCATCAAAGAACATCTTCCAAGAATGGTGAGTAATGTGCATGATGGATCCATCTAGAAATTCCACATTAATGGGTTGTTCTCCCTATAACGGTGCATCAGCCAACTGATCTGTGATTACTTGTCTCTTTACGGATTTCCATTCAACATACTCAATGTCAAACTTTCTCAGTATCATGACCCATTTAGCTAACCTACCAGTCAAGGTTGCTTTACTCAATAAATATTTGAGAGGATCTATGTTTTCTATGAGCTGTACAAGATGTGATAACATGTAATGCCTAAGCTTTTGAGATGCAAATACCACCACCAAAAAATCTTTCTCGATCACAAAATAGTTCATCTCATAAGAGACCAAAGTATGACTAATGTATTAGATGGCACACTCCCTTTTATGTTCATCTTGTTGGGCCAGAAGTTCCCCCAACGATGTATCATCAATTGAAATATATAGAATAAGGGGCTTACCCTGGATTGGAGTTATTAAGACTAGTGGATTTTCTAGATACTGTTTAATTTTCTCGAAGTGTTGAGCATAGGCTTCATCCCATTGATATGATACTCCCTTGAAAAGTGTCTTAGTAAATGGTTCTTCTTTATCTACTAGTTGGGAGATGAACCATCTGATAGATAGAATCCATCCTTGCAAGGTCCTCATTTGGCTGATATTTTTAGGTGGTGGAATTTCCATGATATCTTGTACCTTAGTTGAATCCACCTTGATTCCTTTGGCTGAAACAATATATCCCAAGAGTTTACCTGAAGTTACTCCGAATGCACACTTTTTAGGATTCAATCACAACCTAAATTGTTTCATTCTATCTAGAATTTTTCCCAGGTCCAGGAGATGTGTAGATCTCTTTTTAGTTTTGACAATAGTATCATCTACATAATCTTCCATGTTCTTGTGAATCATATCATGAAGATAGTGGTTACTACCCGTTGATAGGTTGCACCAACATTCTTCAAACTGAACGACATGATGTTCCAACAAAATGTTCCCCAAGCACTTGTGAAAGTTGTCTCTTCCTTGTCTTCTAAAGTAATTTTGATCTAATTGTATCCAAAGAAATGATCCATTAAGGAATACATCTCGTACCCGATTGTCATTTCTACAATCATTTTAATGTTAGGTTGTGGGAAATCATCTTTTGGACAGGCTCAGTTGAGATCTCTAAAATAAGTGCACACTCTGATGGATTTGTTTGATTTAGTTACTGGTACAATATTTGAAATCCATTCGGCATAGGCTATTGCTTTGATGAATCTAGCTTTAAGTAATTTCTCTAATTTATCTTTGACCAAGAGAGCCACATGTGGATGCATCTTGCACAATTTTTGTTTGATTGGTTTGACTCTTGGCGCAATGGACAAATGATGCATTATTAGGTCTAGATCCAACCCTGGCATATCTAAATAGGTCCATGCAAAATTAATCTTTTTATCCTTGAAGAACTGAGTGCATGTTGCAAGTTCTTCAGCTATCAATGAGTGTGCTAGATAGATTATCTATGGATTTTCCATAGTTCCAATGTTGATTGCTTGTGTTGGTTCTATAAGTACTGATGGTCAATCTTGGAAGTGACTAGGCAAGATATAAAGTACCCCATCGTCTAGCACCTCAAGGAGGTTTTCACCATCAAATACATCTTTTATTTTTACTATTTTGTGTTCTAAGACCGCCAAAATGTGGTTTTTATGTTAGGAATGAATGCTGAATGTTGCCAGTCATTCTATAGTATTTTTTGTTGCATTCATGACTATGATTGTCATTGATGTTAACACAGTGATCTTCTGGAGTCTAGCAGAGGAGCAAACAGTGTTTTGATTAGTACACGTGGGATATTGTAGTTGGAGCTATGCAATTTTGAGGTTATATTATTTGATATGTTATATGTCTATGGTTAAGAGTGTAGACAATAATTCTTTTATTCATGGAAGTTATGAGCATTTTGGTGGAAGCAGTATTCAGGCAGTGTTCCTGAGTAGCAGTTTGTGGAAATTGGATGATATCTCCTAATCAGGATGGAATCTAGTTTTGTGTAGTTAAAGGGAAGTTTTAGATACATGGATAGTGATGTGGTTGATAGTGCAAACTTTGAGGTCACACGAGTGAAGAGTTATTGTATTTGGAAGCTGATAGTTTTGTGTAATTCTGATGTAGCATGTGGAAACTTTTATTTTGTAATTGTGTGCCGACTCATTTGTAATTATTTGAGTGTGGTATAAAGGAAGGAATTTTTTTCCATATTTTAGGATATATGGAATGTGAGTATGATATAGTTGAATGCGAATATATGCATGAAGTGAAGAATAGAGCTAAGTATGAAAGCAAATTTGTGAAGGAAGACATGAGAAGTACAGAGATCTGAAATTGAGATCTGATGTAGTAGTGAGTGTGGTTTGGCATAGTCAAAGAAGAGGTAACATATTATTATGTTGAATAATGAAAATATTATTTAGACAGTGAGTTCAGTGATCTTACCCTGAAGCTATTTGGGCAGTGGGTTCTTCTATCTTCCATAATTCTTAACAGGGTTAGAATCTTTTAACAAGGATTCAAAATCTCCTAAGAGGGATTCATAAAGTCAATCCTTTCACAAGGAATATTCATATTAGTGCAAATTTTGTGGGCATCATTCCCACCGGGGTTTACTCTTTGATCAAGAGGTTCCCTAGTAAACATATCTTGTGTTATTCTGTCATTATGTATGAATATCTTTCTATGGTTGGTATTTATATTGCTTACATGGTTAAATGTTGTTGAAGTTGATCAAAGTTATAATTATCTGATAAATGATTCACACCCCCCCCCCTCTTAGTTATCTTGGTGGACTTTACTTTCTAGCAATTGGTATCAGAGCAGCAAGTCCTTGAAAGGTAAGTTTAATAGCTTAAGGAGATCCATGGCGAATTTTAGGAAAGAAAGCCCTAAATTTGATGGAGTAAATTTTGATAGTTGGAAAGAGAAGATGAAGACACATCTAGTATGTTTAGGACCAAGCTATTGGTTGATTATAAAGAATGATAAGACTATCATTGAAGAAGACAGTGTTGAAACATATTCTAATGATGAGAGAGATCTATTCATGTGTAACATACTTGCAAGAAAAGCACTTTTGACAGCACTTCCAGAGAATGAATACAGTCAGGTAAAATGTTTGAAGAAATCTTGCAAAATTTGGAAAGCTTTACACTCTACTTTTGAAGGTGATGAACATGCAAAGAAAGCTAGATTACATAATTGGATATGTGCATTTGAAGATATTAGAATGATGGAAGATGAATCTGTTAGAAGCTATATTGGTAGAATCTCAAAAATTGTTGCAGGGATAAAAGCTTGTGGAGGAACAAAGACAAAGAATGAAGTGATATGGAAAATTCTGAGGACATTGACTCCTGTATTTAAGCAGACAACATAGATGATTGAACAATTTATACCTTGTACTACAAACTTTACAAGAGAGACTCTTCTTGGAAGATTGGAAACAATAGAAATGAACCTGAGGTTATTAGGAGACTTACCTAGAATGGATACAACATTCAGTGCTCTTAGTATTCACCCTACTTTGTCAAGAAGTACCAGTGTGAGTGGAGATTATGCCAATAGCAGATCTAGAAATGAATAAGACAAGAAGATTGAAGAAGGTATTGCCTTGCTTGTGAAAAGAGAACCAGACGGTAAGAAATTTTTTAAATGTTGGACTTGTCAAGAATATGGTCATTTTGCATCTAAGTGTCATAAGAGAGTTAAAAAGTATAAAAATAATTTCAAGCCTAGAAGATCTAAGGAATGTTATTATGCTAATGATGAAGATCTTGAAGCTAGTATTGAAAGAACTCTAAGTGAAAGTGATATAGAAAATAATGATGAAATAGGATTTGTAGCAATTAAAGAAGAGAATCCTAAATTTGATGTTAAGGAAGAAAAATCCCTAGTTTCTCAAGTTGAAAAGAAAGCTGGTTGGATTATAGATAGTGGTTGTTCACATCATATGACTGGTGACATGAAAAAGTTCATAAAGCTTGACAATTATGATGGAGGAATTGTTAGAGTTGGTAACAATGCACCTTGTTTGATTAAATGTATAGGATCTATTACTCTTGATGGAAAGACTAATACTGATGATGTTTACTTTGTTGATGGATTGAAACATAATCTTTTGAGTGTTGGACAGTTAGTGGATAAGGGATATCAAGTTTGGTTTACTGAGAAAACTTGTGTGATAAAGGATAAAGATGGAAATCTGATTAAAACTAGATCTAGAACTAGAGGTATTGTATTTTAGTTGAATCCTACTAAGATGACATATTTGATTACTAAGATTGATGATAGTTGGTTATGGCATAGAAGGTTTTGTCATATAAACTATGATAACATTGTGAAAGTGAGTACTACACTTGCAGTAAGGGATTTTCCTAAAATTATGAAGCCTACTAACATGATTTGCAAAGAATGTGTGATGGCTAAGCAGAAGAGAAGTTCATTTCCTAGTAAGAAATTCACATCGGCAGAGAAGTTGGAGATTGTTCATATAGACTTAAGTGGTCCTACCAGGACTAGAGGATTTTATGGAGAAAGGTATTTTGTTATTCTTGTTGATGATTTTACAAGAATGATGTGGATTGCATTTCTGAAAGAAAAATATGAAGCATTCAAGATAAGTTTAGGATCATTAAGAATAAATTTGAAAATGAATCTGGAATGAAGATTAAATGTTTGAGATTTGATAGAGGTGGAGAATTTACTTCTAGAGAGTTTAACACTTGTTGTGAAGTGAATGGTATTAAGAGACAGTTTTCAGCCCCTAGAACACCTGAACAAAATGGTATTGCAAAAAGAAGAAACATATCAATGACTGAAGCAGCAAGAGCTATGTTATTTGAGAATAATTTGGTGAAGAATTTTTGGAGAGAAGCAGTGAATACAACAGTATATACAATGAACATAGTACAAATCAGAGAAAACACAGACAAGACACCTTATGAATTATGGTTTGGACATGCACCCTCAGTTAAGTATTTTAGAATTTTTGGAAGCAAATGTTATACAAAGAGAGATGATGATATTGGAAAGTTTGATCCTAGAAGTGATGAAGGAATTTTTCTTGGATATTCTTTGAAGAGAAAAGCATATAGATGTTACAATAAGAGAACTAAAACTATTGTTGAGAGCGCAAATATTAAAGTTGATGAGAAGTTCAAAATTTAGGAAAGAATGCTTGATTATGAATCTAATGAAGAAGCTCATCCTAAGCCTAACACTAAAACTATTGAGTTATTCTATGAGACTGACAGTGATTTGTTGAATAAGAGTCATACTGAAGAAAACAAAGAGGAATCTAGAGAAGAATCTATAGTGGAAGCAAGATCTGAGACTATGACACCGAATAGGTATTTATCTAGACATCATCCCATTGAAAAAGTTATTGGAAGTTTGGATAGAGGAGTTTTGATTGGGAATAAGGTACATTTATGTTTGATTTCTCAAATTGAACCTAAATCTACTAGTGAAGCTTGTGAAGATGAACATTGGATTAAAGCTATGAGAGAAGAACTAGATTAGATTGAAAAGAACAAGACATGAGAATTGGTCCCTAGACCTAAAGATAAGAATGTGGTTGGAACTAAATTGGCATTCAGAAACAAGATGAATGAACAAGGAGAAGTAGTAAGAAACAAAGCAAAATTGATATGCAAGGGATACTCGTAGCAAGAAGGAATTGACTATGAAGAAACTTTTGCACCAGTAGCAAGAATTGAAGTAGTAAGAATGTTTTTGGCCTATGCAACCTTTCAGAAATTCAATGTGTATCAAATGGATGTGAAGTCTACATTTCTGAATGGTGAATTAGAAGAAGAAGTCTACATTGAGAAGCCTGAAGGTTTTCCTTTAACTCAAGAAGGAGACATGGTATGTAAACTAAAGAAAACATTATATAGACTAAAGCAAGAACCTAGAACTTGGTATGCAAGATTGGATAAGTATTTTTTGAAATTAGGATTTACTAAAGGAGCAACTGATAGCAATCTGTACACAAAAGAAATTGAAAATGGTTTTTTGGCTATAGTAATTTTTGTTGATGA
Organism: Chamaecyparis obtusa; assembly: GCA_027943335.1. Classification (NCBI taxonomy): domain Eukaryota; kingdom Viridiplantae; phylum Streptophyta; class Pinopsida; order Cupressales; family Cupressaceae; genus Chamaecyparis; species Chamaecyparis obtusa. The sequence goes on along the minus strand of BSBK01006103.1, from coordinate 32,663 downwards.
CATTATCTTTGGAGGAGAAGATGAAGCTAGTGACAAATTTGCTGATGAAATGAAGACTGAATTTGAAATGAGTATGATTGGTGAGATGAAATACTTTTTGGGATTACATATAACATGGAACAATGATGGTATCTTTGTAAGTCAGACAAAGTACTTGAATGATTTGCTGAAAATATTTGGAATGGAGAATTGTAAACTAGTTTGAACACCTATGGTTATAGGACACAAACTATCTAGCAAAGATGAAACACTAGTAGTTGAGTAGAAGAAATAAAAATCTATGATTGGAGGATTGCAGTACTTGACACACACTAGACTTGATATAGCACATTCAGTTGGAAAGATAGCAAGATTTCAAGTTGAACCTAGAGAATCGCATTATGTAGCAGTTAAGAGGATACTGAGATATTTAAGAGGCACAATGGACTATGGATTGTGGTATGAAAACTCTAATGATTTTACCCTATGTGCATATACAGATGTTGATTGGGGAGGTAGTGTTGATGATAAGAAAAACACTAGTGGTGGAGCCTTTTTTCTTGGAGGAAGATTAGTTTCTTGGCTAAGCAAGAAGTAGAATTGTATTTCATAGAGCACAGAAGAAGCAGAGTATGTAGTAGCAGCAAACAATTGTAACCAGATAATTTGGATGAAGCAAATGGTGAAGGCTATTGGAATTAAGTTTGTTGAGCCTATTGTCATACATTGTGACAACACCAGCACAGTTAGTATGTCTAAGAATCCTATATTACATTCTAAGACAAAGCATATAGAGATTAAGTATCATGTTGTAAGAGAGAAAGTTGTTGAGAAAGAAGCTAGACTGGAGTACATAAGCATAAAGGAACAAATAGTAGACATATTTACTAAGCCTTTTCCTAAGGATACATTTGAGTATCTGAGAGGTATCCTTGGGGTTATGCCCCAACCTAATTTTGAGTAGTGATGCAGTTGGTTGCATTCGTCCAATAGTATATGAGCCCTATCTTTCTTTTGGACTGGATGTTGGTATTTCCTCTATGGGGGAGTATGTGTATCTGAGCTGAGTCATGAGGACTCTTGCGAATATATTTTCTGAACAGTGTCTTTTGACATTGATTTGTTGTTGACATAGTGATGAAAAATTCTATCATTTATGTTAATGGGGGAGAAGTATACATGAAAAACCATTTGTACCATCTGTTGGAGAGAACTGAATAGGAAAACAAAGCAATATTTTATTGATGAAGAAGATTTGAAAATGTTTGTTAGAGCAGCAGTGTTGTAGTATTGGATTTTTGGAACATTGGATGTTTTTCATCTATGTTGCCATCAATGCTAATGAGGGAGATTGTTAGGAATGAATGCTGAATATTGGAAGTCATTCTGTAGGAGTTTTTGTTGCATTCATGACTATGATTGTCATTGATGTCAACACAGTGATCTTCTGGAGTCTAGCAGAGGAGTAGATAATATTTTGATTAGCGCACATGGGATATTGTAGTTGGAGCTATGCGATGTTGAGGTTATATTATTTGATATGTTATATATCTATGGTTAAGATTGTAGATAGTAATTCTTTTATTAATGGAAGTTATGAGCATTTTGGTGGAAGTAGTATTCAAGCAATGTTCCTGAGTAGCAGTTTGTGGAAACCAAATGATATCTCCTAATCGGGATGGAATCTAGTTTTGCACAGTTAAAGGGAAGTTTGAGACACATCGATAGTGATGTGGTTGATAGTGCAAACTTTGAGGTCACATGAGTGAAGAGTTATTGTATTTGGAAGCTGACAGTTTTGTGTAATTCTGATGTAGCATGTGGAAACTTTTATTTTGTAATTGTGTGCCGACTCATTTATAATTATTTGAGTGTGGTATAAAGGAAGGGATTTTTTTCCTTGTTGTAGGATATATGGAATGTGAGTATGATATAATTGAATGCGAATATATGCATGAAGTGAAGAATAGAGCTAAGTATGAAAGCAAATTTGTGAAGGAAGACATGCCAAGTATAGAGATCTGAAATTGAGATCTGATGTAGCAGTGAGTGTAGTTTGGCACATTCAAAGAAGAGGTAAAATATTATTCTATTGAATAATGCAAAGATTATTTGGACAATGAGTTCAGTGATCTTACCCTGAAGCTATTTGGGCAGTGGGTTCTTCTGTCTTCCATAACTCTTAATAGGGTTAGAATCTTTTAACAGGGATTCAAAATCTTATAACAGGGATTCATATGTACTAAATGTCTTTCATAAGACTCCTAATAGAGTCCATCCTTTCATAAGGAATATTCATATTAGTGCATCTTTTGTGGGCATCATTCCCACCGGGGTTTACTCTTTGATCAAGATGTTCCCTAGTAAACATATCTTGTGTTATTGTGTCATTGTGTATGAATATCTTTCTATGGTTGTTAATTATATTTCTTACATGGTTAAATATTGTTGAAGTTGATAAAAGTTATAATTATCTGATAACTAATTAACCCCCCCTCTTAGTTATCTTGGTGGACTTTACTTTCTAACATTTTACCCTTAGAAATTATGTTTCTTTTGATTTTGTGATTGAGGTACTTGATATCTACTTCAGTCATATTCACCTGAGATTTACTGGTGGAAGAAGTATTGGGTTCAGTAGCATTAAGATGGCAAGCCAAGGAAAATTCATTGGAGAAGATGGGGAGGTCAATCGGGTCATGTCGTTGCATCTAGTCTATAAGATTAGGATCTATAAGGGGTAGATTTTCCATCGGTTCGAGGGTGTTCATAGTATGTTCATCATAGCTTACAACCAGTAAGTCAAGGTCTATGACATCATCTTGAAATAGAGTATTTAGAGTGAAAGGAGTGTCATTTTTGTTAGTGGAATCCATGCTAACCATACGAGAATCTAATTCATTTGATCTAACCCTAGGATGTGGACCTCTCTCATGCCTTGTTCTAGTATCTATGGTACCTTCTTGGTGAAGCCATGTTCTAATTGGAACCAATTCAATCCTAGATCTTCCTAGGAGTACTCTATGGTTTGTGCCTCCTGTTCTTCTATCAGCAAAAGACCCTGTTGAAATATTACTACTTTCTTCATATGAATCCCAAATTGTGAGGTCAAAAAACTATTTGGTGATCTCTACTATGGGATCTGTAGGTTGGATTGTTAAATAAGAGAATTCTTAGATCATCTGTAGTATGGGGTGCAAGGTATCATCTTCTTGTGAGGAAGTTTTATTTTCTATACTTCTTGTGTTTAAACCTCCATTTAGATTCCATGTAGCTATTGTGGGATGAGGCTTGATATATCCATGATGTATAGCAACAACCATGTTGATTTTCTGATTCTAAATGGGTAATCTAGGTGTTATGGGAATAATCTCTACTGAAGGATGAGAGAGATCTTCCTCAACCATGTGCTCATGAGAACTTGAACTTTCCCCTCCTTCCATGCTTGGAATAGTGGCCTATGTATGTATCACATCAATTTCAATATCCACTATTTCATTAGAGAGTATGTCACATTCATACTCATGTGAGTCGGTCCGGCTATCCATAGACCAAGCTAGATGTTGTGCAATAGTTATAGGAATTTCTACATCTTCCTCTTGAGTGTGGACTTGTTGATATGAATCTTTTGCTGGTAGTACATATAGGTCATTAGGATCTATGAAATGAGGGAGATCCAACACATGGGAGATGGTGACTAATTTTCCCCAATTAGGATGCCTTTCAGAGGTTTTGTGATTGATTTCTCCCTGAATAATATCCTTTGTTGGGTGACTGAATTTTTTTAGGTCTCTCCACCATTGTGGGAGTTGTGGTTCATCTTAGTAAGTAGGGTCTTTTGTGCCAATGTGCAGTAGTCTCCCAAATGGAAAGGCATCAGTGTCAGGTTCATCATCACCATTAGAATCAAACATAGGACCATCTCTATCAATGGCTAGTTGAAATCTAGCTTCTCTAAAACCAACACTAGTCTTATCCCTAGGATTGTGAAATTCTGCATGAAGTGGTTTGACCAACCCTTTTTTATTTAGTCCCAGGGGTCCCTTCCCCTTGTAACCCATCTATTTAGCTAGATCATATCCCCTGGTGTATTTTTCTTGGGATATTTCACAATGTTTGGATTCAGTATAATCAGGTTCTTTGTAGAGCCACGCCAAGATGGCCTTTTCCTCATTATCATCATCCAAAGGGACAAGAGATTGTACAAAATCACTATCATAAATTACTTGTGGTTGTGTATTTGTAGGTCTCTTATCTTCTAAAGGTCTGCCATATGATCTAGGAGAGATTGGTAAAGATGTCATAGACAAGATGGGTTCAATCTGTAGGCATAATGACTTCAATACCATTGAAGGGAAACTTTATACATTGATGGAAGGTTGATGGCACAACTTGCATTTCATGTATCCAAGGGTGGCCTAGTAGTATGTTGTAAGCTAGTGAAAGATTGAGAACTTGATAGATAACATCTCTTTCCACTGGACCCACTTTGATTGGTGAGAACATGAGACCTTTAGAAGATCTCTCATGTTCATCATAGGCTTCGATTGTGATCTTCTTTTTAGGATCAATAGAAGACTCAGATAAGCCTAACTATTCAAAGAGTTTGTATGTACAAATATTTAATCCCGCACCTCCATCTATCAATACATGTTTGACTCAATTCTTTTGGATCATGACTTCAATATGCATAGGATGGTTGTGTGGGTGACTTAAGGAATTATCATCCTCTTTTGAAAATGACAAATAGTGGGGTGAGGCCAGATTACCTACCATAGATTGGAACTGATCTAAGTATAAGTCCTTAGGGACATTGGTGTTTGATAGGGCTTGATCTAAGATCTCTTTATGAGTAGGGGAGATATTAAGCAATTTGAAGATCGATATTTGAGTAGTAGTATTTTTTAGGTGCTCAACAATGTTTTAGTTAGTAGCATGGGGTGGAACTAGCTATTTAGAATTCGAAGACTTAGGAATGGTTATTGCTGGTTGTTTTCCTAATGAAGAGGGTTTTGACGATTGATCTATGATGTTGGAGGTTTTGGTTCCTCCCAAAGTGACTTTGGCCTGTGCACGAGTCACTGTATTGGCAACTTCAGACTCTTTTGTTCGCTTAGGTACAATGATGACATTACAATGTTCAAGAGAGGATGCTTCGAGCATATTGATGACATTACTATCATTGGTGCCATATGTATGATTAATTTAATCACCTTCATTGGGCTTAGAGCTTTCCCCCTTTTCATATTTTGGTAAAGGTTCTTTAAATGCTTTTTGATCAGTATTGTTAGTATGATTATCTACTATGATCACCTCATTGTCAATAAGATCTTGAATTTCATGCTTAAGTTTCATGCAACTTTCACTTTTATGCCCTTTATTCCTATGATAGTCACAACAATCATTGCCATTCCACCACTTAGGTTTTACTTCCAACTCATAGGGCCTGGAATTATCCGGTAGAGTAATGAGTTGATTTTTGAGAAGAGTCTTGAGCGCTGACCCATATGATTCCCCAAGAGGTGTGAATGTGCGCTTGGGCTTGGCCCATGGTTTTTCTTTTAGTAGTGTACTTGATCCCTTGGATGTGGATTTTGTGGTGTTCTTAGCACCTTTAAGGGCTTTAGATCCACTTGTAAGATTAAACACTGCTAGTTTAGGTGGAGGAACAACTTGGTCTACCACCCCATCATTCACCATGTTCTTTTTTTATTCCAATATTTGATTTTATCTTTGGAATTGGAATTGAAATTATTTTATTTATAGAGATTAATATCTCCTTTCTTTACAAGTACATCTTCTATTTTAAGCATATTTTCACCAATTTGTCAAAAGTGTCAGGATCTTGAAGTTGAATGGGGAATTTCAACTCTACGATCAACACATTGATAAAGATGTCAATTTTCTCAGTCTCGGGAATGAGACATGGATAACATGAAAAGATACTCCTCCATCGCAGAAGGAATGCCAAGAAATATTCTCCCATTTTCTGTTTGGTATTGCAAAGATCGGTCATTGTGGTGGGATGTTGGATATTGTATGAGTAATGTTGAAGGAATTTTCAACCACTTCATTCAAAGTTTTGATGCCCGTGGGTAACTTTGAAAACCACTCTATTTCTTGTCCTCCCAAGCTCTAAGGAAATAGGCACATTAGATATGTCATTTCATGCATAAATTCCATGCATTGTGCACAGAATTCTCAGATATGGTCTTGAGGATCAGAATTCCTCACATACTTGTCAAACTTTAGAATTTCTACCCCTTGCAGAAATGGGGGTAAGTACAAGTTTTTGTCAAAATGGAATGGGAAAATTGAGTCAATAGAATATTTAGACATGGGCTTCTCTTGACTCATCTTCATCATTTGTAATTCAAGTTGTAGTGCTTGCAATTTCTTGGTGAGAAGTGTTAGAGGCATTTCCTCTTCTTTTGCAATGACATCTTCTACCCTATATTGGAGATGCAATTGGGCCCCTTGCTTTTCTAATTCAAGGAAGTACTATTTAATTTCCTTGGCCATGATAACTTTCATCATTTTAAGGAACTCCTTGTCTGACTTACACCAAGCAATACTTGCTTTGTTAGGCTCTGATTCACTAGAAGAATCATCATGATCTACATTGTGAGCACTGAAATCATGGCTATTAGAATGATAGTTTTCATGGTGTTTTCCTCGTCTAGACATTTTTTGATTAGAGGGTTGTTCTTGATGATATTCAAAATTTTCAGAGGTTCTAGGTTTTTCTCCGAAAAGAGGATTGATTTTGAATGTAAAAGGATTCTCTCTTGAAAGATGGCAAGAAGAGTTCCTAGTCTGAATTGGCATATCTTGGTTATTGGAAAATGTAGGTAAGTGAGATCAATCAAGTTTTAAACAAGTCTTGAGCAAGATGAAGGTGGGATAGCATCTACTATTGAGAGATTATTGCAAGTGTCTTACATCTGAGTCAAGGTTAAGAAACCTATGTATCTTTGCACACACAACTCAAGAGAAGATAATCTGAAAGTATGATGATGAAATCTGATTTTAGGAAAGGTTTTGTGACAAGATTTGAACTCAATATGATGGTGCTTTATGTAACCAAGAATGATAGGAAAAATATGTAGCAAAACTCAAGGTGTAATTTGCAAATTTGTGAGAAAGTATTGGACTGGTTTCGCAAAATAATTCTCTGATTTTTAAAGATAGCAATGTGTATTCAACTTGCAATGTGTGATTTTGGAAATTTCAGATTTGTAAGGCTTTAAATCTTTGGAACAAAATGCAGTCTATTTTTTTGGATTTTTAGATTTATCAAAATAGCATGTAAAGTATGAAATGATATGCAACTTAAGAGCTATATGCAATCTGATTTTTGGAAGGCTGAAAGTTATGACAACTATGCATCTAAATGGAATGCAACTAAGGTTCGTGCAATCTGATTTTGAATGAAGAGTTACAGAAAACTTAAAGACTGTGCAACGAATGCAAACTAGGGCTTAATGAAAGTGCAAGGACTGCAACAAGGATGAAGACTATAATAAACAAGCACATATTCTATTCTATGATTGCAAATGCTTTAAGAACTCTTGACACTTGAAAAAAATATGGAAAGTTGGTGCAAAGGTGTCTGAACATCTGTAAGAAGTTTTGTGACCAAACTATAGGAGTGTTTTGCAAGGTGTTTATGATTATTGTCTTCTTATAAAATTCTTTAAATGTTTTGGTCACTCACACAAGACACATCATGCAAAAATTCCATTATGTATGTGAACCAAACATGCTACAACCTAGGCTTGAAAGATATTATCCACTGAATTCCCACTTGAACAAAGTTTAGCCATGCCTAATCATAGTAGATAGCCTAGAATCTTGGAGGCACAAGCTCCTCCTTACTAGTGCACTTGCTTGTCAGGCACACCAACCTTCAAATTCCAAGGGTCATTACCTCCCAAGGAACTGCTATCTCTACTAAGACCCATGTAATTGTGGGATGTCTTTACGGGCATGGGTGACCCCTTGAGTTAGTGGAAAGAAGGTTTTTGGCCACTATAACAAAGTATTTAGTCTGGGACATCCAGTTTAGTGGGTGTATGATAAACTCCTTTCAGAGGTCTCCCAACCTTGAGAACCAATGTTTCATGCACCACTTGGGTACTAGAGGAGAGCTATCATGCAGCCCATGCTGTTGATTATATTATTAATCACAACCGCACATAATTTATATAGCGATTAGGATGGAGACGTACCTTTGGCCTATTATCGCTTGAGATCATCCCCTGGGGTGTTCAAGGTGAACACCTTGGTCCAAGGAAGGCCTCTCTAAAAGAACCGTATTGATTTCTCTTCACCTAGGATCCATGAAGGTGAGGGGAGAGGATACATCTATACAACCCTTTAGGATTTATACATGATAAGACACATCAAGCAAAAAAAGAAAAGAAGTAGATTCATTTCCCTAAGTCCCTATGTAAGCATCTATCAAGTAAGTCTAGGTTTTTGATTGTCTTAAAAAGACAAGAGCATAGTCCCCTATTAGTAACAAGATACCCCTAGTGAATCTGTATTTAAGATGCCTAATAAAAACTTCTAAATTAGACACAACATTTTAGCATCTGCTTCAAGGCAACCTGCATCAAATTGTCAGTAGTCTCAATTTTTTTTCTCTTTGTCACGCATCCTACAAGAAAAGGTTTTGATTAATGTCTTTACTCAAGAATCCTACAAACTGATTAGTCCTATCAGAAACACAAAAAATCAAAATAGCATCTTATCAATCCAAAATATTCACTGCCAGATCACTGAGAAATCAGAGAAATTTTTTTATTTTGTTCAAGGTAGTGAATTAGACTCATATGAGTATGTACTACAAATAGTATGAGTATCCTTGAGTTTTGGTACGGGTCAGGATTCTAACTCGTACTGGTCTATATGAGTGCTCATGCCAGCAAAGAGACTAGTGTTTAACTAGAACAAGAGAAACCTGTACAATACATTGGAGATTTTTCGTACAAGAATGTGTTGGGTCTAGTATGAGAAACACTAATATCATATATGAGTCTTGGTACAGGCTCATACTATCCTATGATAATGCTTGTATGAGAAAATAGGGTCAAAGTACAAAAATTGAGACTTGAAATTCATGAAGTGTTAGACTTGATTAAGTGGAGATAGAGAATGAAAATCTTAGCCCCACAGTGGGCACCAAAATATGTGTGCTAAAATGTGATTAAGTTAAATACACTTCAATGAATCATTGCTTGATCTACTTTGAACAAAATGAAAACAAGTAAGGACATTCAAAAGAGATCAAATCGATCCATTGCCTCCTAGTAGATTCATGTTTGGGATGCTCTCAGATTCATTGCATTCCAGTGACATGAAAACAAATCTAAATAAAGGATTTAATATGCATGTAGGATGAGATGCAAATTTATCCAATTGCCAATTGATGTTCATCCAATTAATCAAAAACTGATTGTTCCTATGTGGTTAATATGCAATGATAATAGATATACTAATCTATCATGAAATTATGATTAATCCATATTAAGCTTGAAATAAGATGTTCCTATCAAATGTATGCAATAAAACTCAAACTATCAACTTCAATGCAAGAATAACTTATATCAAAATGATAGTACTACTTTAGCAAAAACTTAGATGCTTACAATGAGAATGAAGCTTGCTTATATATAATTGAATCAGAAATGAATGGCTAGGATTGACTGAGAATGAGAGGTGAAGATTGATTCAAAGATTTAGTCTCAATAGAAACTTTATAAATCAACTGGAGAGTTCAGTAGATGAATTCTAGATATTTCAAAAGATTGTTGAGTCAACTAGATTGATTCTTTAGTTAACTATCTTGTTCCCATTTTATAAGATTGAGTTGATCAAAAGTTTCCAAAAACTATCTTTTGATGACATAAAAATGAACTTTAAGATTTTAATAATAAGTTTAATGCATTTTTGTCAAAAAAGTGATGAAATAATCAATTTAAATTCCTTTTATAATTTTTTGACAATTATCTTATTCATTTAATCGATATTTAGAATATTCATTAAATAAATAGTTGGAGACTTGATTCAATTTATTTACTTAATTAACCTTTGAATCATTAATTAAATAAATAGTAAGAATCTAGTATAATTGCCAATGATGCCTGAGATTAGGAATTGATTAATTATGCATAAATATATCAATCAAGTCAATTTGATGAATTTAGAGAGCCTTAGGTTAGGACTTAAGATAATTGATCGAAATGAAGAATAATTTAAGATTAGGGACTATGGTTTTGGCTGACCATTTTTGATTGATTACAAGTGCATATTGAAGAAGATCATAAATATGGCTAAGTATGGAAGACTAGACAAATATCAAAGCATCAGGTGATTAGAGCATCAATGCACTTGTGTATGACAAAGTTATGACATGCACCCTTGAAGATAAACTTCTAAGTATGTATTCATGCTAATTCTAAGAGCACATGATGATATGAGTTTGTATGAGGAAGTTATAGTAAGATGAAGTGGAATAGACAGTAAGTGGTAGAATAGGATAGAGCATGGAGCTGACTATTTGTATTTTGATTAGCATTTGTAATATTGTTTTGTAAAGGCTATGCACATATTGTATTTAGGTCATATACATGTTAATATGAATATATATAAAAATGCTTGAGCCAATTCAATTGGAAGCAGTGTATGTAATTAGTTATAGGCCGACTTGATGAAGAGTTTAGTATGTGCATATAAATAAGACATGGACCCTTGTAAATAAGCAAGGAATAAGATATAGAAATTGATAAGAGAAGAGAAGAGGCATGTGAAGAGTAGTTAGTATGTCTTAGTACTTTACAAGAGGCTAAAACATAATTGCACAAAATGAACTGATCAGACAAGCAGTGTCACAACAATAGTTTAACTTGTAGATATAGTGTGTATGTAAGATTAAGAAGGTTGTAGCATTCACCACTTGAGTAGTGAGCTCTAGGATAGTGTGTCCCCACCCCTAACAAGGTTAATTGAAAAAGACTCCTAACAAGGTCTGACCCTTGACCAGGTCACTATACTAAAGCATTGAAAAGAACAACTCCTAACAGGGTTGCAAGATCTTCTAACATGGATCATAATACACTAGTGCAATTATTAGTGGGTGTCAATTCCCACCAGGTTTTTCACCTATTTGGGTTTCCCTATATTCATATTTTGTGTCATGTGTTATGAATGTTTATCTTAATTACATTAATGTTCATTTTAGTAACTAAGCAATTAAGTTAAGTTTCAAAGTATCATAAAAAGTAATAAAGTATAGAACACTGATTCACTCCCCCCCTCTTAGTTTTCCCATTCCTAACATGCTTGGATTAGTGTTTGGAGAAGAGCTAAGAATGTTTGGTTAAGAGTGCATAACATAATTCAGTATAAGAAGAAAGTTATCATTAATTTGGTGGAGCCAACAATGTGAAGGGATGCATCTACTCATATGGAGTTGTGCGGTCCTAATTTTTGTTGTGTGCTTAGTATAGCTGACTGAGATGTTATTGTAGAGTTATATTGTTTCTCTAATATGATTTCAAGAAAGTTTTAATAGGCTGACTTGATTATATCATTTGGAGAAATATACTTATAGCCAGTCAAGTTGTGATTGCTAAGTATGGAAAATAATTAAAAGATAAGAGCAGAGTAGAAGGTGTGAAGTATTCAACCATCAATAGAAGGTCTATGTGAAAAAGTAGAGAGTGTATTCTATTCATTGGAACTGATCAAGACAACAAGTCTTCTCATAGTTCTCCAAAGATCTAGATATAGTGTGTATCTGTTAAACAGAAGGTTGTAGCCTTCACCCCTTTGAGCAGTGTGCTCCCGGATAGTCTGTCCTCACCCCTAATAGGGTTAATTGTAAAAGACTCCTAATAGGGTCTGACACTTGACTAGGTCACTATACTTAATGCATTGTAAAGATCAACTCCTAACAGGGTTGTAAGATCTAATAGGGATCATAATACTCTAGTGCAGTTTATAGTGGGTGCTAATTCCCATCGGGGTTTTTACCTATTTGGGTTTCCTTGTAACCAAAATTGTGGTGTTGTGTTAAGTGTTCTTATATTTTGTTTATGCTTAATGTTCTTCTATACTTAATTGGATAAATAATTGAATCTTGTAAATAACTGATTCACCCCCCCCCCTCTCAGTTACCTCTTGGGACTATTCCTAACAGGTGGGAATATCCCCAAAGGAGATTCCCAACGTCACAGATAAGAGTAACATACGCAAGAAACAACACAAAAGTAGAGAGAGAATGCATGATCCAATATATTAAAATATAAAATAACATACATGTTGGGTTGTCAAGCCTTCCCGATCATGGCCATATACAAGGAAAGAAAACTCAAATCCTAATTTTGATCTATTAAAGTATCAAATCTAGAAGTTCCATGAACTAACCACCACCACTACTCAAGATACATCTAATTATTACATATAGGAAATGCCTCTACAGGTTATCCAAGATAGAAATACATTCCCCAAGAAAGAAACATGTACAAACAAATAGGTCAAACTAAAATTAATCAAAGATCCAAGAAAGGAAAAAACAAGATGCATGATCATAGGAAATGATCCAAAGAAAGTCCATGAACCACACATTACAATTGCAACAACTCAAAATCAAAGATCAAGGACCACACATTGAATCTCTAAATAGGGCCAAGGAAGAAACAAACACATTACCCACAGATAGTAAATTAATCACATCTTGAACAACCATAAAAAAAAGGTGTGATCATAGGAAGATGATCCTAGATAGGGATAGAATAATACTTTACAATTGAACACACTATCTCAAACAAATAACGATTGGTCAACATAATCTCTCCAACTGGTAAAGAAGAAAAAAACAAAAAACAAATATTTTTGGTTGATGCAAGATTGCTATGAACCAAAGATGCTCCTACATCGGACATGTGGGGTAATACATTTGATTCTTTGAATTAGAGCTTCTATATAACCTAAGAATAATATAAATGATCCAACTCGGATTGGGAAATCCAAGTAGCATCCTCAACTCGTCTACTCTTCAACTTAACCAAGTACTCCATGTAATCCTTTCTCTTGTGCTCTTCCCAATTTTTCCATCTAAGATCTCCTCAATTTCCTCTTTCTTCCTCTTAGGATATTCTTATTTCATGTTTATCTCATCATCTAAATCATGGTATTCAAAAAAATATGTGATGTTGAATATAGGTGATATGTCCATGTCAACTGACAACTTAACCTTAAAATAAATATCACTGTCAAATGGATCATAACTACATCAACAAATTCAAAAATATTAAGTCTCCTAGATTGGTTAGCCGTATCCTTATATTTCTAATAACTATGTTCCATCATGCAAAGTCTTCATGAATTCAACACATACCTCTGCTTTAACACTTCTCTTCTCCTCTAGGCTAAGATCTCTTAAATCTAATATTCCTTTAGGATGCATTCTAGTAACAATTTCAAAGGGTGTTTTACCCGTAGCTCACTAAATTGTTGTAAGAAAAATCTTCTTGTGCCAAAACCAAATCTCAATTATGAGGTTTATCTCCAACAAGACATCTTAAAAATTACCCAAAACCCTATTCAAAACTTCTATTTTTCCATCGGTTTGTGGATGAAGTGCATAATTGATATTTAAATTTTTACCCATGTTCTTCCAAAGTGTTTTCCAAAAGTATCCCACAAACTTAATATCCCAGTCAAAAAAATAGTCTTAGGAAACCCATGCAATTTGAAAACCTCTCTAAAAAATAGATTAACTGTAGAACAACATCTGATGTTTTCTTACAAGAAATGAAATGTGACATTTTTAAAAATCTATCAACCATAACAAATATAGAATCATTACCTCTTTATGTCTTTGTTAATCCAAGAACAAAATCCATGATAATGTCTTTCAAGGTCTATTAGTAATAAGTAAAGGTGTGTATAACCCTATATTCTGACTTACTCCCTTAGAAAATTGACAACTTCTGCAACTTCTAGTGAACTTCTAAACATCCCTATACAACTAGGGCCAAAAGTATTTCTCCTTAACTAGACTCCCTATTTTATTATTTCCAACATGTCATGCAAGTCCTCCACTATGTTTATAATTGATTAGGTTTTCTCTCATCAATCCTCTTGGTATACATTATTGAATGCCTTTGAACAACATATCTTGTTGAATGAAGTAATGAACCCACCTACTATGATTATCTATGACTGGTTCCTTACATGTTTTCCAAGGTTCCACAAAATCAAGGTCAATTTCATACAAACTTTTCAAATCATCAAAACCAAGTACCTCAACTCTCATCTTATTCAATAAACTTATTATTCTTTTCAATGCATTTGCAACTCTATTTGAAAATCCACTTCTATGCTTCAACATAAAAGTAAAATTATGCAAGTATTCAACCCACTTCATATGTCTTTGATTCAACTTATTCTAACTACCTAAATACTGCAATGCTTTATGATCAGTGTACAACACTAATTCCTTAGGCATAGAATAATGTGTCCATTTCTTCAAAACTTGAAAAATAACACAAAATTCTTAATCATAGATTGAATACTTCATCTTAGCACCATTTAATTTATCACTATAAAAAGAAATAGGTTTACCTTTTGGACTCAATACTGCTCTAATTTCACTTCCACTTTCATCATAATCAACTTGGAATACTTTAGAGAAATTAGGTAAATCCAGTACTGGTAACTCAACTAGATTCTTCTTCAAGGTCTCAAAACTTTTGTCACCTCCATGTGTCAACTTGAAATCTTTCTTGTCTCCTCTCATTGTCTCTTTCACAACATTACAAATAGAACTAAAATTCCCAATGAACTTTCAGTAGAAACTTGCTAATCCATGAAAATATCTAACTTCACTATCATTCTCAAGTGTAGGCCATTCCAAAATTTCTCATTCTTAGGATCCATCTTCAAAACTTCAGGATAAATCAAAAAACCCAAGTACACTATCTCTTCCTTCATGAAAGAACATTTCTTCAAATTAATAAACACCTTTTCCTCTTTCAATCTCTACAATACTTGTCATAGATGAAAAAAATGATCTTCCTTATTCTTACTAAATATCATAATGTCATTGAAGTAAATAATCACAAACTTACCGAAGAGTATCTTCAAGTCCTCATTCATCAGCCTCATAAAAGTACTATACATGCATTAGTCAAACCAAAAGGCATAACCAATCATTTATACAAACCTTCTTTTTTCTTGAAAGTAGTCTTCCATTCATCTCCTTCTCTAATTTTGATATGGTGATAGCCACTCTTCAAATAAATCCTAGTAAAGTACTCTTGTCCACTCAAAAAATCCATGATATCATCCATCCTAGGAAATGGAAACTGGTATTTTGTTGTGATCCTACTTATAGCTCTTGAATCTGTACACATCCTCCATTATCCAATCTTCTTAGGTACCAACATAGCTAGTATTGTACACATACTCAAACTTTATATGATCAAACCCTTTTGCAATAATTCTTTAACTTATCTATTCAATTCTTCTTTCTTTGTAGGTGTCAACTGATGAGGTCCCTTGTTAGGTAAACTATCTCTTGATATCAGATCCATGAAATGAATAATGCTCCTAACATGTGGTAATTGTTACAAATTTAGTTTACATACTAAATTGCTAAGTTACGAGCTTTCTTATTGTTGGAGATTTTATAGCAAGTCAGTGCTAACTATATGTTTGTCATTGATGACAACATATAGTAAGTAGCATGTGTGGAAGACTTATCTAGTAATCTTTGAGTATATGTAGCATGGAAATGTTATCAGCATGGTATCATGGACACATATGTTAATTGTTAGTATAGATAGTTATGTAGCAGCTTGTGTTAGCAGTGTTCCTGACAGAGTTACAGGCAATGTTCTATGTGTGATTGTCCCTATAGTTATCATGGAGCCTTGTGCCTTTGGATATGTGATGGAGATATGTTAGTGTTTCTCCATTCATGGATGTAGAGTCTGATGTGTAGTAGAAGTGAAGTTATGCAATCGCTATTCACTAGTTGTAGTTTCCTGTGTTTATCCAGAAGAGCCAATAGAGATTATATTGGTACAAGAGTTGCACCTATCATTTCAATATGTGTGCTTGGGTTAGTGACTAGAGAAGAGTTAGTAAGGTTTGGTTAAGAGTGCATGATGTAATTCAGCTTGAGGAGAAAGTATTAGTTAAATTGGTAGAGCTGACAGTATGTAGCGTGCATCTACACTTATTAATTTGGATAGGTCCCAGGTTGTGTTGTGTGCTTAGTAGAGCTGATAGAGATGATATTGGAGAGTGTTATTATTTCTCTAATATGATTCCAAGGTGGTTCTAACAGGCTGACTTGATTATATCATTTAGAGGAAAGATACTTATAGCCGGTCATTTGTGATTGCTAGAAGTATGCCATGAAGATGAAAGATTAGAGCAGAACAAAGAGTGTGAAGTATTATGTCATCAAGAAGAGGTCTATGTGATAGAGAAGAAAGAGTGTGCTATTCATTGGAACTGATCAAGATAACAGGTCTACCTCATAGTTCACCAAGATCCAGATATAGTGTTTATCTGTTATTCAGAAGGTTGTAGCCTTCACCCCTTTGAGCAATGAGCTCTCAATAGTGCATCCTCACCCCTAATAGGGTCAATCATAAAAGACTCCTAATAGGGTACGACCTTTGACTAGGTCATTTTACTTATTGCATTGTAAAGATCAACTCCTAACAGGGTTGTAAGATCTTCTAACAAGGATCATTATACACTAGTGCAATTTATTAGTGGGTGTCAATTCCCACCGGGGTTTTTATCTATTTGGGTTTCCCCATAACCAAAATATTGGTGTTGTGTTCAAGTGTTCTTTCATTATGTTTATGCTTAATGTTTAAGTATACTTAATTGGATAAAGAATTGGAACTTGTAGATAACTGATTCACCACCCCCCCCACCTCTCAGATATCTCTTGGGACTATTCCTAACAATTGGTATCAGAGCCAAGTTCCTCGGAGAGAAATTTTAATAGCTTGAGGTTGATCAGATGGAATTCTTTAGAAAAGACAATCCTAAGTTTGATGGAGAGAACTATCCTGCTTGGAAGAACAAAATGGTGACACATTTGCAGTGCATTGCTTTTGAAGTTTTTGAAGTGGCTATCAAATAAATTAAGATCCCCTCTCTAGAAGATCTTGTAAAGGATGATTCTACTAGAAAGAAAAAGGATTTGTTCCATCAAAATGAAATAGCCAAAGAATCCCTTATCAACGCCTTATCTGATAGTGAGTTTTTAGAGTTAAAGAATGTAGACACAACCTACAAGATATGGAAGCACCTAGAAGACATGTTTGAAGGAGATATACAAGAAAAGAGTGTGCGTAGAAAGACATGGAAGAAAAGATACAATGCATTAGAGATGCTACCTAAAGAAAAAATTAGAGCTTAAAACCAAAGGATTAATGAAGAAGTTGTTGGAATCAGGAACAATGGTGGAGAGATCTTAGAGGAAGACATTATGGATAAGTTGATGACTACTCTTATAGAAGAGTATGAAAATAAGATCAACATCCTTGATGAGACCATGCAGCTTACAACAAACTTCAAGAGAGAAATCTTGATCAGAAAAATTTCAGCTTTTGAGATTTCAAGATTGAAGATAGAGCCTAAAAGTGAGACAGCCTTCAAAGCATTAGTCCATGGTAATAAATCTTTAAACACTTCTGGTAATTTTGATGATGAAGATGAAGATAAAGAGATAGATGATATTATTTCTATGATTGCTAAGAAAGAAAGAAAAGGAAAAGGAAAGTATGAAGGATAGTTACCATTCAAATGTTTCTCATGTAACAAGATTGGTCACTTTGCATTGAAGTGTCCTACAAGAGTTAAGAAATTTAGTACTAACTACAATCCTAAGTATACAAAAGAATGTCACTATGCTGGTGATGGAATTTCTGATGATGATTCAGTTGAAGATGAAATTGGATTCATTTCTATTATGGAAAATATGTATGATGAGATGGATTGTGAAGATGAGAAAAAGGAACAAGAGCTAGCATTGATTTCACAAGTAGGCATAAGGATAGATTAGATTATAGATAGCGGTTATTCACATCACATGATAGGTGATAAAGATAGATTTGTTCATTTGGACAAATACAAAGGTGGCATGGTTAGATTTGGAGACAACACTCCTAAACCTATCATTAGTAGAGGAGATATCACATTGGATGGAAAGAACAACACTGATGATGTTCTTTATGTAGATGGTTTGCAGCATAACCTTCTTAGTGTTGGGCAGTTGCTTGAAAAAGGTTATAGATTGGAGTTCAAAGACAACAAGTGCATCATCAACAACAAGGATGGTGTAATGATTGCATCAGGTTCAAATACTAAAGGTAATGTTTTCTAGCTGAATTCAAAAGCAAGTTGTTTTATTACTAAAGTAGATGACAATTGGCTATGGCATAAAAGACTATGTCATATCAATTTTGATAACATAGTAAAGATAAGCAATGTAAAGGCAGTAAGAGATCTCCCTAGCATAGAAAATCTAGTTGATACTATTTTCAAAGAATGTGTGATGGGAAAGCATGTGAGGAATTCAATTAGAAGCAAGCATAAATTAGAAGAGAACCAGTTGGATCTGATTCATACAAATCTATGTGGACCAACTCAAAAAGGACCATACTATGGTGAAAGGTACTTCATTTTGTTTGTTGATGATTATTCTAGAATCATGTGGGTTGTGTTCTTGAAAGATAAGTTAGAAGCATTTAAGAAATTCAAAATATTCAAAGCTAAGGTTGAGAATGAATTTGGACTAAAGATAAAGTGTCTAAAAATGGATGGAGGAGGAGAATTCACCTTTGATAGATTCTATGAGTACTACAAAGAAAATGGCATAAAGAGACAGTTGTTGAAGAGATGTTTGACAATATTGATGTATTGTTCAATGACCCTAAAACAAGTGAAGAAGAAACTCAAAATGCAGATGAGACAATATCACCTAAAGTTCCAAAGTTTACATTTAGATATCACTCTGAAGATGACATCATTGGAGATCAGAGAAAAAAAGTCACAACAAGATCAAAAGTAAAGAGTTCAGTAAGAAATGAGGTAGTATATTTACTATCTTAAATTGAACCTTTAAGTGTTGAAGATGCATATAATGATTCAGATTGGCATGATTCTATGAAAGAAGAACTAGATCAGATTATTAAGAATGATTCTTGGGAACTAGTCCCAAGACCTAGTGATAAGAATGTGATTGGAACCAAGTGGATATTTAGAAACAAGATGAATGAAGATAGTATAGTAGTAAGGAATAAAGAAAGTTTAGTACGCAAGGGATATCCACAAAGAGAAGGTATTGATTATTCAGACACATTTGCACCTATGAGAAGATTAGAAGCTATTAAGTTGTTTCTAGCTTATGCAACATTCAAAAACTTCAAAGTTTATTAGATGGATGTTAAGTCAACATTCTTGAATGGAGAGTTAAAGGAAAAAGTATACATTGAGAATCCATAAGGATTCACCTTATCAGACAAACTTGATATGGTATGCAGATTGAAGAAATTCCTCTATGGACTTAAGCAAGCCCCTAGAGCTTGGTATGAGAGACTTAATAGATATCTAACAAAAATTAGATTCAAGAAAGGAGCAATAGATTGTAATCTGTTTATCAGAGAGACATATGAAGGTTTACTACTTGTAGCTATATTTGTTGATGACATTATCTTTGGGGGTAATGAAAAACTTAGTGCATAATTTTCCAAGGAGATTCAGAGCGAGTTTGAGATGAGCATGATTGGACCTATCAAATACTTTTTGGGATTAAATGTACATAAGACAAAGAAAGGTATTTTTATTAGTCAATCTAAGTATGTGAAAGAAATATTGAAGAAATTCAAGATGGATGATTGCAAGCCAGTGGGTACACCTATGATAACATGATGCAAACTTACAAAAGACGATGATTCTCTAGTAGTAGATATAACATTGTATAAGTCTATGATTGGTAAACTCATATATCTTACTCAAACTAGACCTGATATTTCTAATGCAGTTGGCAAAGTTGGAAGATTTGTAGCAGAGCCTAAACAAAGTAACCTCATGTAAGTAAAGAGAATATTCAAATATCTATAGAGCACTATAGATTATGGTCTATGGTATCCTAATTCAGAGAATGTTGAGCTTCATGTGTATACAGATGCAGATTGGGTAGGATGCGTGGATGATAGGAAGAGTACATTAGGAGGAGGAGTATTTCTTGGTGATAGACTTGTCACTTGGACAAGAAAGAAGTAGAATTGTATTTCTCAATCAACAATAGAAGCAGAGTATGTTGCAGAAGCCTTGAATTGTTATACAATTGTTTGGATCAAACATATGATAAAGGATTTTGGAATTCAAATTGATTATCCTATTGTTATTCATTTTGATAACACTAGCACTATCAACATGTCAAAGAATCCTATGATGCATACAAAGACAAAGCACATAGAGATTAAGTATCACTTCCTAAGAGAGAAAGTAGCAGAAAAAGAAGTCAAGTTGGATTTTGTGAGTACTAAAGATCATTTAGCATACATATTCAAAAAGTCTTTACCAAAGGATACTTTTGAGTATCTCAGGGAGAAGCAGGCAGTAATTCCCTTCCCTGATTCTTCTTAGAGAAAGAGGAAAGAGCATCAGTCCTCAGTGACTGATGGATGGTTGACTACTCTACTTCAGGAGTAGTATCGATGCTTAAATGTTTGGTGCCCTTTGCCATTGATGTCAAAGGGGGAGTAGTATATAGTCATGAAAAATAGTAGTAAAGGGGGAGTAGTATATAGTCATGAAAAATAATAGTAAAGGGGGAGTACATATAGAATTAAGAAGGAATAATATGTAGCAGTAAGAGGTAGTATTATTCAGTCATGGAAGCGGTTCAGTTAAGGAAATGGAGAATATTGTAGAATATTGCAGCAGATGGAGGATTCATCCTTGGGGGAGTTTTGATGAGGAAAGGGAGAATATTATAAAAGAATTGGTCATTTGGATTGGTGGTTTTTTTCATTCCATATGTTTCCATCAATGCCAAATGGGGAGATTGTTGGAGATTTTCCAGCAAGCCAGTGTTGACTGTATGTTTGTCATTGATGACAACATATGGTAAGTAGCATACATGGAAGACTTATGCAGTAAGATTTGAGTATATGTAGCATGGACATGCTATCAACATGATATCATGGATGCATTTGTTAATTGTTAGTACATATACTTATGTAGCAGCTTGTGTCAGCAGTGTTCTTGACAAAGTTATAGGTATTATTCTTTGTGTGATTGTCCGTAGAGTTATCATGGAGCCTTGTGCCTTTGGATATGTGATGGAAACATGTTAGTGTTTCTCCAATCATGGATGTAGAGTCTGATGTGTAGTAGAAGTGAAGTTATGTAGTCACTATTCACTAGTTGTAGTTTCCTGTGTTTATCTAGAAGAGCCGACATAGATTATATTGGTACAGGAGTTGCACCTATAATTTCAGTATGCATGCTTGGATTAGTTATTAGAGAAGAGTTAAGAAGGTTTGGTTAAGAGTGCATGATATAATTTATCTTGAGGAGAAAGTATCAGTTAAATTAGTAGAGCAGACAGTATGTAGCGTGTGTCTACACTTATTAATTTGGACAAGTCCCAGGTTGTGTTGTGTGCTTAGTAGAGTTGAAAAAGATGCTATTGAAGAGTGTTATTGTTTCTCTAATATGATTCCAAGGTGGTTCTAATAGGCCAACTTGATTATATCATTTAGAGGAAAGATACTTATAGATGGTCATTTGTGATTGCTAGAAGTATGACATGGAGATGAAAGATTAGAGCAGAACAGAGAGTGTGAAGTATTATGTCATCAAGAAGAGGTCTATGTGATAGAGAAGAAAGAGTGTGCTATTCATTGGAACTGATCAAGATAGAAATTCTACCTCATAGTTCACCAAGATCCAGATATAATGTGTATCTTTTATTCAGAAGGTTGCAGCCTTCACCCCTTTGAGCAGTGAGCTCTCAGACAGTGCGTCCTCACCCTTAGCATGGTCCAACCTTTGACCAGGTCACTATACTTATTACATTGTTTAGGTTTCCCCATATCCAAAATATTGGTGTTGTGTTCAAATTTTCTTTCATTATGTTTATGCTTAATGTTTAAGTATACTTAATTGGATAAAGAATTGAAACTTGCAAATAACTAATTCACCCCCCCCCTCTCAATTATCTCTTGGGACTATTCCTAACACTTATTACTTTTATTTATGTGTTTTAAGTTGTTTTCCATGAATATTACATAATTTTTTAAGTACAGATATGTGAGTATAAATACCGAAATATTAAAATTTTGATCATTATTATTCAAAATTGATATACAAGTACAAAAATAGTGCATTTTGTTGCTATATCATTCAAAACTATTTTACAAAGGTACAAAGATGTTCAAATTTCAATTATATAACACTTAATACAATGCATTCAGATCCACACAAGCCATGACATCTTCTAATACACTATCTGAATAAACACATTGCCAAATAGAAAGCATTAAAGAGATAGAGGAAAATCCTCCATTGCATGAGTGAAAGATTTTTTGAGTTGAATTGTAGTGAAGATCCAAGTCCACATCTCCAATTTTCGTTAAGACCTACAAAATAGAAAGGAGGAGGTTCATTTCAAAAGAATTGAGAAATAGGAATTTTCCTCAATACATCTATAGTACTCTATGTGTTACAACATGCTTATGTAGACAAAGCATTAAAATATGCAAGAAAGAAGAAGAAAGAGAAACTAAATACATGTTTTTCTAATGATTTTTGCTTCTTGTGTAGGTACATTAATAAATACCAAGTAGGTGGTCAAAGGGACACACATACCCTACATATGTGAAAATTCCCAACCAAATTTATGTAGAGGCAAAGATTGATTAAGGAGGCTATAGAGGAGGTATACATACATTATAGGTATGGGACCTTCTAGATGAATTAATGGAGCTATGAAGACCAACTATTGAAGGGACATGATGTTTTTTCATGAAAAATTTCAGCCAAATAGAAAAATAATACTTTTCTACATGAAGGTTAATTGTTACAAGAGGTAGCTACATATCTATACAATTATATAATGCTACATGAGGTAATTACAATGTAATTTCAGTTTTCTGTAGGAGATTGAATATGTAGGCATAAACTGTTATACATGAATCAGATATGTATTTAAAAGATGCAACTTAAATATGGAAATGCTATAGGAGATTATAAACAAGGGAATTCATGGACCAGTTTTGGAATTTAGTTATGTTTCTATAGGATATTTGGGATTCTAATGTTTCATGTTCTATTTTTTTTACAAAGGAATACATAAAAGGTTTTGGATCAAATGAAAAGCGTAAGGCCATTAGTGCAAAAAGTTAGAATGAATCAGTTTGAATATATATGCGATAGATACCAATGTTATCTACAAATAATATTGAAGATATAAGAATAGGTAAGTGGCTATAATAAAGAATTCAATTTCTTCCTTTATTCAAATAAATTCCACTACAAGATGTCAAAGATGATAGGAATATCAGAAGTGGAAAATGTAGTTAATAGTGTATAAAGACTATTCAACAATATGATCAAAATAAACATGCTATTAAGATACAAAATAAGTTTTATGTGTGCAAATGAAAAATAAAAAATGAATTAGGATTGCAACTAATTCTTCAAAGGTAGTTTTAAAGTGAAAATCATGAACTCTTTTAGCATAAGTGAAAGAGAGCACTCATTTTTTCCTAGTGATTCTAGTCAGATCATATTTCAGCAATCAAAGAAGAAACTGTCTTCATTGGCATAATCACAACCAATAGAGTAAGGAATACTAATTCATGCTGACTACCGATGTGTTGGAAAATGCAATTGAAGAAATTGTTGTATTGTCATTGATGTCAAACCTTAACTAGTAAGACTATTGCTATCTAAGAAAGTACTATATCTATTTGATTGTTGAGAAGGATTAGGGAAAGGGTGATAACAATAGCATCTAAGGAAAGGTTGAGTTATCTTGATACTTCAATGGGTACTTGATTATGTGGCACAATGATAAGATAATGTATTGTTTATCTAAGTGAGAAGAAAGACTAAACAAGTAGGCTTAACTGAGAAAAAGTGAAGAAATGTAGTTTAAGCCAAGTGATGTTAGTGTCAATCGAGCCAGTATATATCAAGTATATTCAGTGTTGACCGAACATCAGTTTATTGCTAAGGAAGAAAGTATTAGCCGAGGAAATAGTTTCAGTGGTGACCGAGCTATGTAGTGATGGCTGAGGAGTTGAACATAGTATTGACCAAGCGTCAGTAATTTACATTTGAGGAAGAATTCAGATTCCTAGCTGACATAGTTTAATTCTTGGATTATGTAAATCATGTTGACTTTATTTATTGAATGTATGGAGCATTTAGTGCACAATAAACTATTTTATTGTGATTCCATAAAGAGATTAGAGATGTTTCTAGAAGGATGGATTAGGAACATAATGTTGGAAGGATTCAAAGAATCTGACCTAACCCTAAGATCTACAGAGGAGATTAAGCGGCAACAGATGGATCTACCTATCGAAGAGGTATTAAGGAAACCTATATGTGAGGTTGAAGCAGTACGATGTAGTTGTTATTGTTATTGACTGAATAATAATAAAAGGCTCAAGGAGAAGGAGTTGTGATTTCTTGAAGGGATTTTCAAGCAGATCAGTGATGGAGATGGAGATGGATCTCAATCAGTAAGCTAGCATATATATGTAAGAATTAGATCTGTTATTTGCAAAGTGAGTTATATGTTTTCAGATCAAACACTGTTGTTACTTTCTAACCATTGTATTAGTTTAAATCCTTTAATCAAGGTTGACCTAATAGTCATTGTATAAATCCTTTAATCAAGGTTGACCTAATAGTCATTGTATAAATCCTTTAATCAAGGTTTCATTCTAATAGAATCTACTTAAGTCCTTTAACAAGGTGCACTCCTAATAGGGTGGTTAAAATCCTTTAACAGGGTCACACCTAGCAATGTGTTTGTAAACCTTTAACAGGGTTGGATTTTCACAAAGCTCACTTCAGAAGAGTGAAAATATCAGTAGCATGTTACAAAGTGGTTTTTCCCAAATTGGGTTTCTACTATAAATCCTAGTGTTAATACTTGTGTGAATGTTTTGGTTTGAACATTTTTATGTTTTTCAAGTTAAATACTATTGGATAGTAGACTACATTTTTATATGTTTCTGGTGTACATTCTATAATGACCAAGTAGCTGTTGGTTGTTAGATCTAAGTTGTTGAAGTGTTTAAAAGTTTAATTTATACATCTGGACCTGAGAAAAATTGATTCACTCCCGCTCTCTATTGTTCTAAATCATATTAACAATTGGTATCAAAGCTATTGGTGCTTACAGAGAACAAGTTTAAAGGTACTTGAAGTAAATGATCAGGATGTATAAGGAGGTACCAAAGCTGAATAAGGAGAACTTCCATGCATGGTAGAGTCTGATGAAATTGCATCTAGATGGTATTGGTGACTCGATGAAGTATTATGTTGAACATGACTATATTACACCTACTACACCCTTGACTGTCGAGGAGATGAGAGATAAACAAGAACACAATCAACCAATGTTGGAGATTGCATCTACCCTAAGCTATCCTGAATTTGAAGACATCAAAGATTGCAAAAATGAAAAGAAAATGTGGGACACTCTTGCAAATATCTATGGTGGTGACATAAATGTACTAAGGGAAAAAGCTGAAAGCCTGAGAGGTAAATTTGATGAAATGAAAATGCAAGAAGGTGAGAATATTGCTCAATATTGTGGTAGGATAAAAGAGGTTGTAAATGCTATTAGAGGAGCTAATGGAACTATTGATGATGAGACTATTATTGGAAAAGCATTGAGAACTTTGCATCCTATTTATGCCATCAAAATTTCAGCAATTCAAGAATCTAGATGTAACCCTAGTAATGCTCTAACACTGGAAAGTCTTGTTGGTAAGCTTACTACTTTTGAGCTTTCTAATTATGAAAACTTCACTGTTGCTAATGTTGAATCTACATTTAAGTCATAAGTGGTTCTGAATAAGTCTTATTAAGAAAAAGAAAGATGCATCAGTGAGAGTGAAAGTGAAAGTGACACTTCTAATGAAGAACTAGAGGATCTTGAAGCTCTTATGGCCAGAAGATTGAAAAGAGGAAAAGGAAAGTATAAAGGCAAACTCCCTATCATATGTTTCTCATGTAAAAAAGTTGGTCATATAGCTGCAAGATGTCCTGATAGGGATGACAAGGATGAGGAAAGAGATAGCAAGCACAAAGATAAGAGATAAAATAGAGGTTACCGAAGGTACAAGGACTATAAAGATAAAGGTAAGAAATCCTGCTATATTGCTGAAGAAGAAACTGACACTGATAATGATGATTCTGAAATTGAAGTAGTCTATGTTACTATGAAATATGAGTCTGATGAAGATGAGAAAACTATACTTGTATCCTATGTGAACAAAAATGATAAATAGATTATTGATAGTAGTTGCTCACACCACCTGACTAGTGACAAAAGTAAGTTTGATACCCTAGCTCATTACAAAGGTAGAAGTGTTAAGTTTGGTAATGATGCACCATGTCCTATAAAGGGTAAAGGAATAATTAAGCTGACTGATAAGATCACTTGTGAAAATGCTTATTAGGTTCAAGGTCTTAACTATAATCTGCTAAGTGTTGCACATCTTAATAGCACTAGTTACCGAGTGGAATTTCATCATAGGAAGGCTAAAATATTTGATGCCACTGGTGAACTGATTGGAAGTGGAGAACAAACAAGAGTTAATTTGTTCTATTTAGACCTATCTAAGGAGACATGTTTGATTGCACAACTTGATGATATATAGTTATGGCATAAGCAACTATGTCATGTTAACTTTGAAAATCTGGTAGATATTAGTAAAAAGAAGAAAGTGAGAGGACTACCAAGATTGAAGAAACCCAATAATGTAATGTGCAAACAATGTCAATTGGGTAAGATGACAAAGTCTAGTTTCAAGAGCAAGACTCTTACTTTTGAAAATATTTTAGATTTGGTTCATACTGACCTTTGCAGACCTATGGGTGTACAAAGCTATTGCAGTGCTAGATACTTTATTCTATTTGTTGATGATTACACTAGAATGATGACTGTAATATTTTTAAAAGAAAAAATTGATGCATTTCATTTATTTAAGTGGTATCTAGCTAAGGTTGAAAAGGAGATAGGTAGGAACCTGAAGTTTCAGAGATAAGATCGAGGTGGGGAGTTCATATCAAATGAGTTCAATCTATTATGTAATGATAGAAGAATCAAGAGATAGATGTTTGCACCTAGAATACCTCCACAAAATGTTACAGAAAAGAGAAGGAAAAGATCTATCATGGATTGTGCAAGAACACTAATGATTGAGAAGAATGTTGCACAAAAGTATTGGAAAGAAGCTATAAGTACAACTATTTATACCTTAAACTAAGTATAGATAAAAAAAGGTACAAATGTTACACCTTATGATTTATGGCATGGGTATGCACCTAATGTAAAATACTAGAGAATTTTTGGGAGCAAATGCTTTCTACTAAAAGATAGTAGGAATGGAAAGTTTGATGCTAAAAGTGATGAGGGCAGATTCCTAGGTTATTCCACAAAGAGTAAAGCTTACAAGTGTTGAACTCTAACACTAAAAAAATTGTGGAAAGTGTAAATGTGAAGGTTGATGAATATGAAAAGAAAAATGAACAAGAAAGCAAGAGAGAACCAGAAGATTATAGATCTTTTTTCTATATATAAGAAGGAGAGGCAAGTGAAACACTTGCACCTAATGCAGAGTCTTGGGTAAGCAATGTTGAGCATCAGCGAAATAATGTCAAACGAAAAGAAGAAAATGTTGAGTGATAGGAGGATGCTATCAAGTATCAGGTTGAGGTTGTCAAGCAATTAGAGGCTGAATCTAACAATCTTATTAGTGAACTTGAAGAGAAAGGAGAAAAGAAAGTAGAACCTATTTTGGCATAGTATGTAAGGAGACATCACAAGCTTGAACAGATCATTGGAGACAAAGAAACTGGAGTTCTGACCAGAAGCAAGTTAAGAGACCCTACATGTTTATTTTGTGAATTCGAGCCTAAGACAACAAGGGAGGCACTAGAAAATGAAAACTAGATTTAAGCCATGAATTAGGAGATAGACCAAATAGAAAATAATGATACCTGGACTCTAGTGTCGAGGCCATAAAATAAAATGTCATTGGAAAAAATGGGTATTTAGAAACAAGCTCAATGAACATGGACAAATCATAAGGAACAAAACAAGGATGGTATGCAAGGGCTATGCACAAGAAGAAGGAATAGACTATGGGGAGACATTTTCCCTTGTAGAAAGATTAGGAGTGAGAACTCTACTTGCATATGCTACCTACAAATATTTCAAGGTATACCAAATGGATGTCAAGTCTGCATTTTTAAATGGTATATTAGAGGAAGAAGTGTATATTGAACAACCTAAAGGATTTGTTGATCCAAACAAGAGACACATGGTTTGCAAACTGAATAAGGTGTTGTATGGATTGAATCAAGCCCCCAGTGCATGGTATGAAAGGCTACACAATTACTTGATACAAATTGGATTCTCAAGGACAAATGACACCAAAAAGCTGTACATGAAAGATGAAGAAGGTAAAGGAATCTTGTTAGCTAAGAATTTTTTAGATGATATCATATTTGGTGGACAAGATGTCCTATGTCAAAAATTTTCAAATGAGATGCAAACTGAATTTGAAATGTCAATGTTTGGGGAGATAAAATTCTTTGTTGGTTTACAAGTATATCAGACGGAGAAAGGTATTTTCATCACACAGTCTAAATATGTCAAAGAAATACTGAAAACCTTTGGTATGGAGGATTCAAGGCCAGTAAGTAATCCCATGGCTATTGGACAAAAATTCTCTAAAAATGATGATGATGCTCATAAAGTAAACCAAACTTTGTATAGGTCCATGATTGGGAAACTGCAATATGTTGTTCACAACAGACTAGATATTGCTCTAGAAGTTACGATTATGGCAAGATTCTCTTCATGTCCTAAGGAAACTCATATGATGGTTGTGAAGAGGATAATGAGATATTTGAAAGGGACTGTAGATTATGGATTGTACTATAAGAAGCATGAAAGATTTGAATAGAGAGTCTATACTAATGTAGATTGGATAGGAAATGTGGATGATAGAAAGAGTACTAGTGGTGGAGCTTTCTTTCTTGGATAGAGATTAGTTTCCTAGAAAAGCAAGAAATAAAATTGCATTTCCCAATCTACAGCTGAAGCCGAGTATGTAGTTGCTATAGTGAATTGTTCAAACTTGGTATGGATAAAGAAATTCTTGATAGGCATGAAAGAAGAGATCACTGAACCAGTTGTCATCTACTATGACAACACAAGTGCTATCAACATATCTAAGAACCTAGTGATGCACACAAAGACCAAACATATTGCCATCAAGTATCATTACTTGAGGGAATTGGTACAAGATAAAGAGGTCAGAATGGAATATGTGAATACAAAGGAACAACTAGTAGACATATTCACCAAAGCCTTACCTAAAGAAGCTCGTGAATATCTGAGAGGAAAATCAGGGGTTCTTCCCCTAATTGAGGCTACCTAGTCAAGCTAGGAGCACTGCATCAAATGTGCTACAAAGAGTATCTTTCAAATTGATGCAGAAAAGGTCACACTTTAGGAGTAGCCTAGACTTGTGAAAAGTACAACAAAGCTGCTAATCAGTCATAAGAAAAGATGACAGAGGGAGAAATATTATTACTAAATTGACAAGATGACATCTACATTTTAAACATGCATTTTCTAGTTCCTTCTTTGGCATTATTGTCAAAGAGGGAGATTGTCATGCCCAAAATTAGGGCAAAACACACACAACATTTTTTTTAAAAAGTTACTAATAACAAGGTTTCATAATGAAACTCGAGGTCAAAACCTAAACCAAGGTACAAAACTTACAAGGGGATTTGATGCATGCTCTAGCTTGCTAACATCCCCATTAGGTTAGGTGCACTAGGTTGAAGAAATCACTAACTAGGGTTAATC